>CM060950.1:299038353-299325853 GCA_030765055.1 Mantis religiosa | reverse complement strand
TTGCCCAGGTCTGCGCAGAAAAAGGGAGAGGAAACAAACTTTAGGTTCTGTCCGGACTTTTATAGGGACGGCAATAATATTATATCTACGTGTGAAACATTTTTGAATTTCGCTGCTGTTATTCTTCTTTGGAAGTGTAAGGGTGCTACTGAGTGACACCGTAGAATCGTGTAATACGTCGTTATTTCTGTCGACATTTAGATAATGCGTTGGCCTGTAAGCCTTGGTGTATTTTTTAAAGCGAAAGTTTGTTCTCAAAATAAATTATTTTGGCATTGTCTTTTATGTTATTCGATAGAGAATTGTGTGTTCTATAAAATATTTGTTTACTTGTTGTATGTTATATATAGGCCGTGCCGTGGCCGAGTGGTTAGACCGATTGATTCTCACAAAGGCGGCCCGGGTTCGATCCCAGGAGACCGCGAAGCGAGATACGTATTGGACAACACGGCGCTGAGGTGGATTTTCTCCGGATCCTCCGATTTCCCCACCATTATTCAACCAATTGCTTCATAATTCATCTTTCCTATTATTCATTTCACCCTCATGCTATTATCCATTCTCTCTCGTTGGGCTGGCCCCTCAACCCTGTTTCTTCTATCAGACTCAGTGCTTCGGCTTCGCTCGCCCCGACAAATGACTATATGTTTATATCTTTTGTCGTTTTCGACATAGAACATCTTGCATATTTACACTTTCCCAAGTCCCTCACCTGAAAGTCTTGCTTGAAAATTCGTTGGTGTTCTTTTTCTTTTCATCGTATTAGCTCGTCCTGTTACCATGACTAAACATCTGAATTTTGTTTTATGTAACTGGATACTTTACTATTTAATTTGAAACCATTCTTGGACAGAACGCCATCATGAATAACGAAGTGGGTAAATAATCCTTTTTATGTGCAAATTGTAATATAAGATGGAATAATAAGCTTTGTAGCAGTAGTTTCGATTTATATTTAGAAAAGGTGTGAAAAGTTTATAAATTTATAAAAAAAATGTGTAAAATATATGTAATTTTGTGATTGGCCGTAGTAATAATTGTATAACGTAATGTGGTGACGTAGCATTAAATCGGCCAATCACAAAATTAATATAGGAGTAACGATAATAACGGAAAATCAATAATCTTCATAAGGAGATGTGTTCTGTAATCTTGTGAGTGATGAGTAGACGTGCAGGAGTAAGGAGTTTTATGTAATAATTGGAACTTTTTTCATTAAAAAAGTAAGAATTTATCGATATGCTGGAGGTAACCTGCAATTGACTAGGAAAGAAAGTTCAACTAAAATGTAATCCAGATAATACAATTACATTATTTGTTACAAAATTGGACTTCTCCAAAACTATATTTATTTCACTCTGAACCACACCTGAAAACCAGAGATCTCATGACTCTTATTTAAAATAAGATGATACAATTGGTGACCAGAAGAAACTGATAGCCGCAAAAACTCACACGTGAAGAGAAAGAATTGTGCTTCCAACATAGATATCCTGCTCCAGCTTTTATAACAAAATATTGTGGAAGAGTGAGTGGAGAAAGATATATGAATTCAACACATCAGATTTTTCAATTTTGATTTACCTCTCTGGCTGAGAGTTGCTTGTATACCAGTTAATCGGTTTGTTTATTTTTGAACCTGTTCAGGTTCGATATATATGAAAACAGATTTATGACAGTAATTACGTTAGCATTTCCCAAAATTAAATAGCAAAAATACCACGTTGTTCTGGTATAATGAAGCAGGACTTGACCGCAAAGACGACGAGAATGGCGTTATTGGCAGTGTATTGCGGTACGTGCCTTCAGCTACACACAGAATAATATGTGGGCCTCATATTGACTTTCATGAGGGCGCCTAAGGGCAATATTCTCAACTTCAAACTGGAAAACTCTATCTGCCTTCATCATGAACCACTTTGCTGCTAAGAGTTCAAATTTCTCGCTGCAGCACACTATAATCTGTCTGAAACTAGAACGATCCTGTAATAAACACATGGAAAGGGACAACGAGATACTTCAGCAGAACGTTCTTAGTCTGCTGTTGGTGGCGGGAAATTTATGAGTGTCCACATGAGTGTCCCACCCATATGTTTACAACAGGATCTTCTACTTTGAGACAGATTATAAAGTTGCAGAATTTAGCTGGACATTTCAATGCAGCCTACGGGGTAATTTATAGTAAACACAAACTATTGGAATTTAACAAAGGCCTACTGCGCCAAGTTTATCCCATCGTGATGATTTCTGGTTATTTTTGAGACATTCTGTTTGGTCATTTTACATCGACACCAGCAACTGCTACTAAAATATAGGCATATTAAAGACATGGCAGTAGTTGGTGTTGATTGCAGCTCTTACATTGGAGGTAAGATTATCCTGCAGGAAGTCAACTCTTGAGTTTAAAGCAAATAGTCCTTGGTTGAGTAGATGCCATTGTGGTCCACATGTTGCATTTGTTTCTTTTGCAACGCAAGTTCCATTATTTGGACTGCGATGCAATATTTAGAGCTGAGAGTAGTAGTATTACAGTTTTGGGGCGCACAACTGCTATGGTTATTAGCGCCCTAACAACGCTAAAAGGTTAAGAGGAAAGTGACAGGCATGAAGCTTGCGGGTGGAATGGGTAAAGGATTAAAACATCACTAAAAACAACGCCAGTAGCGGCAAAACACTAAAAGCTACTTTGATTGGAGGGCCGAAGTGCAGAAAAGGCGGAAAGAGAATTGTTATATACGACGACCCAAACCACTTAGGTGAATAAAGCTTAAAACTTGCTCTACAGCGCTTGATGTGTCTGCTAGTATCTCTGCCACTGTTGTTGGCAGACCCAAAGACACACGTAAGGGAGCTAACAACTGGCACTGTGTTAAAATATGTCGCACCGTTAGTGGCTCACCGCAGCGAGGGCAAACTGGTGCAGGATCTGAACACAAGAGATGGCTATGACTAAACCGGCAGTGCCCGATACGTAGTCTGGCTAAAATTACTTCTTCGCACCGGCGACCACGGGAGGAAGTGTGCCAGGAAACAGGGAGGGGTTTGACCTTCCGAAGTTTGTTCCGCTTGATAGCGCTCCCAGAATATTGCCAGCGAGAAGCGTGAAGTCTCCGTAAGACACCGCTAAAATCAACAGAGGGTACCTGAAAGCTAGAACACCTGGCACATGAAAGGGCAGCTTTCGCGGCGACATCAGCTTCCTCGTTACCTGGGAGGCCTACATGTCCCGGGACCCACACGAAAGACACGCTGATGCGATCGTCAGCGAGCAAGTGAAGGCGATCCTGGACACGCTGTACAAGAAGGTAGTAGGCGTACAGCGACCTGAGGCTTTGGAGGGCGCTTAAAGAATCAGAGCAAATCACCCAGCGCTGCAAACCTTGCATATGAATATATAAAAGAGCTTGATAAATAGCAAACAGCTCAGCGGTAAAAATCGAGCACTGCGGTAAGAGGCGAAATTTAAAACTCTGGTCACGGTGAATAAAAGCACATCCGACTCCTTGGTCGTCCTTCGAGCCATCTGTGTATATAAAATTACAGGGGCCATAATGAGCCTTGAGTTCGAAAAGCGACGTACGAATGTTCGAAGGAGGGGTGGTTGATTTCGGCATAGCCGTCAGTCTCAGATCAACGGGGATTTCCGAGCGGAGCCAGGAGGGAAAACGGCATTCTCCCCTGTGAAACACATATGGCAAAGTGATGTCCAAGAGTCGCAAAAGTAAGCGAAACCGAACGCCAGGAGGGAGCAACGCTAGGGGGCGCGTCGAGTACTGGCGATCCAAAGAGTCGTTAAAAAACTGTTTAAAAGAGGGATGCCCCGGCATACTTAAGAGTTTGCAGTCGTAAATGCACAAAAGAACATCGCGCCGATATGAAAGCGGTGGTTCGGCGGCTTCCGCACACAGGCTCGCTGCTGGGCTAGTGGGAAAGGCACCAGTGCTCAACCTAATTCCACGGTGATGGATCAGATCTAGGCGACTTAAAATCGACGGACGAGCCGAGGAGTACACGAGGCAACCGTAATCGAGTTTGGATAGGACCAGGCAACGGTAGAGTCGTAAAAGTACTGTCCGATTTGCGCCCCAGGATGTGACACTTAAAATGCGAATAAGATTAAGAGAACGGTCACATCTTGTTCTTAAATACATAATATGAGACGACCAGCTCAGCTTTCTGTCAAAGATCAATCCTAAAAATTTCGCCTCATCTGCGAATGGAAGAACAGCTGGGCCGAGGTGCAGAGAAGGCGAAAGAAATGCTTTCCGGCGGCAGAAGTTAACGCAGACGGTCTTCTCAGCGGAAAACTTAAAGCCGTTTTGGATGATCCAAGTGTAGAGTCGATCTAGACAACCTTGGAGGCGGCGTTCGAGCAGACACGTTCGCCGAGAGCTGCAATAGATGGCAAATTCGTCGACAAATAAAGAGGAGGAAATACCCGGTGGAACACACTCTACAATAGGGTTGATCGCAATGGCAAACAGTGTGACGCTGAGCACCGAACCCTGCGGTACTCCGTTCTCTTGGATAAAAACACGGGATAAAACTGAACCCACGCGCACGCGAAAGACTCTATCCCTCATGAACTCTTGAATAAAAAGGGGTAGACGGCCACGGATACCGCAATTGTGTAGTGTACGAAGAATGCCGTACCTCCAACATGTGTCGTACGCTTTGGTCACAACAACAAAGGGGGAAACCGTTTGATTCCTGTGCAAAAAATTGTGTTGATAGGGAGACAGGGTGATCGGTTGTGGAACGGAAGCGTCTGGAGCCATATTGGACGTTGAACAACAGATTTTGGGATTCCAGCCACCATGTTAACCGCCCGTGTATCATGCCCTCCATCACCTTGCAGATGACGCTGGTGAGGGAGATAGGGCGATAGCTGGAAGGCAGATGGAGGTCCTTACCAGGCTTTAAAATGGGGAAGATGGTGGCCTCGCGCCAGGCGGATGGAAATGTGGCGGTACGCCATATGTGGTTGTATACACTTAGAAGAAACCTTTTACCAAGGGAGGTAAGGTGTTGCAACATAAGAAGGTGTATACCATCTGGACCAGGTGCGGAGGGTCTTGAGGAGGCCAGGGCTCCCTCTAGTTCGGCCTCGGTGAAATCCATGTTGTAATATTCGGTATTAGATGAGGAAAAGGAGAGCCAATGGGATTCCACGCGGTCTTTCGCGGATAAGAATGCTGCAGGATAGTGGTAGGAGCTGGAAACATCAGCGAAGGCAGTTCCCAAGGCGTCAGCAACGGCTCCGTGTATAACGACGTTGTCCTTATTCAATCTAAGGCCAGGAATCGTGAGCCTGGAAGCTTTGCCAGCAACGCGGCGAAGCCGATCCCATACAAGAGAAGACGGTGTGAAGGGATTAAACGACTCGACAAAACGTTTCCAGGAGGCCCGTTTACTGTTCGTAATAATGCGACGAGCTCTGGCACGAAGTTGTTTGTACGTGACCAGATTGTCAAGTGTAGGGTGGCGCCGAAACACCTTAAGTGCCTTCCTCCGTGCTTGGATCGCCGCCCTGCATTCATCAGTCCACCAAGGGACTGGCAAGCGTTTCGGATGGGAGGATGACCGAGGGATGGCTTGTCCGGCTTGTAATGACGGAGGTTAGGTGATCCACCATCTCGTCAACATCGTTGAAGAAGCGGTCTGCGAAGACAGCCAAGCCAGAGTAAAGGGGCCACTGCGCTCTGTGGAATTGCCAGTTGGGTACACGCGACGATGGAGCATTGTGTGAAAGCAAGCGTATGACACACGGAAAATGATCGCTGTCAAAGCTGTCAGAGAAGACGTTCCACTGCAAGCGGGGTGTAAGCTGATGGCAGCAAACTGCTAAGTCGAGGTGAGAAAAATTACCACTGGAGTCGGATAGAAAGGTAGGTTCGCCGGTGTTGAGAACAGAGAGATTATACTGAGCAAAAAAATCAAAGAGGTCATTCCCCCTTGCGCAAGCCCGTGGTGATCTCCATAGAGGGTAGTGGGCATAGAAGTCTCCCGACAGAAGATAAGGCGTCGGGAGCTGCGCCACTAAAGTGGCAAGATCGGCAATAGGGAGGGGAGATGAAGGTGGAAAATAAACAGTACAAAGCGTAAATGGAAAACCAGGGAAACGTAACCTGACTGCAACAGCTTGCAGGTGGGTGGTAAGCCTAAGAGTTTGATAATAAATGTCACTGATAAGTAACATAACACCCCCATGGGCAGGAGTACCAGGAGTCGGTGGGAAATCAAAGCGCACCGATGTGTAGCCAGGAAAGGTGAAAGCATCCTGGCTGTGAAGCTTTGTCTCCTGCAGACACCAAATACTGGGTGACAGTGAAAATGTGAGCATTTGTACGTCAGTTCTGCGTGTACGAATGCCACGGGTGTTCTACTGAATAATGGACATTGGCAGGCAAATAAAGAGATGGTCAAGCTTTTCACTTGGCCAGAGGTTGACGCTTTAATTTGCCCTTATTGGTGCGCGTGGGACTGGGACTCTTAGGAGTCATGGGATCCTCCTCCATAGGCTCGGCGGAAGGGAGAGGGGCGAATTCACCGGAAACCGAACACAGGAGTTCTGCTATCTTGGAACCGTGATCTCCGAGGTGGTGAGGGAGATGAGGCTTTCGATTCGAGCGGTTGACAGGCAGAAGCTGGAGGGTCTTTTAAGAAGTCGGAACGTTTGGGCTGTGTCTTGAGTTGTCGAGGTTGGGTACTAACAACTATTTTCTTCGGACTGCGCGACCCAGAAGGGCGTCCATTCATTTTGGCCGGAGCGGCAAGAGAGGAATCCGGGCCCGTTTGAGTACCGGTATCCCGCTTAGGTACTAGGGTGGAAACCACCGAACTAAACGTACCAAATTTTAAGAGAGAAGGCTGCCGAGCAGGGTGGCGTTTGCGGGCCTCTGTGAAAGAAATACGTTCTTTCACCCGCAGCCCTTGGATGGCCTTCTCGTCTAGAAAACGTGAGCAGTCGCGGGAATTAGCTGAATGAGGATCTCGACAATTTACGCAGCAGGGAGGAATCGGACAAACACCCTCATGGGCCTCGTCGCCGCAACTGGCGCAAATAGGCGTGGTTGTTTTGCAGGTTAACTTCGTGTGACCGTATCGTTGACACTTAAAGCAACGCATAGGCCGTGGAATATAGGGTCGAACGTTAATCACTTCATATCCAGCCTTAATTTTTTATGGCAGATCCAGACGGACAAAGGTGAGGAAAAGCGTCCGAGTTGGTACCGGAACACCGTCACGCATGGTTTTAACGCGGTACACAGAGATTACGCCTTGGTCTGATAAGTAACCCTGGATTTCCGCTGCTGGCATGCCGTCCAGGAGGGAGGAAGTAATGACGCCCTTGCTTGAGTTGAGGCTTCTGTGTTTTTCGACACGGATAGGATATCCGTGGAGTAATTTAGCCTTTAATAATCGATCGAACTGTATGGCAGCATGCGTCTCAACCAACAAAGAACCAGTTCTAAGGCGAGTGCATGATTTAACCGGGCCAGCGATTTTGTCAAGTCCCATTTGTATAGCGAAAGGATTAACTGTTAAAAAGGTTTGAGTCTCTTCCAGTCGACTTATTACTAGGTACCGAGCGCTTGAAGCTACGGGTGCCTCCTTTTCATCATTCACTTGTCGTTTACGTTTTGGTGTAAGGTTTGCCATAAAAGTACGGTGTAGCTTTCATCCCCCAGTGCTCCCCACCCAACACGGAGCCCAACAAGGGGTTACCCCACTGGGATGACAGGGCTGCACAGGGGATACAGCGGGCGCGCCGTCCCAGTCACCCTGGAGTTCAGTGTGACACCTAGTCCTGGCCGATTGACTAGGGATGGGTTAGTCCCTAGCCTTCCGTTTAGTTGAAGCAGAAGCCAGAGTGGTGTATTGGTAATGTGCACCCTCCCCGAATTCAGAAGAAGACTGGAACGAGCTCAGATGCGCATCCCTCAACCACCAGGACAAACCTTTCCACTGACACGGGTCTCCACGCACGGCCTACACGTGGGTGGGTCTGTTGACCGTCTCCCTCAACCACGAAGAGGAGCCCACACGAGGAAGACTTGGCTCGGGACCCCCGGGTGCGCCAAACCCGTACCTACCGAAGTAGGTCCCTGGGGGGTTAGAGCTGGGAGTGGTATGAGGTCCTTAGGAGACTTCTGTGTATAAACGAATGGTTTTGCTCATCATTTTCAGGTGTTGTGGTATTATGCTCTGACAGTAACAGGAAACTCATACATTGCTTTTTCAACAGAGGTTCAATAAACTTTACTCAGTTTATAACGTTTATTTAAAGTTGTTGTGGTATATATCACTTGCAACCGCACGAGAAAGTTTATTTTTCTGCTCGTTAATAATAGTACCTACTGTCTACTTCAAAATAGCTCCTCAGTGTTTTATGCAATATCTGTATTTTACATCGCTAAAACCAAATATTTACGGAAATTAGTTGTATGGTATACCTGTAAACTATTGCCGTGACGCGAATTTGAAAACTAACAGATGGTACGAATGACAAATATTTCCATGCGCTGTATTAGATCACATCTTATGATCTGATTTGTTCTGCTGGATTCACAGACTTGGTCACTGCAGTAGCTAAATTTAGTGGTCTAGAGTGAGTCACCAAGTCAGGCATACATAAATGTGATGCAATAAAACTGAAACTGAGTTTTTATTTATGGACGCTAATTAACTGATATGGTTCTCAGTCCCCCAATATTAATGTGCCAGCTAAATGAACTTCATTTACAGCTCAGTTAAATGTTACAAAAGTTCTGCTACTCCTTCCATTGCTTTGCATTTAGACACAGAAGTCTTTGGAATGTTGCATTGATTCACTTACAGTAAAAGCAGTCAAAACGTCAAAATCAAGAGTTGCAGGTATAAGTAACTCTTGGAAGACACTTGTGAGACAACATGAAGTCATTCCTTATCTAGTAAAAAGTTAAACGCAACAACTTTCAATAATGCAGAACTTAAAAACTTAAAACTATTGGAAAAGGTACCAAAGTTTTATCTCAACATACTTAGATATTACTATCAGTGATATCCCTATCTCTAGTTTAAAGCTTAATCTCGTTTGGAGGACTTAACACCCTAGTGAACTAGAGTTTGCCTAACTTAGAGCTAAGGCACCCGAAACTGCAGTCGAAGCTTCAAACAAGCATGAAGCTGTAGCAAGAGTACTGTCCTCCACAGGAGAGATAGTCTCCGATGGCTGATACGCAGTGGGGTTGACAAGGGTTCCTACACCCTCACTGGACAGGTTTATGACACCCCATGTCACTTCAGTTATAGACCATTCAAAAATATTCTGACGGCTTCTACTTCTGCAAATGAATTTTCTCGATTTTAGTATACAGAGTGAATAGGGCTTTTTAAGGATCTGCTCCTTGTGTAGCATGCGTTTTCTGCCAAACACATTCGCTCTCCTTGTTCCACTGTGTAAGGCAGCGCATACCTTCCAGGGACGTTCTTTGCGTTGCCGGACTGTAGGTAGATTGGGAATTGCTTCTGGAGGAGTGGATAAGGATCTGTCTGAAGCGTTTCATTAACTGATTGGCTGTATATAGCCATTCTTGTTACTCGATGACAGCGCCCCTCTCTCTCTCCCTCATTAAACTCCAGGAGCAGCAGCAATCTTATCTCCCCTTGACACGAGTGCTAAGGGTTAAGAGCTCGGTGCACGAGAGGCAAGAACCTCTCTGGACGCTTTACAAGTAGACCTACTCTGGGCGCTAATATAAAAATACAATTTGTTTCCTACAGGAAAGTGTCAGCAAATAACATGAGCATGGCTTCCTTTCACCGGTTCAGAAATATTGCTTTTTGACAATGTACTTTAAAACTCAAATTGCCATTACTATATTCATCGGTCGAAAATCACTTCTACAAAACGTATTTTACTGAAAGAAGTCTATTTGAGTCATTTCATACTGATTCAGAACTCTAGCATTAAATTTAGCTCTACTAACCCAAATAGCTTAACTTCCCATTTATCGCATACTTGCATTCACGTTTCCGATACAACACTTGTGCGAGGGAATCATAGTCTTCTGGTATGGTAGGTGATCTCTATCTTTTCTGTTGCATTCACTTCACGTTCTCTACTCTTTCTTCTACACATTTACTATTGTTATAAAAGCCTTTTTGTTAACAGAGATAGTACTTTCAATCACATACTTTCATATTTCGTTGTAGGTATAAGAAAAATAGAGTAGGTTAAAACGATAGTTATGCGATGGAATTTTTTGTTGTAATTTACGTCCTCCAACGTTAAGTCATATCGGACGATGAATGGAATGGGTGAAATGCTGCTCAAATAAGCCGAGGGTCCATAGAGCTTAGAGTTACTTGACATTCGTCTTTCAAGATAAGGGAAAAACCCGGAAAAATCCGTATCAAAGTAACTCACCCTGACCGAGATTCAAACTCGGGACCTCTTCAACGTGAGGCAGACATGCTACCACCACGCTACCGAGGCGGGCCTGTGATGGATTCGATATCCCATACTCCTTGCATAATCACATTAAAAAAACAAATAGCGACTTACTATTTGAAAAAGTATGAATATTTGAATGTTTAGACCAATAAGAAAGAATATATTGGAAATGTTTAACGCCACAAAAAAATGTATCGGACATAAATTGTGTGTTTTAGCGAGAACTAATTTTTTTTTTCAATCGCTTACCGTTTACCAGTTATGCGAAAGTCGCCCAAAATGAAGAAGACTTAAGAATATTCCCAGAAAATTCAAGATATTTCATTTGTCATGGCATTTAATCATAATTGCTAGTCATTTTTTTAGAAAATAAAATATGTCGAAAACTGTCCCTTGCAAATGGTTTAAGATGAGGGCATTTTCTTCGAGATCTTTGTGTCGCATTCTTGGAAGATGCTGAACTTAAATATCAATTTTCGTATTTAACCAACTTTCGGTTTTGGAGTTACGCAATTCATAAAACACACACACACACACACACACACACACACACACACACACACACACACACACACACACAATCAAACACACAGATCTCTTCTTAAATGTGTTCTTTTTGTGTATTTCCGGTGAAAAGATATCGAACTTTTAAATGAAACACAAAACCTTTTTTCTTTCTTATAGCTAAGTAGTTTGCAAAGTAAAATGGAATTAACACGTATTTTCTAAGAAGTGTAACATTATACCTACTGCTTAAGCTTTGAGATTGCAACGAAGTGTACAAAACCTGGAATCGATGAAACGAAAATGTAGAGAAGAAAAGAGTGAATAAGATTAAGAGGCAGTAAGTAATATAGTGGTTTTAGAAAAACTGAATAAAGGAAGAACGTAGTGAAACTGATTGGGGGCAATAAATGAGAAAAAAACTTAGGTTGGAGATGCACCCGAAGAAAAGCACGAAAAAGAGAGAATTTGTGGAGGCAACCTGCCAACCTATTGTTGCGTGTATAGGCTGAGCAAGATCTGGAAATTACTATAATCATTATTATGTAACATTTATTTCCGGTGCCTTGAGTTTCGGCAAAGCTGTTTGTTGATGAAATGTGTAGTGCTTAACGCCCGCTTTTACTACATACGGCACCGCAGGCGATGACACTGATGATACATGAGATGAAGATGGAGCACCGGTGGAATGAGATGGCGGGGGAAACCGGAGATCCCGGAGAAAACCCACCGCAGCGCCATGTTCTCCACCACAAATCTCACTTTGCGGTCGCCTGGGATCGAACCCGGGCCGCCTTGGTGAGAGCCAAGCGGTCTAACCACTGAGCCACGACGCGGCCTTGTTTGTTGATGATTAAGCTTAAATTCTGCTGACTGGCAAAACATTTACTTTGGACTGGTGAGTCGCACATCCTGCTGGTCAAGGGAAATAATGCACAGGTGGCCTATAACAGGTCTCAAGTTGTTCTCCATGTTGTAAACAATGAATCGCACATCCTGCTGATCAAGGGAAATAATGCTTAGGTGGTCAGTAACAGGTCTAAACATGTTCTCAATGATGTAAACAATGATTGCACAATATGGTGCAATAGTTGGGAGGAAATTAACAGTTAGCGTCGGAATCACTGAGTTGACTTTTGGATAGGACGCCTATTTAAGCTTGGTTGAGTTAGCACCCGGGGGACTTGACAGATAGATTTGAGAGGGGACTTGCTGATGGTCTCTATAAACATTAACAAGAGTTTATTTCAAAGTTCTACTACGAGTAAGATCGCCAGCAGGGTGCACCGGACCCTACATCTCTTGCCAGTCGCACAAGGTTCAGCCACACAAACAACGCATCTCTAAAGGTAAAGTTGCATTATGTTATTATGTATTTAAATGCTACCAAAGCCCCCCTGATCTCATCCAGATCCAGGGAGTGCCCTGTAGAAACGCTAGGCATCTCTGAAATACAGTTACTAAGTTCATTTTGATTTAGATGTTTCTTCCGCTCTACCTTCTCCATAGCTTGTGGCGAAAATGATTCTCCACTCGCAGCAGATAGGAAGCACGTCGACTGTTTGGAAGATCCAGGTCGAGATTTAATTAAATAAGAGTCATGAGATCTTTTCTCAGGTGTGGATTTTTGATGAGAGAAATAAAATTTATATGACTCCGATTTAGTAATATATTATTTAATTGTATAATCTGAATTAGCATTCACTCGTTTCTATTAAGAATACCGAATAACTCTTTTTGACGATTATTGTTTTTCAGTTAGAAAACTTTTATACTCACCGCGACATTTTTCCATCACCATGAAACAAAACTGAAGAACCCATATCTCTCTCAAGATTATTCATTGTTCCGTAACTATCCTTACTCCTCTATTAATTTTGTGATTGGCCGATGTACTGCTACGTCACCGCAGTACTACGGCCAATCACAAAATTACACATATATTTGTTTTTAATATTATCATTTCATGGCCTACTAAGTCATATCAGAAAACAATATTCATATAAAAAGTTCTAACTAAAACATATCGTTACAAGCTACGCTCCCAGTTACATGCGCTTAAAGGTTAAAACCCCTACAACACCTGGTAGTTTTGTCGGGTAGCATATGATCTCGGCACCGGGTTCCAATTTTGCACCTTTGTACCTCTCGCAATTCCTATCAACCCCCCAAAACCGTCATGTAACACTATCATTAAGTCATTGATTGAAAGGGATACTTGACTTTGACTTATTCCATGCTGTATGTGAAAGAGAAAGTCCTGGAGAGACAAAGAATATGCTACAGCAATTTTCAAGACTAATACACAGAACGGGCTCTGCCTCTTTGTTCTGCTACACGTTCTTTGTATTCCGTAGCCACGTTCTTGACGTTGACGGGCAAGTCATTTCCGAAATGTAGTCTAAGAGCATTGGGGGAGAAGGTACCCGACTCGATTAGATACTTCATTCATCCTTGCTACGACTTATTTTGTATTCCATGTGTGCATACTGCTCTTGGTTTTGATGTGGAGCAGAGGAGCTTCTAAATGGGTCAAGAAAAGATACAAATTGTGGGTTCTATTCTACTTTTCTTTAACGTAAGCATATTTCATGCCAACCTCTTTTTACTTAGCTGAGTGTTATCTTTGTAAAACGTCCCGTTAGTGACTTACCAATCTACCACTCAAAAATAATTTTCTAACCGTTGTAAAAGTCTTGTATTCCACCCAAAAAATCGATATTGATAAGTAATAAACGTTTAAGGTGCTCTATCTACAAAATCCGATTTTAGAAAGACGTCCACATGCATTTCTGCGTTTATGCCTGTGGCTTTGAACATCAACAATAATTTATTGTTACCTTTTCAATGTGCCTGTTTAAATTGAATCATGCAGTGAACTATGAAATTAAAAAAACTGTTGAGTTGTTTTCACAAGCCTTTCTCTACTCAGTCTTCCGCAAGCTATTCTTACAAAAGCTTTTTTCTTCTGCTTAATTCTTATTAATTGAGATAAGTAATCCTTCATTACACGTTTATTTATTTATTTCATTCTACGTTTAAGACGAAATATTAGGTTAAAGCGTTTCTCTATGTGATGACCTTGAAATGCCATTCAAGAAAAATGAATAGCTCCTTAAGACTTAAAAAGTATGAGTATTTGAAAAGCTTAACCAACAACAAAGAATATTTTGGATGGTTTATGTCATAAAATTATAGTTAACGTAAGTTGTGTACTTTAAGGAGATCTTTATTTTTTCTGCAGTACGATTTTTTTATCGTTAATTATACAAAATCATTGAAAAAGAATAGATCCACACAGGCTATCCCCCAAAATTCAAGTTATACATTTTGTTTGTCATGTATATATCTTAAACATATATCATGTATATATCTTAAACATCTTAAACATTTTAATCCAAATTGTTAGCGCCATTTTTCATAAAATAAAAATTAAGGATGATTTAGCCAAGTTTGAGTAGTTGGGAAATCTTCCTTGGAAGATGTTGAACTTAAATATCAAGTTTGTACTTGACCAACTTTTCGCTTTTGATTTAATCATTTTAAACAAACAAAGACACACACACACACACACACACACACACACACACACACACACACACACACACACACACACATGCACACCTTTTTCTAAAAATGCTGCTTTTGAATTCAGGGAGCACCAAAAGTGTATTCCTATGAAATTTTGGTCTCAAGTTTTGGTTGGAATGCATTACTTCCTCTATTTACTTTAGGTAAGTTATTGAGAAGGTAACTACTTACCAAATGAAAATACTCTTAGATAAACAGCTACAGGTACCACGAATACCTGCATATGAGAGTAAACGTATGATAACATGTAAAACACCATTGAAACAAAAGGCACTGGTAATAAGCCTCTATCATCCCCATTTCTCCCAACCCGTATCAAGCCGTTTGTAATTATTACGTCTAAATAGAGCGTCTGGTTGAGCAGGGCTGTACTGGAGTAGGGGGTGTTGTTGACACCATGGTTACGACACCACAGAAACGGAATGAATACTTTGTGTGTCATACAGTGTAAAACCTATTTTCATGCAATATGTTATCCTGCCCCTTTTTGTTGGATCATGTATCGATAAACCTCATTTCCAAGCCATATAAAAACTCTGATGTGCATACTCTCATGAATTTCCCTTCCTTATACAAACTATTCTTAAAACGCTTATTCCTCTATCTACTTCAAGTTAATCGAGATAAACATTTTCAGAAATATCTTATTGCCAATTTTATCGTAGGTGCAAGTGAAATATGGAAATACAGTAGGCTTTAAACGATAGTTTGGTATACCAATTAAGAGCTCGTTGCTATGTAATGGCCTTTAAATTTCATTCTCCCTTTGTATGGTCAAAAGTATAAAAAAACGAATAACGTGTTCCTATTTGGTAAAAGTATGCGAATTGCACAATAACAAAGAAAATCTCGAAAATGGTTTCACTCCTTAAAAAAAAAAAAAAAAAAAAAAAAAAAAAAAAAAAAAAAAAAAAAAAAAAAAAACATTATTTGGAGATAAATTATGTGTTTTAACCAAATAAAATTTAACCAGTTTTAAATGTGTTAAGACCAGATTGAGTATTTAACCTCGATTTTGTTTTTGAATTATGTTTCTTATGTTTCGCAGACATATGGACAATACACACAGAGACATTTTTCCAAAAATATTTTTTTTTATTTAGGGAACTTCAAAAAATTGTGTATCGGATTTTCGTGTGGAATGCAATACTTTTGCGGTTTTTTTTTTTTTTTAATTTACGTCCTCCAACGTAAAGTCATATCGGACGATGAATGGAATGTATGATATGCTCAAATGAGTCCAGGGCCCATAGAGCTTAGAGTAACCCGATATTTGTCTATCAGGATAAGGGAAAACCCCGGAAAAATCTTATCCAGGTAACTCACCCTGACCGAGATTCGAATTCGGGACTTCTTGAACGTGAGGCAGACATGCTACCATCTATGCTACCGAGGCGGGCTTGCTGCTTGTAAGTATAGATTAGGCATTCCAGTAGGTTAAAATGTGACCTCTTTTCCGTTTGCTATTGCGTAGGTTTCACCACTTCCACTTGTCAGGAACAATCTGCGTTAATACTTAAAACCACATGTTATGAAACATGTAAGCAACTGTAAGTCACAAGTGCTATAACTTTTTTGTTGCATTTATAGCCCGTCTTTAACTGCAGTAGCCATATCGGCGGCCGTTCTCCTTTGGCACATATCGTTGGTACTTGTACTTTATATTTTAATAATTAAATCACGCACACATTCAGATTCTCATTAATACTTCCAGATTCTGAGGAAGAATAGGAAATCATCTTGGTTGGGGAAAAATCCCCTCCCCCAGCCGGGAATCGAACCCGGGACCCATTACACAGCAGAAGGCAGAATCAAAGAGGCCGAATTGGAAACGCAAATAGTGGCCTTATTATACATATTCGAGGAAATAAACATTCTAAGGAATTTAACACGAATAGAAATGTTAAAAGATTATTAGCGTATTGCATCACAGGGCTGTTTCAAATAAATGTAAGAACATACTCATTTCATATGTTATATGCTTATAACGTTTGTGAATTTACTTAATGACAATTGTAAACGAACTTGATTTGTAAACTTCTTGGAAACGCTGCATATAAACGCGAAATTTGTGTAGGATTTTCTTTAACAGCGTTACACATCTTATCCCACATCTTGAGTGCTCTGTAATTGCCAAGATATTAATCTATTATTCTAGAGAGCTGATGCACCTCTTGCGTGTACCTCTCGAACACTTGAACACGCATGAGATTGCCATACTTGATATCACCACGTCTTTGTGCGGACTTAGGCCTTTGGCTAAACTAAAGCGGGTGCTCTCGAAAGAGGGACGTTTGTTTTTGAACAGAAAGGATGGCTTACTGCAAAACATAAATAAATAAGCAGACAAGAGAATGAACATACTCCCTCGAAAATGGATGGGGATAAAAGCAGAAAAAAAGGACAAAGAAATCTATTATGGTAAAACATTATAAAAGAGAAAGAAAATACGTAAAAGAGCAAAGAAAATTTAAGCCGCTTTCACTTAAGAGCCTGCCAGAAACACGTGTTTGCGACGTCACAACTGATTTTTAGTTTTCATTACGTGTCGTACAGATCAAAGCTTTAAAATCGGTTTAGAGGTAGCTTGCAGCAAAGATTCTAGACCGCATTCCTAAGGTTCTCCTAGCTTAAACAGGAATTCTTGCAGTATGTATACCAACCTTTTTAAACAGTTCCTCCTATTTGAACTAAGAGTTATTCTAGGCAATTTAAGTATCTTATAAAAACTTACAGAAAAAATATTCTTATTCATACAGTCTCGGTAATATTTAACCTACTTTTTTGAAAAATGCTTCCTTGTTTAACCATTAGTTTCAGTGGACACTGGGACTATATGGGGCATCGTCCAAAATTCACAACGACATTGGTGCAAAAGAGGTTCCGTGCGCTTCTTCGAATAGAGCCGCACGTTGTCATGATAATTGGCTGTACCATCTACTGACCATATTGTCAACTCACGACGTCTGCCCCATACACTTCAAACAAAATTGGGGTATCTCAGCCATGACCAGCTTCTTAATGTGCTAAACACTTGATTACCAATCGTTGAGACCCTAGATGAGAGTAGCCGTGTTTCGCTATTCCTGCATTCAGAAAATTGTAACGGCATCGGAATAAGGCCAAACGCTGCTCGATCCTTGAGATACAAAAGTGATTGCTTTCTTACAAATTGGATGTCCAAGATAAGCTATAAATTCATACCATAATTTACTTCAAACTTTTGCCCGCCTAGGTAGCATAGATGGTAGGGTGTCTTCCTCACGTTCAAGGGGTCCCGAGTTCGAATCTCGATCAGGTTGAGTTATCTGGATAAGGTTTCTTCCGGGATTTTCCCTTATCCTGGAAGACGAATATCTGGTAACTCTAAACTCTTTGGAACCTGAGCTCATGTGAGCATCATTTCATCCATTTCATTCATCGCCCGATATGACTTTTATTTGACTTGGAGGAGGTAAATAAAAAAAACAACGTTGGACTAAAGTAACATTTCATTCTAAATGGAAAAAATCTAATTAAGTATAGATCTCCCGAAAAAGGAATCGATTGTTGTATGACCAGTTTTATTCCAGAAATTTAATATGGGGGAGTTTGCTCTCATTTTTATCTAGGTTTGCTGGTAGATTATTATTTATAATTTAGAAAGTGTGCATAAATCGATATATGTAAAATAGTAATAAAATAAATGATAGGCTGATTACTTACTGGATAACCGAAGCAGGGAGATAAAAGGCGACATTCTCGCACCAAGTTCTGTTCTTTTCCAGGGACTCTGTTTATCGAGGAATATGTCTCGAGCCAGCTGGGAATTGCACCCGGTATCTTCAGAAAACGGGGCAGGTGCTCTACTGAGTCAGAGGACTATTAGAAGTAGTGAGCTATGAACATTCTTGCTCAAGTGCTTCCGACTCTAAATACCAGTACCACCATCTGGCATTTTCAAACTTACTTTGTGGACGTATGTCACATATAACGTTCACTAGGGCATTATGCTTCATTAAACTTTTATATGTGTGCAAAAACTTTACATCATCATCATCATCATCATCATCATCATCATCATCATCATCATCATCATCATCATCATCATCATCATCATCATTATCATTATTATTATTATTATTATTATTATTATTATTATTATTATTATTATTATTATTATTATTATTATTATTATTATTATTATTATTATTATTATTATTATTATTATTATTATTATTATTATTATTATTATTATTATCATTATCATTATCATTATCATTATCATTATTATTATTATTATTATTATTATTATTATTATTATTATTATTATTATTATTATTATTATTATTATTATTATTGTTGTTGTTGTTGTTGTTGTTACCTATTCACTCGAAAATTCCCTTTTCAAACCAAATTATAGCCGAAAAATCGGGAGGGTCTTATAATCGCATACTTCGGGCCGCGGAAAGATCGAGTTGCTCTTTTTGCGGCTCTAAGATTATCACTCTGGTTTCCCCAGTAACAAATCATGTGTGCTTGTACCGAATACTCTAGACCCGCTGCTCGTACACCAATTTTTTTCTACTAATTCCAAAACATCTAACTTAAAACATAGGTACAGTGAAACTTTTTCGCGAATTCATGTTACCGATAACACACTCAAAACAAGAGAAACGGGCCCACGCCGTGGCTGAGTGGTTAGACCACTCGGCTCTTACCAAGGCGGTCCGGGTTCGATTTCAGGTGACAGCAAAGCGATATTTGTGGTGGACACACGGCGCTGGGGCGGATTTTCTCCGGGTGCTCTGGTTTCCCCTGCCATTCATTCCACCGGTGCTTAATCTTCATTTCATGTATTATCATTGTCACTGCCTGCGGTGCCGTATGTGTAAAAGCGGCTGTTAACCATTACACTTTTTTTTCCACAACCGAAACTCATGTCTAGTAAAGTTGCTGCAGTTCTAACCAAAGATCTCATTTTAGTAAAATGGTAAGAAGCATGTTAGAAGTCAGTATCTCACCCCCTTCCCCAGCTACCTGCTCCTTTCTTCGCAAACAAGTGAAAGGGTAGAACTTGTCCTTGATCACCCATTTACCGATAACCGTATGCACAATATCAAAGTAGTCCTGAAGAAAACATTTTCTTGGAATTGCAGTCTGTCTCAAACGGACCAGGTCTAACATTCGCATACATATTTTTTTTCTACAATATGCTCGCAAAACTTGGTGGGTCTTATAATCGAGGGGGTCTTATTGACGAGTACATACTGTATCATTTTGCTACTATCACTCAACTAACTCGATGGCTCACACATAAGCGTTATAGTCTATGCTCCTTACGAATTGGTAAACAAATACGTCGTTCAGAATGAAGTGGAAAGTCATTTAGTCATCTGTTCAGCGGCAGTTCTATTATATACATATTCATTATGGAGTTACAGGAATATACAAGAAAGAACACTAGTCTCTTCGTAAGAATTATCGCAGCTATGAATCTAACCCAGGTCCAGTGGGATAACAGACAGAGGTTCTATCCATTTCGCTAAGCAGCCAGTGTATTACATTGTTTTTAAAATACATGTTTGAAAATTGGTCCATCCTTTTCTTTCGTCCACTTCCAGAAGTAGAGCAAAATAATTTACTCTTGGCAGTAGCTGGTATTGCTACAAATCTTGGCAAACATTTTAATTTAGAAAAGACTTGCTAAGTTTATAAGATGTGTGCAGATAACGCGCAGTGATTAATGACTAAGTCATTGTCATTCGTATATGCCAGACCGGATATCCTCCTCAAGCAAGAAGTGTGTAGCGTTCCTTCCCACGAGATTCACTGACATCTCCAACAGCAGGACCAGCTCGGGAAGCCAGTGGAGTGCCTGCCGGCAGAACCGACATTCTCCGAAACAAGGGGAGGTTTTCCACCAAAAGTATCAACACTTCCTCTTTAGACCTTTCATTAGTAGGTATGCGGAAGTGTTACATTCCATCCAAAAATTCGGTGTCGAGAATTTCACAAGAAATATACATTTTAGGTCATCTGAAGGTATTTTCACGAAAAGTTCTACAGCGTGATTGTGAAGAACGTATTCAAAAACATGTTTGCTACATTCCAAATTTAGAATTTAAGTTCAGCATCTTCCAAAAATGCGACACGCAGTTTTACACACACCTACCTAAAACAATTTGAATTGAAAGCAAATCTGTACTTCGTATCTCAAAAGGTAAATATTTTGACTAAAATGCCATGCTTTTAAGATATTTACATGATAAATAAAAATGTATATCTTAAATATTCTGGAAATAACTTGTGAAGTCCTCTTAATTCGATAGGAATTTTGTATAACTCTGTATAACGTAAACCATAAGAGATAGGCAAAAGCATACAAAATCACTCAAGTAACTTCAAATAAAGTTCTTTTTTTTTGGGGGGGGGGGAGAGGGACTAGCCAATTCCGAGATATCTGTTATGAATAATTTGAATGTTTAAATACTTCGTCAATTTTTAAAGTAGTATCACTATTCGGTTGTTTTTCGCGATGTTTTGGACAAGGTTCGAAATATCAAGGCCAGGTTATAGCATCTTGCCTTTCAATACCTATCGATTCAGTTTCCTGTATTATCTATTACTTACAGTCCCTTTTACCTACCCAGTTGCCAAGTAAAGTGTTGGTTTGGACATTTAATACATTGACACCACCTTACGTCTAAAAATAGTCGGTTTTTTGTGTAATTTACGTCCTCCAACGGGAAGTCATATCGGAAGGTGAATGAAATGGGTGAAATGATGCTCAAGTGAATCCGGGGTCCATTGATCTTAGAGCTACCTGACATTCGTCTTTAAGGATAAGGGAAAACCGTGGAGAAAACCTTATCCAGGTAACTCACCCTGACCGAGATTCGAACTCGGGACCTTTTGAACGTGAGGGCGGGCTAAAAATAGTAAACATGAGCATATACGGTAATAGCGAAAGGTCTGCCACCTATCCATAGATACTGAAAGCAGTTAGATTGGACGGCACCCTAATGGCCTCCACCTGGCACGTGGAGAAGAAGAGGTACAGTTGTCTGTCACTAAGGCCTCTGTGGACACAAAGCTGCCATCCGCTGGTCACGTACGTAAACAAAGGTACTGCTGCCTACTGTAGCTATGATCTCTGTGGACGCGTGACGAAGCAAACTGATATGGTAGAGGGATGAAACCTAAAACTTTACACCACATACCGCTAACAGATCCGTCGCGATATGACCATGTAGTTAAATGGACCATTGTACAGATTTTCTCACCCAAGATTGGACCTAAATGTCAGCTGGACTTCCCACTTTTATTTATTTTTAAAACAAATAAGCTAGATTATCTCACCCAAGATTAGACCTGAATGTCAGCTGGACTTCCCACTTTTATTTATTTTTAAAACAAATAAGGTAGATTATCTCACCCAAGATTAGACCTGAATGTCAGCTGGACTTCCCACTTTTATTTATTTTAAAACAAATAAGGTAGATTATCTCACCCAAGATTAGACTTGAATGTCAGCTGGACTTCCCACTTTTATTTATTTTTAAAACAAATAAGGTAGATTATCTCACCCAAGATTAGACCTGAATGTCAGCTGGACTTCCCACTTTTATTTATTTTTAAAACAAATAAGGTAGATTATCTCACCCAAGATTAGACTTGAATGTCAGCTGGACTTCCCACTTTTATTTATTTTTAAAACAAATAAGGTAGATTATCTCACCCAAGATTAGACTTGAATGTCAGCTGGACTTCCCACTTTTATTTATTTTTAAAACAAATAAGGTAGATTATCTCACCCAAGATTAGACTTGAATGTCAGCTGGACTTCCCACTTTTATTTATTTTTAAAACAAATAAGGTAGATTATCTCACCCAAGATTGGACCTAAATGTCAGCTGGACTTCCCACTTTTATTTATTTTTAAAACAAATAAGGTAGATTATCTCACCCAAGATTAGACTTGAATGTCAGCTGGACTTCCCACTTTTATTTATTTTAAAACAAATAAGGTAGATTATCTCACCCAAGATTAGACCTGAATGTCAGCTGGACTTCCCACTTTTATTTATTTTTAAAACAAATAAGGTAGATTATCTCACCCAAGATTAGACTTGAATGTCAGCTGGACTTCCCACTTTTATTTATTTTTAAAACAAATAAGGTAGATTATCTCACCCAAGATTAGACTTGAATGTCAGCTGGACTTCCCACTTTTATTTATTTTTAAAACAAATAAGGTAGATTATCTCACCCAAGATTAGACCTGAATGTCAGCTGGACTTCCCACTTTTATTTATTTTTAAAACAAATAAGGTAGATTATCTCACCCAAGATTAGACTTGAATGTCAGCTGGACTTCCCACTTTTATTTATTTTTAAAACAAATAAGGTAGATTATCTCACCCAAGATTAGACCTGAAAGTCAGCTGGACTTCCCAATTTTATTTATTTTAAAACAAATTAGGTAGATTATCTCACCCAAGATTAGACCTGAATGTCAGCTGGACTTCCCACTTTTATTTATTTTAAAACAAATTAGGTAGATTATCTCACCCAAGATTAGGCTTGAATGTCAGCTGGACTTCCCACTTTTATTTATTTTTAAAACAAATAAGGTAGAGAATAGCTGGGATACTTCGTTTAACTTTCCTCCCTCGTAGAGCCATGCTAAAGTTTGACTTGAAAGCGACTTGCAGGCTTTCATCAGCAGTATTAGAGACCTGCTAGAGAGTCCGCCATACTTCAAAAGTTTTTTCTTCTGTGAAATGCATTGTGCGAATCTGGTTTTGATAGAAACCGAAAAATTTGTTTTTGCCATCACTGAAGTGATTGAATGTTTTGACTACACTTGGAATAGGAGTAAACCATACAATTCAGCTCTTGCTTACTTTACTTACTGCCATTAGATGATGACAAAATTTAAGATAATGGCAAAAGCAGAGCAGGATATCCAATTCGTATAGGTACCTTCTATTACTTCTGCAAAATCTTCTGGTAATACATTTACGAAATTCAGCCAAAATTAATTTTTAAGCATCGATTTCTTTGGATACTGAAAGAAATAGACTTCGTATTTAAAAATGGACAATCCTTTAAAGTTTTATAAGCTTCAGATTTAGTATACCAATATATTAAAAAAAGACAAAGAATGAACACGTAGTAATAAATTCTTATGATAATAATTCTTAGTAATTATTATAATATGATAATATTATACAATTCTTATAATATGAATAATATCAATATTAATAGTATTATATTAATTATTCTAATATAGTTATAATAAATAATTATTAATAATTCTAGTAATAATTCTTAGGATAAAACGTTATTTTATGTCAACATTTTCAATAATGTATAAAATATTTATAATTTTATTTTGTTATTGTGTTTTGCGATTCATCCTAAACAAGTTTAAACAAATAACCTTAAAAATTAAAATTGAAACATGCACTGCTACAGCTAAAAATGTCGATATTGATGTAATAAGCAGGCAGCCATATTTTCGATCAGATGCAACCAACCGGTACTACAGCATTGTGGAATTGGAAAAGTTATGGAGCTGTTGAAAAATGACAGAAATTTGGCCGGAAAAGTCTTACGTCACAACATTTCGAGAAAGAAAAGATTCGAAGAATTTACGTCCTCCAACATTTAGTCATATCGGACGATGAATGAAATGGGTGAAATGATGCTCAATGCGCCCGGGGTCCATGGAGCTTAGACTTACCCGACATTCAGGATAAGGGAAACTCCCGGAGAAAACCTTATCCAGGTAGCTCACCCTGACCCGGATTCGAACTCGGGACCTCTTGAACGTGAGGCAGACATGCTACCATCTACGCTACCGAGGCGGGCGAAGAGTCGCGGAGGGAGCAATAATTGTAGTGCGTTCGGTAACCGATAAAACGTGAAAACGCGTTATATTTATGTTGGAACTAGGTGCAGTGAAAAAAACAAAGGTAACAAATATAGTGCATCATATGTGAGCTTAGAATAATTCTGACTGAAGAACAAGCATGCAAATTAATTAATTGGACCTAAAATGTTATAAAATCTCACTACTCATTTATGCGATCTCATACCGTAACCAAAAAAAGAAATGATAATAAACTATACACGACGTATAAACTTTTTATTAACATTGTAATGAATTCCTATACAAAATAGGATTTGTGATTGTTACTGATTTGGGTAACGAATTTTAGATTTTATAATGTTGCAAATCTGGTTACTTATATGTAACTACTATTTTAACACTTTACGTTTTTCTATGATTTTCATGTGCTTTAAAAAGCGAGATAATTGCTTAAATCAAAATATACTTATAGGAAAAATGAGTTTTCTTTCTGGCACTGCTCGATAAATAATCCACATGATAAAAGGGATTAATTTGCATGAGGAGACACAACGATATATAGTGGGATAAAAATTTAAATATACAGCCGGCAGCCTATTCGTTTGTCTTTTGAAAACAAAATTCATATTAATTTTTAATTATGAAGCGTCAAATAATGTTCATTTATGGCATTTCCCATAACGGAAAACTTGAGATGAAATTTATGCGCAGATTTTTTATCAACGTGAACGTCGTTACTTACAATGTTAAATGTGAGAACATTGTTACCAAATCAACCACACTTGGGAGTGCTGCACAGACGAGACAATGTGGCGCTTTCTTAAAATCACAATGGTGAGGAGCAAGTCCCACAAAATACAGAAGACTCATACGAACGCGTGCATGTATCCAGTGTTTACATTTGGATTATTTGTACTTTAATTACAACAAATTCAAACAAATACTGAACGTTTCTCAGGATGTATAGGATATTTAATATTGGACTGAGCTTCACAAAAGCGTTTCGGCTTTATTTCATAATTCACATTACTATACTCTATCTCACGCTAGTTTAATTCTGCTGTAAACAACAAGGCGGAGCTGACTCAACTCGCCACGTGCTAGATGCTACATGCACGCACATTAGTTTTGCAACACTAGCAGTGTATATAGCAGCGCTAACTTCCAGAAAATGAAATAAATAAATAAATAAATTAAATAGATAAATAAATAAATAATAAATAAAGAAATAAGTAAATAAGTAAATAAATAGAGTTGGGTTACACATTAACGTATTAAATCTATGAGTTGGTCCATTTCTGAAAAAATAATCATGGACTTTACTGCGTATAGCACTTTTCATAAAATCGTCGTATTTCTCCACGATCTGTTTGCATTTACGCTATTTTCTTAGAGTTCTCGATACTTGATGTTCCATTATAACACTAAATACACTACTTGCAGAAACACCAAGCAGATCATCAGTTTCTTTCTCAATGTTTCTTTTAGACGATTTAGGGTTTCTTTCTTTAAGCACCGCGAAACAATGCGCGATCATTCGCCCCTTGCCACTTTGTAAATGTTTGCCTCATTGTGTTTAATTTCGTCTGAAGCTCCGGCCAACTCCACGATGAAAAGCTTACTGATTTTAAATTGCATATACATAAGTGATCTTCAGCTTGTATACGCGAGATGTACAGGAAATATAGTGTTAAATATCAGAAGCAACTCCACACTATAAACAATAACATCTTAATCATGTAACGGTTCCCCTTGGTCATAAACATAAAGTCACTTAATATATGTTATATCAAAATAATATTAGGTTAGCATAGATATTCTATACTGATTATTTTGCATAGAAAGGAAATACACAGCTATTACAGCAAAACACATTATAGTAGATAGGATATATATATATATATAAAAATAAGAAGTGTTTGATGGACTAGAAATGTAGATGAACGGAGAAACAGAAATATGAGGCCCCTCAAGGTTGAGAACACAGGTCGGTCGGCTTTCTTCATAACAAAGCCCACTCCTAGGAACAATACCTGCGAACCATGTGAAGGCTCGGTCTGCCGCCCTGTTCTCTCTTTCACTCCAATATGTACGTGATCGATACAATGCAGTTCTATATTATCCGAATTCCTAAACTTTCGCATGGTACGTGCTTCGAAATTAAGTAAGTGGACGCTGTGAGAAACCTTCTATCAACGTTCGGTCACGCGCACATACAAAATCCGTACGATGGTTTAAAACTGGAAATGGAAACCAACCAATTACAGTTTAGAACTTACACACGTGATTCACACAAAAATTCAAAATGTAACGATAGAGGGGGAAATCCAGGAGATAGTGGATCCGTGATTTTGATAGCTGACACACTCTATCTCGGTCGGGTTGTAGTGAAACCATGCCGTATGTATCAGCGCGGCAAGAGTACCTTGAATACACAACATATGGATCAGTGCTTTTTTATAACAGAAACACTCTCGGTCGAGGCGTAGTGAAGTCACATTATATATACAAGTGTGGTAAGAATACACCGAATACACAACACGCATAAAGAACTCTGTCGTCACCGCCAAACACATCACACGAATCTGCAAACAGCAACTTTCCAGGTGGCGAGTGAGGTACCTGATTACAATTCCTAACAAATCAATCATGGAACAGTCGAGGTGTTTTCCTCGCTAATCACACCACACCCAGTCAGGACGTATCCCACACCCTGAAACAAAGAAGAGAGTCCATGCAGAATGAACCCCGAGGAAAACCCCGATTTGCCCAGGAAACCTCCCCCATCCGTAACCCTAACACGTCACCTTTCCTACTTTATGAGGTGTTGAGTACTGGGAGGACTCAACCAGGTTCCAAACGGGCAGAACCGCCTCAATCAGCATTCAACTCGATAAGACCTCGTTGCAAGAGAGCTGCTTGGTATAGTAATGCAAAAATACTATATAATAACGGTGTCCTTTAGTAATTGTTAAATAAAGTGCAGCTTAATTTAACACAATAAGTAAATAGGTGTAATTTCACCTGTCTTCTGTATATAGTATACAGAACACATCTATGTGGTATGTGAAGCAGAAAGATAAAATGTGAGGCTATTACGTTTATAAGAATCGAAACATTTGCATACTTTTCTCTCTCCGAAATTAGCTCGTGCAGAGCAGTGATCAGAAAACTACTTACAGTACTGTACTTAAAGTAGGGGTTTATCGTACGCATGCAAAAAAACGAAAACGGTCATTAACTTCGCTAAGCCAGTCAGCAGCTTAACCGCTTTCTGTCCCAATCTCTCTCTCTCTCTCTCTCTCTCTCTCTCTCTCTCTCTCTCTCTCTCTCTCTCTCTCTCTCTCTCTCTCTCTCTCTCTCTCTCTCTCTCTCTCTCTCTCTCTCTCTCTCTCTCTCTCTCTCTCTCTCTCTCTCTCTCTCTCTCTCTCTCTCTCTCTCTCTCTCTCTCTCTCTCTCTCTCTCTCTCCCTTCCCACCCAGATGTTTGCAGCAGGATTAAACTACTTAGGTTGAGATAGATTATACACGTAAGTTTAAAAAACATTTGAAAGCTTTTACAGAATATACAATTGAGTCATACATTTTGCTGGTTTTGATTTTCATTCACTAACATAAACAATATAATACGTTCTCCCAAACTTGCGTATTATTCTACAACTCATATGTTTTCCAGTACTGTGCCATATAAGATGGCAGTGGATGTATGTGAAAAATTCCAGTTTACTACGGCTATACAAGTGCCATACAGTTTTGTATACCTTGTGGTTGTGAACTACTCAGCAGTTCATAAGCCTAACTAGATCGACAATAATGCAGCTAAATAGTAGCTAAGAGAGCTTTCCTTTCAAATTTACTCGTCTTCCAAAACAGATTATGAATTGCGCTTTTGGTGTTTAAATGCCAGACTTTCATAACCATTTCGCATGCATTTGAGATCCAATTTGGCTTTGTATAAATAAAACTACAATCTATGGAATAAGATTCTTGATTCTTTTGTGGAAAAGCAAGGTTTAATTTCCCCATAACCTAATGTCATTGAATTTCGTAATTACAAAGGGAATCTCTGTGTCTTTCTGTAAAATAGCTTTTAAATCACATTACGTGGGTTTTCAGATATACTTGTGTATAAGATAACATGCAATAATGTACTTTATTAATAACGATAGAATTGTTTTAATTATACGTTAACAAAAAGTTACCAGCAGTTACCTCTTTTAAAACATGGAGACCTATGATGTACTTAAAAGTGCCTGATAAACTCTACAACCTGATTCGAGCCATGTATGCTGGTGCCTCATCAAAAGTGCTCTGCAATGGCTATTTAACGTCTGCTATACCGATTAAACGCTCAGTCAGATAAGGATGTCCCATGTCCATGATGCTATTCTCCCTGTATGTTGGCCTACTACTCCGACAGCTGCAATCCACACTTGCTGGACTTGAGGTATATGGGCAGCAAATTGTTGTGAGAGCCTACGCATATGATATTACGGTAATAGTTACCATCCCCCAAGATAGACCTCGCTTAAGAGATTGTTTACAGGATTACGAGGGATCGACAGGGATGACATTTAATATCCAGAAGTCCGAGATTTTAGCCATTGGACCAGATCCGCCGGACACATCCATAGTAGGAATACCTATGGTGCGGCGTACGAAGTTTTTGGGGGTCTACTTTAGCGATAGTGAGACGGACATGAGGGAATATAACTGGACAACCCGAATTAATGTATTGCGTGGGATGATATATAAACAGAAACTCAGGTTGTTGAATTTGGTTCAACGTATACAATATTGTAACAGTTTCGCACTCAGCAAGATTTGGTTCCTTGCACACGTGCTACCACCAACAAAGCGGCATTGCCAAAGGATAGAACAAATCTTGGGCTATTTCATCTGGACAAGGAAGCTCTACCGTGTTGCGCGGGCTCAACTACGCCTCCCGAAGGGGCAAGGCGGTTGGGGATTAATAGAGGAGGCTCTCCAGTCGCAAACCTTGATGATTAAAATGCTTCCGGTTGCCCTGAATAATCAGAGTGATCCCGTGGACACAATGCTACAACGGACGCACATGGATTTTTGGTGCCAAGGACAACGTGACAAGGTACCGGAGATTTTACGAGATACTTATTACGCGTTGGAGTGGTTACCCCCGGAGCACTCAATAAATGGTGATAAGTGCAAAGTGAAGAACATTTACGCTTGTCTTCGTCAAGCAGTTAGAATTACCCCGCAGATACAGATAAAATATCCGCAGCTGCTCTGGCAGCGCATATGGAAATTTCTTGGCCTTCAGCAACTGAACACCAAATGTTTCGCGGTGACATGAAATTGTAAATGAAATTCTTCCAATCACGACCCCATACATCCGGGCGCTGCGGACCCTTAGCACTCGTGGTACCTCTGACGTTACTAGAGGAACCTCGGGCCGAACAGCCGAGCCCCTCCTTCGGGAGTTGTTCGGATTGGGATGGCTTCGAGGGGGCAGTGTGTTCCCGAAACCCGTGGGAGATTGGGTACGTCTTCGGACGGGGTTGAGGGAAGCCATTAAGTTTCCGGGTACTAGCCTGCTTAGCTAGTAGAAGGTGAGCTAGATCACCAGGCGGCCCCACCGAGGTCATATCGGTAGTCTTCACCTTGAGTGTTGACGCGCGTAAGTGGCGTATCCACTTCCATCCCGTCTTGTGCCCCTAGGACCAGATGGGGGGGCTTGTTAGGAAACTAGGTCTTGCCCCATGGAAAGCCCCACGGAGGACGCCGAGCGCCCTTTAAGGGACAGCTCGGATAACTCCCTGGTTGAAAGAGGCCCGGGTCTTGTTCCTACGGGTTCAAGGCTAATGGGAGTAGAACCTCTGGACTCAAATAAACCCCATACATCAAAACCAGGCTGCAACAAATGAAGCGTCGATGCCTAAGGATAGCAAACAAATTCCCACCCTGGCACAAAAGCGACGAAGTATATGCCATATGCAAGGCAACGCCACTGGAACATCACATAAACAACCAAATGTACAGATACATCGCAAACGCAACAGAGAGGCCTTACAGGAGACAGCTGATTGAAGCAGCAGAGGGATACAAAGAGACCGAGACCACGGCCCCACCGATCGTCACCCTGATACAACACCACGCTAGGACCAAGGCAGCCGAGGACGAAGAGATAAGAGAACATCTCAGAAAACTACCAAGTTAGAAACTGACCATTGCAACTTTGCAAATATCCAATAATTACACTTATACATCATTGACTATGTTTGAGAAAGACTACTACTAAACTAAATAAAAAAATAAAAAATAAAGAAAAAATATATACTATTATATAAAAAAATTAAAAAAATAAAAAATAATAAAAAAACATTTATAGTAATCCCTAGCAATACACATGACAAATTATCAACTTATGCAAATGTAAATAAACAAAGCAAAAAAAAAAAAAAAGAGCCGGTCCCCCTAAATCCTTAAAAAAGCCACGGCTGAAGAGGGAACCCCCTGAAACAGCCATAGGGCGAAATAAGCCCAGGGTGAGATAAACCCATGGGCGAAATAAGCCCTAGAACCCCAGTGTAGTAGTAGTAGTAGTAGTAGTAGTAGTAGTAGTAGTAGTAGTAGTAGTAGTAGTAGTAGTAGTAGTAGTAATTCTTCCAACGGCAGACAAACTGTATCGCCACAGAATGGCTAGCAGCCCGAGATGCCCTATTTGCTCGGCAGCAGATTCACTTCCGCATCGAGTAATGGTATGTTCCGGAAAAGCTGGGATATGGAAGTGGGTGCTAGACAAATGTAATAGTTAGATACCTGCCGGATGGGATGCTTCACATGAAGATATATTACACTTGAATCTTCCTAAGGTGAGCCCTTCATTACAACGTGCACTGCTCTGGCTGATAATGGGTACATTTGCATGGTTAAACACACTGGACACGCCGGTGTACGATATCACACCTCAGACAATTTTTACGCGATGAGAGATGGACAATGATACAGCTTAAGAAAATAGCACCCTTCAAACCGTGGATACTACAAGTATAAGAGATACAGACAATATGATACCCCTTTCCGACATCATTCCCCTCCATGTAACAGTGAGGTAAAATAAAATAAAATAAAAAAGGATAGAATAGGTCCCCTCCCCTCCTCCTTCCCTTCCTGCCTCTCTCTCTTCAAAAAAGAGAGAAAAAATTGTGACGTAAAAAAACAGGAAGTCGCATGTCTGGACTTCAATGCATTATTTTCCGAATATCTAAATTCTATAAATATGTGTAAAAGTGTACTTATCATCAACCTACCAAACCTACCTAGATACAAAACAACCTACAAAAGTATGTACAAGTGTTTATATACCCACTAATAACGATGCAGAAGAGAAAAGGCCACGTGAATGTACTACGAGTACTGTCCACCAATGCAAAGTAAGTCCCTGAAAGGAATGTGCCACCCTTACTCAGTAGGACAAGGACAGCGAATGTGTGTGACAGAGAACGCATGCTACGCAAGGAGCAGAACCGTTAAAAGAACATGCGCCCTATTCAGTCTGTAGACTAAAACCGAGAAGATTCATTAAAAAAAAAAAAAAAATAACCAACTTACTTGTTTACAACGAAGTAAACAACAAATGCATTAACATGTCGATTTATTACTTCAGAATGTAACTCACAGAAGAACCTTTCCAATTAAAAATGCAGAAATAACCCCAGGTATTTACAAAGATAAAAACAATAGTCTTGTACGTACAAAAACATATTTGAAATCAGTGTAAAGCTTCCAAAGAGTATAGGAATTATGTTGTTCACGCGAAATGACGCAGAGTTAAGATTAATACAGTGACATTTTTAAAAATGTATTTAAAATACAACTATTTTGCCTACAAATACCCAATTAAACAGAAAAAATCAATTTATAGGACTGCACAAAAAGAATTAGAAAATAGTAATCTTCTGAAAATTGTTGCCCTTCAGTCTTCCTTTAAAGCTGCTGCATTCAAAATATTTCGTGCAACGCAATTTTTATTGTTTTATTAAAACGCTTAGTCAAAAACTCAAAAGTATAAAAAAATCTTCACAGGTTTTGTTAACATTTTGTACCATAATTCTGAAAACAAAGCACAAATTGTATTTAAAGTTCGTATCGCAAACATCTTTAAGCAATTAGAGTTTCTCTAAAAAGAGAAAAGGAAAAAGTTGTGTATGAGAGCTATCTTAAGTTATTGTGTATTCCATTTTGGGTCAAATGGAAAATGTTAATTAATTTATAGAAAATATAACCAAAACATGTTTTTTCTCTTGGGTTGTAACAAATGTTAAACCAAATTTTGACACTGCAATTTACAAAGTAAAACCCACAAGAATAGACATTTGAACGAATATGAATAAAAATCGCATGTCTAGGAATCTACCTATGCACGCTTTATGCTTCATGCTAATTATTTTACAGTACAAAACCTTCTTCATCTTATACGAAACTGTTTCATTATACATACATAATGTAGAGACGACGGAAAATTTAGAAAAGCTTTAGAAAACTTGGACTGAGTGTGAAAAGCTGGAAATTTACCTCATATTTCATACTGAAAGACAGAAACTGTTTTAGAGAACGCGAATTTTTTCTTCTCCCAATTGCTGCCAATCCACCGAAATCGTCTTTGAAGTACAATGAATGTCTTTTTCTCCCACTCTGGTAGTAAAGTGGGATGTTAAGAGTAGAAGATTGGACCACCTTTCTAGAAAATTGCGTCTCTGTGCGCTTACCTTCCACTGGGATTTTCTGTGAAACTGTAACTATACTCTTCCACAGGAGTGAAAGTCTCCGAGCGATGAGACTCAGGGGGATTGGCGAAGGTCCCTACACCCTCCCTGGACGGGTTTATGACACCCCATGTCAGTACAGTTACAGACCATTCAAAAGCATTCGGACGGCTTCTACTTTTGTGAATGAATCTTCTCGGTTTTAGAGTACAGAGTGAATGGGGTGCATATTTTTAACAGTTCTGCTCCTTGTGTAGCATGCGTTCTCTGCCACACACATTCGCTGTCCTTGTCCCACTGTGTAACAGCACATTCCTTTCAGGGACCTTCTTTGCGTTGCTGGACAGTATGTGAATTTTCTGTGCATCTGCTGAACGCAAAATATATTAAAGAAAATTAACATTTTTTTTGCAGATTCCAAAGTTCAACAAATGTGTAACTACCTAATATGAGTGACACATTGAGTGCTTCTTTTACATTTCATTTTAATAGGTCACTTAAAATTATGATTGTTCAGTTGTCACTATACCTTCACTAATGTGATTTAGTACAATTTACACTGTCACTTCTCTTTTCCTCGCACTAGAGGTGAAAATGAATACCACACGAAGCACTCTTCTTCCTTCAGTTCCACTCAGTGAGTGGGGCGTCGAACAATACTTCTCTAAACGCTCGCAGTAGCAGCACTCACTTTACGCTACAACTAGGTTCACAATCTCACGGTTGAAGCCAACAATTTATGTTGCATGAAGAACAACAATACAGTTACCCCTGCCTGGCGTGCTAGGGGTCCCGGTTTCGATTCCCGACTGGGGGTGGGGATTTTTCTCCAACCCAGATGATTCCCCATCTTCCCCAGAGTCTGGAAATATGAATGAGAGTGCGAATGTGTTCATGATCTAATTATTAAAACCCAAGAATTACGAGTTAACACCTTCGATATGTTCCAAAGGAGAACGGCCGCCGATATGACCATTACAGTTAAAAAAAAATAGTTACCTCCTTACTCACTGACTCGCAAGCACGCTTGCTTATATACAACTGCGAGAGCTTCTGGAAGCTTCGCGATAGAGAGGAAAATAATTTTTCAGAAGAATCCTGTTATCGTTTGATAGTCCTTCTGAAATTTATGTTGGGAAAGGAACACACACACATATATATATATATATATATATATATATACATATACATAGTTCAATCGTAAACAGAAAACCTTATTTCAGCGCCTAACTTGCTAGTCAGAGCAAGTGTTCGCCTGAATTGGTTTCTATAGCTATTCTGTGGTAATTACACATTAGTATACGAGTACGAGAGGATGATACGAACTACCAAATGTTTAAACAGCAGGTATAAAATATGAACCTTGTACGGCCGTTTAACATTTCTAAGTACACTGGTTAGAACATGTAATATTCAAACAATGAACATTAACTAAGCGATAACCATGTAAAAGTGTTAATTGGGGTACTTTTTTGCGTTAGGGTATCGATTTATAAAGCCAGACACATCAATTTAATATAAATTTTTCCGGTAAAGAGCTGTTCTTCAGAGGCACAGGGAGAAAATGACTTGAAATAACTTATCTCTATAAGAGTACATTTTACCTTTCCTTTATCTTAGAAAATAGTATTTGAATAACAATCTTTAGATGAATATTTGACGAAGCAAAACATTACGAACAACTTTTCTGTAAATTGTTGTTTCGGAAGGAGAAAATTCCATGAAAATCTTACTCGTGCATCCTTAAAATTGGCTTTAATGAAAAGGAAGGTATTTATCTGACCTTAATTTTTTAGCTACACTGCTTATAGATGGACACCCGCTGCCAATTATTCCTAAAATTTTATTTTTTGTAGAGTTTGCGGGTTTCAAAACGTTATGAGTTATGGGTGAAATGCATTACTTTTTCTACTATAGCCTAAGTTGCGTAGAGGGAGAAAAACTTGAGCGGTAGAATTAAGGACTGTATAAATAAATGATATCTAAGTTTACCCAGTCAGAGACATCAGAATATCTTGACCACGTAGAGTAAATCAGGTGACAGAAGCTGGTTTCACTTTACTGTTGCGATGTTAATCGAATTATAAAATAGACTATACTTCAGAAATGGGTTACGAAAGCTCAACACCAACAGGTTTCTCTACCGAACACAGCTCAGTCCTGTATGACAAGCCTTCACTTCCCAGTTGGTATTCAAACAGTAATTTCCGTCCGCAACAGCAAGAAGCAAGGGGTGGCTTCTGGAGAAAGACGTTTCCGCCCTCTTCTCCCCAACTGCCCTGACCAGCTGACCTCATTCCGTTATGCCAGCCTCTTCTTATTCTTCTTTCCTTTTCGAACACTGCCTAATGCTTCCTTCTTTCATTTTGCCTAAAACAGACATCCTGCCACATCATGTCATAAAATTCCACTAAAAGATCTGCTAAAACAACTTTGTTGAATAGGATTCGCTAAGCGCATGTCAATACCGAAATTATTAGATTTATTAAAATGAATAAACAACATAAAAGTGTTGCGTTCATATGATATCTACTATTCTTTCAAAAGCTTATTTTTCGATTTACTTCTTATTAGTTAAAGCAAATCTTAGCAGAAATGCTTTCATTACACATTATGTTGGAATAAGGAGGCTGAAACGTTAGTCAAATCTTTAAAACGACAGGTTGCTGTATGCATGTCCTTGAAATTTCACTCTGCATGACCAAGAGGAAAATGAAAACCAAAACAGAAACGAATGTGACCTTGGTATTGAAATACGTACGAATTATTAGAAAATTCAAAACAATAACAAATAATATATCAGAAATAATGCATGCTATAAAAGATTTGACATGCATTGTGCCTTTTTAATATCCCCGTTGTGTAAAATGTTTTTGTTTCACTCTTATGATTTACAAGTTATACAAATTTATATAAAACAGAAAAGCAGTTCACACTCTACTCGCAAAAATTCAAAGTGTGCAGTATATGTAAGTTATGTGAATGTCTTATATATATATATATATATATATATATATATATATATATATATATATATATATATATATATAACCTTCTAATCAAAATCGTAGCACCCTTATTGAGAAAATAAAAAATAAGGACAAATTGTCCATTTAAAGGAATTTTTATGCTTTTGAGTTAGGCTCTTCACACACTGTGTTTTTAAATATCTTTTTTATTTTTTTTTTCAGGATGAAAAGGTGAAATTCAAAAGGTGAATTTCAGTAAAATTTCGATATTCCACTTTTGTACGGAATGCACTGTTCTCTCTATTTACTGTATGCAAGAGAGGAAGTAAAAACGAACATACATGCATACACAATATATATAAACACCCATGCCCAAGGCGGGAAACTGGAACCCGCGGCTCTCTAATAATAATAATAATAATAATAATAATAATAATAATAATAATAATAATAATAATAATAATAATAATAATAATAATAATAATAATAATAATAATAATAATAATAATAATAATAATAATAATAATAATAATAATAATAATAATAATAATAATAATAATAATAATAATAATAATAATAATAATAATAATAATAATAATAATAATAATAATAATAATAATAATAATAATAATAATAATAATAATAATAATAATAATAATAATAATAATAATAATAATAATAATAATAATAATAATAATAATAATAATAATAATAATAATAATAATAATAATAATAATAATAATAATAATAATAATAATAATAATAATAATAATAATAATAATAATATAAGATTAAGAAGCCCATTTTTCATTTCTCTACTACGTATTTACAATAAGTAGGGGAAATATTGTATTACATCCAAAATTTAATACTGAGATTTCACAATAAATACACGTTTTAAAGTCCCTTGAATCCAAAGCAGCTTTTACTTTCTCTACTATTTACCCTAAAGGGAAATATTGTATTATAGAAAAACTTCGATGTGGTCTCACTAAGAATGCACATTTTGAGGTCCCCCAAAATAAAAACAACACTTTTAGAAGATATCCGTGTTTGTGTGGGTCTGTGCGTGCGTGTGCGTGTGAATGCGTGTCCGTCTGTCTGTGAACAGCATAATTCAAAAACAAAAATTTGGATGAACACTAGCCTTAGTATTAAATTCACCATCTTCCAAGAATGCAACACGAGGATTTTCAAGAAATCCTACGTCGGATTGACCTTAGGTAGAACGTTCTTCTAAAATTTTAATATTCTCAAAAATGGTTCTAATTATTTTTATTAAAATTCAATGTGTCCAAGTTATTTTCAGGACAAATAAAATGTATATCTTGAATTTTCTGGGAATGTCCTCAGAAGTCGTTTTAATTTTAAATAACGTTAGCATAAGTAGTAATAAATAGACAAAATCTTACTGCACAAAAGATGTACAGTTCTTAAAACACACAATTCATGTCAAAGTACTTTTTTGCGGAGTGAACGTTTCCCAGATATTCCTTTGTATTTATTTATTTAATTTTGCAAGTTTTATACTTTGCGCATATAGGAATACGTTATTCCTTTGTTTATCTCTCAGCCATGCAAAGAGAAAGGAATTTCATAGCCATGACGAAGCGACAACTGATAAAATATTTGATATTACTTAAAGCCTAGTGTATTCCGATATTTCTCTTGCACGTACAAGAAAATAGCAATAAAATAATTTCTCCAAATGTTTATCTCGATTATCATGAAAGAGAGGAATAAGCGTTTGTAAGAGCAGTTTGTAGAAAAGTAGGACAACTCTAGTGAGAGCTACACATCAGATCCCCCCCCCCCCCCGTTCATGAAGAGGGGAATTTCAAAGCCATCAGCTAGCGACCAGCTCTTAAAGGATTTGATGTCGCTTAAGCCTACTGTATTCCCATTGTGTATATTAGGGAATGTGTAATAAGACCATGATTATCTCAATTAAACTGAACTAGAAGAATAAGCTTTTTCAAAAATAATGTTTTGAAGTGCGTATAGAAAGAGTTAATGAATGTAACGCATTCAATTTTTGTTAGTACTGCCGCATTTCATGGAAAGAAAATGGAATTTTCAGGTCAGCATACAGCGAAAGCTTTAAACATCTGTATTTGCTAAGCTTATCTCCATTAATATCAAGCAAATAGAAAAACAAGCTTTCGTGAGAACAGTTTATTGAAGCAATATAATAACTAATAAGTAACACTAGCTATAGAATATAACGTAGTTGAATTTTTCTGCTTGTTTTGGATTTTTGGTTGATTGTATGGTTTTAAGTGCAACGCACTACCTACCTAATCCACTCTAAATTAAGGATGAGAATATACTGATTTTCAAACACATTGCATGCATTTTAATTGAAAAAAGAAAACTAATGGAAAAGAAATGCAGCGACAGACTGTCTGCCATTATTCATTGTGATATCAAACTGTGAAGATGATAATCTTTTTTCATCATAAATGTTAGAGCAACCTTATTTGCATATTGCATATATCTACAAACAGCTACATTTTCCATGCACCGTTGATCCTTATCTAGATATGAAGTTCGCCGCTTTAATTATTTTGTTGTCGTTACGTTTCAACACGACAGTATATTTCGTTGTTTTATTCCAAGTAATTTTCTACCAACAACGATAGCGCACGATTGCATTAACGTTTAAGATAGATTTATTGACAGGGCAGCCATGTAAATGGGAAAGTGATTCAAATAGAGAACACAGAATCCCTGCTGATTTTATTACATAGTGACAGCGAAACTTTAAAAAACATAACACTGCTATTCACTGCTGTTCACTGAAGTGAGACAGTTGTGGATCAGTTTTCTCGGAGATCCTTAAAAGTTTAGTATTAATGTTTGAGGCATAATACATTAATCTTATCACCTAGAATAAATATGGCACACAATTATACAAAGAGGCTTGCAAAATAACGTCCTATATATTGTTTTTAAATATAGACAGTGAAAAAGAGAAGTATAACAGAATTACAGAAGTATCCGCATGTAACACAAAAATGTTTCGCAATAAAAGGATATGTGGGTTGGCTAGTAACGTCTGTGGCATGCATTCCCGAGGTTCCTGGTTCATATGTTGTGGCTGATCAATCTGATTTTTCTGTGGTTTCTCTCAGATACCAAGGTAAAACACTGGATTGAATATATAATGCGTGACCCAAAGGTCCATCTTAAGTTCAAAATGGCAGTAAAAATGAAAATACATAGTAATAAGAAACAGAACAGATAATTAAAGCAGGTAGACTAGGTAACACTTTAATGCCATTTTGCCATCACGAATGGAAGCACAAATAGAGTGCCTAGCTCTGTCTCTGAGGGCACGTGTTGAAGCCTTCATCTGCCCGTCAAAAAGGCACAGGTACAATTGCCTAGCACTAAGGCCTCTATCGACATGTCACGAAGCAAGATGTTAAGGTACAAGGATGAGATATGAATGGTCAACTGTCCCACACACACCGACTTATGAGGTATTTTGTAACAAATGTGTCACGATATGACCTCATAGTTAAAGCGACGTGAAATAAACAGAGAGGAATAAACTGATATGCGCACTCACATGACTTTCTCTTCACACTCTTGCGCATGACTTTCTCTACACACTGTTCTTAGAACGCTTGTTTAATATGATTCACTTTAATTGAGAAAATCGGTTGTAGATAAAGATTGATTATACATTTCCTTATAGGTATAATGAAACCTAACCCAAGGCGTAATAGCCCAAAGTGGGCCTGAGCCTGCCAACCGGACTGCCGGCCACACGTCCACATACGCAAAGCAGAGGTGGGAGATTATCCAACCTATACGGGAAGGAGATGTGGTCAGCATCTCGACACATCCAGCCGGAAAATTGGCTTTCTAGACCATGGTTCGCTACCCGGCGTAGTTCCTCAATTTTCTCACGATGCTTAATGGGCACCGACCCTACACCCCGGATTTAAAATCCGCACCCCCGAGGGCTGGGATCGACCCCGGGCGCATTCCGGACATAGGGAAGCGAAGCACACGCTCCAGCCCACTAAGCCACGGCGCAGGAATATAGGTACAAATTGAATAGGATAATACAGTAGGTTTAAGCAATGATCATATCGTTTAAGAGCTGGTTGTTATGTGATGACTTAGAAATGCCATTCTCTTTGCATGGCAAAGAAAAAAAGAAAAAAGAATAATGACTTCCTATTTGAAATAAGTGCAATTACTGCAAAATTTAAACCAGAAACAAGAAATATCTCGAAAACGGTTATCTTTATAATAATTGTATTTGACACAAGTTTCAGCTTTAACGAAATATAATTTTTTGTGTAGTAAGCTTCTAAGGAGGACATAAGGGGCTGTTCCCAGAAAATTCAACATATACATTTAATTTGTCGTGAAATTATCTTAAATATGTATTTTAATCAAAATCGTTACAACCATTTATTGAAAAACCAACATTTTCCGAAACATTTTCCCTGAAAAGGGTAGCTTGGGGGTGGAAGATTTTCTTGAAAATATTCGTGTTGAATCCTTACTACTGGAAGATTCCTAAATACAAAGTTTAATTTTTAACCGACAGACTCTCCCGCACAAATAGACATTTGACTAAAAGTTGTTCTTTGGAGGGTCTAGGGGATCTCAAAACATATATTTCCCCTGAAATCTTGACATCATGCTTTTGAGTGTAATACACTACTTCCGCTACTTAATATAGTGCGATGCATATAAACCTGAACCACTTCAATAGGCCATAACTTTTGAATCAATAACGGGGCGCACGTGCAACTTTGGGAGAATATATTACACAATTGGGAGATTGCATTACACTATTTACATCTCAGAGAAAATGTTGGAAGTGTCCTCCACCAGTCTCTATGGATCGTTGGTCCCATTTTCTTTGATACGACTGTAGACACTCAAGTTTATATGGATATCTTCAAGACATTTGTGGAGCAGCTGAATGATATCTAATTGAGAGAAGGTTATTTCCAGCAAGATGGAGCAACGTGCCATACATCTAATGACACCATGGAACTTGTAACCAGTTTCTTTGATAATCGAATAATCTCAAAGGGTCTGTGGGTCCCCATATCCCCGACCCAACCTCACTGGAATTTTTCTTGTGGGGGTATCTAAAAATAGAGTGTACAAGAACAGGCCACGGACAATTGATGTTCTCAAGGAATCCATACGAACCGAAATAAGTAACATTGGCGAGGATACTCTCCGTAAAACTTCAGATAATATGCTGAGACGAGTGCAAGCATGCACAGATGCTGGTGCAGGAAACTTCCAACATTTTCTCTGAGATATAGACAGTGTAATGTAATTTCGCAATTGTGTATTATATTCTTCCAAAGTTGCACGTGTGTCCTATTATTGGTTCAAAAGTTATGGCCCATTGAAATGGTTCAGGTTTATATGTATCGCACTATATATGTAATAGAGAAAGTAAAAAGGTTTAAGTGGACGGATTTGAAGCTTAGCATCGGTCATGGTTGCTTAGAGCACCAATCAAACGTCCTTAGGAAGACAAACAAAATTTGAAAGTAGCAGGATGACTTGCTTCCCAAGTCAAAGTCTCTGGCATGACCATGGGACTTAAAGCAGGCTCTAGCAATGAAACGATTAAAATTATATACAAAATATTGTCAATGAAGATTGCGATAGCCATTTGAAGAAATTAAACAATGATGATAAACAACGAAAATTATAACATTATAAAGACTAAGCAATGGCAATAATGACCATTTGTTGATCAGCAGTGAGAAGGATGGAGAAAAAGAAGAAAAGGGTAAGAAAAGGAAAGCATCTTTATCGTCGTTGTAGCAACCAATGTAAACTGGATTAAGTAATTAAAGAAAAATCAAGGACGAAAATCGTACTTTTGAGACTCAAGGAAGGAAAGAGGGATTTCAAAGATGTCTAAGGGAAAATGTATGCTAAATAGAATCGACAAAAAACAATAAAATGTTTTCTGACCCATGAAAACGAACATTAACACATTTCCCCTAGCTACATATAGAATTAGTGAAGTGAAGTACTATAGATAACTTTTAGTCAGCACTGGACCGGAAATGATAGTGAGAAATAATTTAGTTGGGATGGGAAGTTAAAGCGTAACAAAACTTTAGATGGCGTGATGCTCCATGTAGTAATAACAATGGCTTGTGAAATCCCCCTCATTGAAAACCGCAATTTCACTTGAAGAGGCACCCTCCCATTTGAACCATTTGCACTCACTCTCACGGCCTCATTGGATTTTACGGTTCGCTACAGCACTTTGAATAATTCAGAAAGGCTGAATGTTGTGGCTGAATCTGCCCATGAACATGTATGGAGTGTAGAAAGATATGGCAGCTTCCCAAAGTGTGTACTTGCAAGTCGTCTCATGGGGTTAACAGCTGACGTCTTCAGCTGTTAAACGGGTTACTATCTATGCGTTTGGGTCATAATAGCCGAGCGGGGAAGGAATCTGGACTCCTCGTGCTTCTAATTCCCCATACTACATATACACGAATAAGGTGAATTGGGGGTGTTATATCCTCAACATTTTGAGTGTTATAGGGAACAATGACCTTCCACTGAGTCTGCCATCTTTTGAGTTTGCATAGGAAACATTTGAGTACAACCAGTATCATTTAGCCTAATTGCTCTATTTATTTCTCGTTCTTTCGGCTGCAAATGAATATACCATATTGAAAAATAACCTGTTATCAGTCAATCTTTTGCTCAAATGCGGATAATTCGCTGCAAATCCAGAATAAACAATTCATGCGTCTTTCTTGCTTTCCTCTTCTTCGTAAATGAACAGTTTTTCTTAATATTGTCTTCCCTATGGAACAATTTTCTTCCCATTTACCATTTCTTAAGCAATTTTTTCTCTTTCAGTGTTCCAGTTTATTTATTTACCTCTTCATCGACATTTTTAGCGTTGTTCTACCATTAACAGCTTTTTTTGACAACAGCTGTACTTGATTTAATTGCGTTTAAAGATACCCTCTGGAGTGCGGTAGCACCTAAGTGTTTTTAATGTTTTCTGAATAATGGAATGAGGATCATTCAGATACAAGTAGCACCTCACAACAGACTGGCAGGTACCGGCTTATGAAGTACTAAAGAAGATTAAACCGCCAGCAGAAGATCTTCATGTCGGAGAAGCACATCAAACCAAATCAGATTCCACTCCGAAACTGATACTTTGGAATACCAAATCATTCCTAGTAGGCAGTTTGATGGCACCTGGATGGTGTTCTGCAAAACTGTGCCAGCCAAGGCTCCGTCATGCTTTGAAAAACTCGAGCGCCTGGAATTTTGCTTCCAGATATCTCCCCCAAAACTATGTGATTTGGTTGATAACGGGAAAGTTAAACTGCACATTTAAAAATAATATAGGAAATGTAGTAAAAAGGATGGATGGTTCGCGTTCCTGAGACAGAAACGGTGGACGCTAATAAAATCTAGACTTATCTGTTAACTGCGTCACTTTATCTCTCTGTTAAAGTCTGTCTACTCAACGCAAGTGCACGGCGGCCACTTTCTTTGAGGAACCCTCATAATCGTTTTACAACATGAACCCTCCTCCTGACGGTCCTATCTACAATGTTGCAACATTTTAACATCACCGTCTTGCACCTAATGAAACAGAATAACAGGAAGTTGGAACTTTGGCAACTGAGACTCCACGCGGAGTAGACATGCAACTGTCATTTTCAGAAAATCTGGGTTGCTATTGGTCCCCAACGTCAGTGTTCCATTTCTGAAGTGTGGAGATAGATTTATGACGGTCATTAGTGGGCGGAAAGGTCAGCTCCTTTGTGGTCCCTTTGACTGGGAACTGCACACACGTTGGCTAAACAGACTTTACTAATTAACATTGTTATACCAAAACCACCGGCTTTAACACAAACTACAAAATCATTATATATTCATATTTTCATCCTTTTATGCTACTCCTCGCCCCCTCCCCAAGACACATATTCTATAGCCAGCATCGAATAATAAATTGCAAACGCAAAATGTTTTGATTTACTTAGTGAAAGGATTTCTTAAAAAAACATACTCATGCGAAGTTGTATATTTTAACTACCTAGGATTTAAATTGAATGTAATTACCTTATTGCTTTTATTTGCTTAATATCGTTTGTATATCCAAAATTAATTCATTTTCAGCCTTACACAGCTTTCCACCGTTTTAAACGCCTCAGGATCATTAACCTTTTTGAATGACCTTTGAGGTAAATTCGAGATGTTGCTATCTGCAGAATTTAAACAGTACTATTAGCATTGTTTCATAATTTTCTTATGCCCGATTTCACCAACGGATGTTAAGACTTAACACGAGTTTAGCAATAGTTATAACAAAAATTGCATTTCACTAAGTGTTAGCTTAACACTCGTGTTAAATCTCTTGTTAAACAAGCCAAATTTCTGTTGTTAAGTCCTTAAAAATGGTAAATAGTCAAGATGGCAGGCTTGAAATCAGCTGTTGTCAATTTGCTATGTTTAACACTGTCTAAATGGCATTCGTAGTAGAGTGCAGCATATGAGGGGAAATGATTTTGAGGAGCTATCAGAAGACAATTTTCTACAGAGGTATAGACTGTCCAAACTAGTTGTTATGAAGGTTACTGCGGAAGTACAAGAGAGGTTAGAACAAGCATAGAAAGGAATATGCCGATCTCGCCTTTCCTTCAAGTACTAATAACTTTGCGATTTTATAATTCACTGAATTATGTGGACAATACACTGTCCACCTTCCGTCTTGAAACGTTCAAGTCACTCATCACTTGTCTTTCTTCACACCTCGTTTTAAATTTGCGTAATACTGACGAAGTTGTTTGGTGCTTCTAGTAGTGACACACGTATTTGAATTAAATTCCTTTCCAATTTTTTCCACGAGACACCTTTTTCTTTCGCATTCACCGTATCCGTCTTCTTTTTTCCACGATATCCTTTTGCTTCGTCACCAATTCAATTAACAATTATTTCACCATGGATGAGAAATTTGTCTCACAGCTTTTGTTTACGATTTTGTTTACCCGCCATTTTTGCAGCTAGTGCAGACGAAAATGAAAACAAACGCGCATCGTAGTACGTTCAGAAAATAATACGACTCATCCATAGCCTTCTATAGCTGTAATATCTACAAGTCTCTTGCAGTTAACAGGTGTTTGTTAACATTTTCAGAAAACAGGTTGATGAAACGCAAGAAATTTAACAGCTTTGTTAGCGCTGTGACAATTGTTACGTTACATTTGTTAACGTCGAGTTTAACATCTGTTGGTGAAATCGGGCATTAATATATGAAATAAGCTTTCACAAAATTTAAATACAACAATTTAAAGACCTGCTTTAAACGAATATCTGCTGCGAACTCTGTCAGGACTTCCTGTGCTAGCAGCATGCGCATGTATTTAATATATGTATTTTACTATTAATATAAACATGTCTTCTATCCACGTTACATTGCAGGTAATATTTTACCTACTAATTTATGCATTTAAAATTAAGAAACAAGTGCTTACATGAAACATGATACCAAATTTTCAAGCACATCGGTGAGATGATGTACTTGGGGAAAATGTAGACATGTAACATAAGATATTTGAAAAACAGCTAACGCACGACAGCATTTTTTTGACACAAACTATAGATTTGAATAAACTCTGTGCTTTTCCTGTAGTAAGATTTTGTCTATATCTTATGATTTCCCGATTATACAAGTTATATAAATTTCGATCTGGTTGAAGAATACTTCACATACCTACTATTCGTAGAAATTTCAAGGCACACATTTAATTTTGGCATTCTGGGTTCAAAATTATATTTTAACCCAGATCGTAAGAGGCAATGTAAAGAAAATTAAAAATTTCCAGTATAAGGTAGTTTGGAGGGGGCTGTTTCCTCGGGCATTTTCAACCACTAATCTTAAATAGTATCTGATTCAAATGTTATAAAAGGATTTTTTTCTGTTATTCGTTTAAGGAGTTTGAATTATTGGGGAGAATAATTTTGCTCTAACTGGTATAGAAAGGTAGTAGAGAAAGTAAAAACAATCTTAATTTATTATTATTATTATTATTATTATTATTATTATTATTATTATTATTATTATTATTATTATTATTATTATTATTATTATTATTATTATTATTATTATTATTATTATTATTATTATTATTATTATTATTATTATTATTATTATTATTATTATTATTATTATTATTATTATTATTATTATTATTATTATTATTATTATTATTATTATTATTATTATTATTATTCTTATTATTATTATTATTATTATTATTATTATTATTATTATTATTATTATTATTATTATTATTATTATTATTATTATTATTATTATTATTATTATTATTATTATTATTATTATTATTATTATTATTATTATTATTATTATTATTATTATTATTATTATTATTATTATTATTATTATTATTATTATTATTATTATTATTATTATTATTATTATTATTATTATTATTATTATTATTATTGCCTTTGTATCCCTGCTGCCGAACACGAGCCCACAGGAGAGGAGCTACGGTGTTACTTTCAGTGAACAATTGATTTCTGTTGAGATCCCTAACTTGAGCCTGGCCTGTGTACAGCCCTGGACTATGTCGGAGTTAGATGAGGTGGAAGGTCAATTAGAGCTGTTCGCCTGGAGGCAGGACATTGTGTTCGGCATTAGCTGGGAGACAAACCTAAGGCGGAGGATCAGATTGACCAAGGTTTTGTGGGAAAATGTATATGCCCGTTATGTGTAAGCCTTTTGTGACAGCTTAAGCATCATTATCTACAAAGTGGGGTCTTTTCCTGTTTCCCAATGAGTATCACTTCACAGTTGCAATGATCAAATGGAGAAGAAGAGCTTTGATGTCCTTAAAGGCTATAGTGAACTATTGTCGCTTAAAACGATTGTAATATAATGATTTGATAAAGATATTTAATAAAATATTAAATAGGAAGGTTCTATCCACTTTGATGTGTCCCATGAAAATGAATAATGAAAAATGAAAGAATATTGCACAGGTAAATGAATAATGCACTTCCCGCACTATGGCGAAGTGGGCTGAAGTGTGTTACTCCGGTTCCCGACTGTTTGATATCTCATCATTATAAGCTCTCATTTTCCTTTTTGAAGAATGTTGTACCTCCGTTCTCACAGCATAGGGAACCACAGGTGGTGGGTACGGAAATGAAATGATAATGGAAAAAGAAATTTGGTCAGCAAACCTCCGATTTTGGCTAGATTCCTGTCATTTGCTATTTATAAAGATTGAAGGAAGCATGGAAATAATATCACATGGTTGGGAAGGACGTTTCCGATGGCATTCAAACCTCGGACTTCTCTCCGTTCGTTAAAGATCTCAGTTACTTGTGTTTGACCATTTTAAGCAAAATTATTAGTGCTACTTTGACAAATGTTGCATGTAAAGGATGGTTTCGGGTTGAGGGATTTTCTTTAAAAAATGACCTTTCGCTAAAATGCCGTTTCTTTTATTTAAGGAACCACAAAATGTGTACTTATGTTGAAATCTTGGCATTAAACTTTTGGGTGGAGTGCAATACCTCCTCCAGTTACTATAATCAAGAAACAGAGAAAATAAAAAATGTGAAAAAAGAGATATGTAAAACAACACCTTAAGAGAATTATTTGGTTAACAAGATCCTTAAATAAAAACAATTATCTGAAAATTAATCTAAAATAAACGAATGCCATACGGATTTCATCCAATTTTCCAGTATATATTATTTATAGTGTATAGCACAATTATAGTATATCCTTCAATGCTATCGTTCCTCTATCGATGCTGCTGGGTTTCGCTGACGATCACAAGGAAGTCACATTTAATAGCAAGTTTGAACTTATTCTCATTAGATCTAAGGATTCTAATAATTGTATAATTGGAAACGATCCTACAACCATTCAACTCACTAAACTCGAATGGAGGATGTCTGTACTCCGACTCTCAGATTCTGAACGAGTTGATAAACTTAAACTCGTCAAATCGGATAAACCTCTACACGTTGCATTTCGAACCTTGGACTTTCATACTCAACCTGCTGTACCTCAAACTAAAGCATTCACATGGAACATTGCAACCACGACTAAACCTGAAAACCCACGTTTTGTCATAGTCAGCGCACAAGTGGACAGATTGAATCATCTCGCTTAGGATGCTTCTCTATTTGATCACTGTAATATCACTAATCTGAAACTTTATCCCAACAGTGAATCTTACACCAATCATGATATGAATTTGGATTTCACCAATTCAAAATTGGCATCTTTGTATGATCAATATTCTAAATTTCAATCATCCTACTACGGTAAGGAGAATTACCCTCTTTTGAAAAGGAATGACTTTCTGAAATATGCACCGCTATTCGTCATCGATTGCTCTCATCAACCTGTGGATACCGTGACGGGAGCAGTGAACGTCAAATTGAAAGTTCAACAATCATCAAATTTTCCTGCACAAACTTCATTATTCTGTTTAATTATCCATGATAAATTATTCACTTATAAACCATTAACTCATGTTGTACAATCTATCATATAGGTGTAATAAAAGAATACAAATTCAAATGATCTTTTTATTGCCTTTCACATACATATCCAATATCGTCTTCCTTGCACTCCTGCTTCTTGCATCATATGAACGTAATGATTTATGAATATCATATAGTTGATATAAATTTCTTTCAATATATGGAATTAGTCTTTTAAGTCCATTAGATGCAGTACTATTCAGATTTATACTACTCACATTTAAACATGTATTCACAAACGTTATTTCTTTCATGTTATTCATACATAACATTATATTAAATGCATAAATTACATTTTCATTGTACGGTGCACAAGGATGTTTACCATCTTTCAGATACGTATCCAACACACACATATTTAGTACTATTATCTCCCAATCCTCTTTTGTAATATACATAAACGTATCGTCATGTGAGGCTTTGATGTAAAGGGATGGGAGTTCATTGTACAATTCTATGTTCACCCGATACTCGGTGCTGATGGATGTCGTTATCGTTCATGCACACACTATTTACCATCACTCACAATTTCTTCTTCTGTTTCTTCTGCGAAGGGGGTGAAGGGCTCGAAGATCATTATGACGAAACTGTCTTGATCGAACGTCTTCTTGGCTTTGACAATCCTAGGTTTGCAGTCCGTCTTCTTCTTCTCTGCTTTCTTGCACGATCTGTGGACATACACGAACTATGTCTCAGCATCGAAAATATTTACTACAGTTGTTAAAATAAAAAATCATATTATTTTACACTCACTTTTGTATAGATTTCTCGTCGGGTTTCGATGTAGCTGCATCCTTAAACGGTTGATCTTTGTATGGACCGCACATATCTTCACCTTGATCCTGCTCGAATTTGCATGCAACGTCATCACTTTAGAATTTTCTGAAATATATATATATATATATATTTGTCATTAGCTATCTAACACATAACGACACTTTCATGTTAACACACAATTATAGTTCTACTTACCCACGATACACTTTGCAGTTCAATCCACATTGAGCATACGATGTAATTGCATCATCATGTGCAGGATTCTTGTATATCACTTGATGTATCTTTCCATCACACGTTTCCTCATGATGCTCAACCCAATGGTTTTGCAGATCTCCATAGGCTTCCAAATTATCCCAGAATCTAGCATCGCTTTCAATAATAGGAGTTGTTGTACCGCTCATCTTGACGTTGCAACGTGAAGTGATTGTAGGAAAAAAACAGAAACTTGTTCCTTCCTACGCGAGCGGTACGTATGGAGGAGGGAATCATGATCAAACCTGCAGAATCGAGGTTACAATGTTACTGTTTTACCACATAACCACTCTACTCCTTCTCATCACCGTACGGAGGATAAGAGTTTACGGGTATCGAACCCTAGGGCTCTATATTCATACACATGAACCATCAGGACCTCGATGTTCACACATGAATGTTTAAACACCACAACTCTTAACACCCCTCCCCTCAAGACTCGACTTTTGTACAAACATCTCACATCTTAACTTACGCATATCCAAAATCGAATGTGTTTTTTACCATCCAAGATACGAACCCCCAACATCATTCTTAGCATTCACAGAATCTACTATCATACATGAGAGTTCAAGCACATTCACACACACACACACACACACACACACACACACACACACACACACACACACACAGACAGACACACAACGATCCTGGGGAACGGCAATACGCCACCGACCCAAACAACAAAAAATCGTCCATTCTCAAACACGAGGCTTCTAAATTATATGAGGTTACAACATCACACATTCAATTACATACATGAGAATTCTACATCATGTCTAGTGTGATTTTGAATACTCATATCCCTACGACTCATTTATATCATTATTTTTTATGAAATAGTAACTTTGTAAGTGTGGCAAACATGTAATTAACACAGGTCAGCGTCCTAACAGTGCTGGTGAATTTATGACGCACCATTTCGAGCAATCGCCGATTACATCATGCAATAGTGTGGATTGCATCAGTCAGGACTTCAGGAGCTAGAAGTATCGTAGTAAGGAGAGTAGTTTGTGAGGTGTGTAAATTTGTTGTATTGTGGTATTGAAATGCCAAAACAAAAGCTTGTCAACTGCATCCCGTTTGAAACAGTATGTTTCAGGTTTTGGCGGAAACATATTCTCTACTGATGGAACTGTACTGTTCTGTAAAGTGTGCGAAATTAAATTCGCTGCAGATAAACGGTTCACCGTACAACATGTTGGGCGCCAAAAGCATTTGTGAACTCTTTAAAATGTGAGAAAAAGACAAGCGTCTCATTTACTGTTAAAAGACACGGCTTCGACGTCAAGTAACAAGTCATCTTAATTTTATAAAGAATTATGTGAAGTGTTTGTTAGTACAAATATTCCACTAGGACAATTAAGTAATTCCAAATTACGAGATTTTCTTGAACGTCACACTGATCATTAAATTCCAGATGAATCAACTTTGCGTAAAAGTTACGTACAAAAATGTTATGAAGACACGTTAAACCGAATACGTGAATATGTGAATGGGAGAAAAATGTATGTATCAATTGCTGAGACAAGCGATTAGAGGGGCGTTATGTAGCCAATGGATTGATAGGTACGCTAGAAACTGCTAGCGCCGGACAAAAGTTTCTTCTGATCTCAGAGGATATGGAAGCCGTTAACCACAGTTCAATAAATCCATGTGTTTATTGTGACACAGTGGAACACAACATGACAACGTGCTCCTCTTCCTAACAGACGCGGCGTCTTACATGTTAAAGGCGGCAAAATCGAACCAATCATTTTACAATAAGACGGTGCATGTTATGTGTTTGACCCATGCTTTTCATCGAATTGCGGAACAGGTCAGATCAACACTAATTGCCACAGTAAGAAAATATTTCTGAAAGCCAACCCCGAAATATGTATTTCTAAGAAAAAAGCCCTAATATAGCTTTGCCTCCGGCACCAATTTTAACACGTTGGGGGTATATGGTTAGCTGCATGTATATAACACTGTGGCAATTTTCAAATAGTGAGAGAAGTGGTGAATAGTGTTGATAGGTTAGATTCCAAGGCAATTGAGTGCGCACAGGATCTGCTTTCTGATACTCAAATCCAAGGTAAATTAGCTTTCATTAAATACAAATTTGCATTTTTGACGGATACCATAACCCGCCTTAAAGAGCATGGCATGAAATTGGATAAGTCGATTGAGTTATTGCGGAAGAGAGGATACAACATGTAAAAGGTGAGAATGGGGACAAAATTTGACAGATACTAAAATCTGTGTTGGACAAAAATAAAGAATAGCAAACATTTTGTCAGGAGAAAACTTCAGAACTGATACTTTTGAACAGGATTTAATAGGCAGTGACATAGTGTTTTTAAAATACGCATCTATAACATCTGTGGGAGTGGAGAGAAGTTTCTCAAAGTATAAAACAGTTTTAACTGACAACCACCGTTGTTTTACATTTGATAACGTGAAGATGACCATGGTGGTGTACTGCAACGCTAAGTTTTGGCTAATGACCACAGTAACTTATTTTTTCATATTTTATAACAATGAAAATGACCTGATGAATTTTGAATTTATTTATTATTTAGTAGCAATAATTGCATTATTTAATAAGAAAGTTAATTTTAAAATGTGGTTATTCGAACCATATATTCATTATTTGTCTGTGACAGTTATTAATTTATTATTATGAAAGAAATTGTTAATTTTTGTTAGGTCATTTTTTTTTACATTTTATAGCATTTTTTATATTTTAAGGGTATTTTATAGCTCATTTTTAGAGAATTTTTAGGTGAAAAACTTCGGGGCCCTAGTAATAACTATAGCGCATATATATACAGTGATTCTCAGGCATCTGTCAGTGTTATTGCTGATAAATGCACTAAATATTCACAAAAATAACAAACAACAATCACGTATGCATCACATGGGTTAAAGGCCATGACAATGAGAGGGCAGATGAAATTGCTATACGTTACGCATTGTCCCAAAAGGAATTCAGTTTAAAGAGTCTACTGTCACATTTGTTAAAAAATTGAAAAAAGACATTTTTGAAATACGGACCAACACTTGGATAAACAGCGATAAAGGGCAAATCACTCGAAATTTATTTTATCCTACTGTTATTGATCGTGTAAACTGCAAGTACTTTTCAACTAATTTTATTTTGACCCAGTTTGCTACCGGACATGGAAAATTTAAAACTTACTTTCGAAGATTCCATATAGACTCTCCTGATGGATACCTATGTGAATGTGAAAGCGTGAATGAAACTGTTGAACACTTAAAACGAGTGCGTTCAAGTTATAACACTTTTTTTTTGCAGGACTGGGACCAGAGAGGAACTTTTGTTTCTTTTTAAAATACATGTGGACATTTTGTGAATCCGTGACAGAGCTGGCAGCACTGTACAGTGCATAGAACTCTAGTGGCAGCGACGAGAGTTAGGACTGCTTTTGATACTTAAAATGGCGACGTTTTCATTGCAAGAACAGCGTGTAATCATTCGCTTTCTTCATTTTTGTGGTGACACCTATTGAAATTCCTCGCCAGTTGAGTGAGTCATGTGGTGATGGTACCATGGATGTGACTAATGTGCATTTCTGGGTGCGACAGTTCAATGAAGGCAGAACATCGTGTGACAAAAAGCCAAGACAGTTGCAGACATCACCTCTAAAATTGGCATTTCCGTGATATCTGTGCATACAAACCTGCATGAAGATCTGAATGCTCAATCGGCGATCCTCCAAAACAACGTTCCCCACTCGTTGGATCATGTCGTCAGACCGGCTGCTGCGAGGCCATGCCTGTCTTGGTTTGTTGTCAGACGATGTTCTGCCTTCATTGAACTGTCGCACCCAGGAACGCACAAAGAGTCCACGTGTATTTAAAATAACAGAAGTTCCTATTTGGTCCCAGTCCTGAAAAATATAGGTTTTTTTTTTTTTTTTTTTTTTTTTTTTTTTTTTTTTTTTTTTTGCTTGTTCCATTTATACCCTATGGTCATATCGGCGGTCGTTCTCCTTTGGAACATACCGAAGGTGCTAACTCGTTATCTTTGGGTTATTTATCATTAGATCCCGCACACATTCACACTCTCATTCATACTTCCAGACTCTGGGGAATATAGGTGTTATAACTTGAGCGCACCTCGTATTTAGATGTGATCTTCATTCCAAAAAGAGACATAATCTTGTTCAACAACTTTCATATTGTAATACAGATCCTCAAACACGTTGATTAATGTATTCTTTGAAAATTGTTGCTCTTCAGCCTTTGAGCACTTTATTGGCCAAATTTTTAAAACGTTATACATATTATCATGTTCAGTCATTTTGATCTTTTTATTTATGTGTTTTTGTAACTAGAACCCTAACACACCTTACTGGTAAAATACGGTTACGTAATTTGGAGGATAAATTAAATAAATATGTTAAAATAATTCAAGTATATTTCTAGTAACAGTGAACACCCTGCAATAGCTCTTTAGTAATATTAAAATTAGTTTTGACGACAAAATGAATGAATTGGCTGCCCCACGGATCTATATTATCATCATTATCATCATCAGTATCATTATCATCATTATCATGATCATTATCATTATCATCAGTATCATTATCATTATTATTATTATTACTATTACTCTTACTATTATTACTATTACTATTATTATTATTATTATTATTATTATTATTATTATTATTATTATTATTATTATTATTATTATTATTATTATTATTATTATTATTATTATTATTATTATTATTATTATTATTATTATTATTATTATTATTATTATTATTATTATTATTATTATTGGCGGTGGAGAATTTAAAAGATGACTTATGTAACACGTCCAATTGTTTGACGAATCAGAAGAGAACTATTCGGTGTTTTGTTTCTATTATTTCTGCTCCAGAAATTGAGTACCTCGTTCAACAAAATTTCATTTGATAGAAGGTCTTCTTAACATTTTCAAAACCATTTTATAATTTTATAGGCAAATTTAAAACATTCACAGTGCTTCTTCTTTTGTGCTCTAATCAGGGGAGAAAATGCACGGCCCAGGTTCCGTTATTGTACTGGTAGTTTAAGCTTACTATGTCGAGTAGTTATGATTGGTCAAGTTGCATTTCACATAATAAATTCGGTAGCATTATGGTTGAAATGAAAACAAAATTTAAAAACAGTATGAAAAGTGAGAAATCATCCAGCCTTGTTAAGATCTGCGAAACTGTGTATATCACATCGCAAAATGATAATGGGATAGGGAAATATCGGTAAAGAAAGATCGAACAAGTTTACTTATGGTAAGGAATCACTACCTATACTATAATTTCAGAGAAGCATAAAGAAGTTGCCATTAAAGTTCATACCCGTATTATGCTCTATATTATCCTTTATTTTAAAACTTAATTTGGATGGTTTGACATGGTTTTCATGCTAAGTGAAAAATGTCTTGTAAGGATCAAGAGCAGATGCTATTGATAACAAAGTGAGACTTAGTAAATCAATAAGCTACATAAAACCGGTGCAGCCGGTAACAAAAAGAAGAAAACAAAGCAGGTGATGGGCAAGCTTGGCTCCCCATCTGTCGCTTTGAAGCATCTGGTGGCCAAACCCTTGAAGGTCAGGTGATGATGCACCCTCCCCCGTTTTCTTTTCATTTTGCAGACACGTGTTGCACACAGGATACTCCTTCCATCCAAAGGAGCGATTTTATTTTCCGTGACCTACAGTAAGTTCCTTGGGACATCTTTCAACCTTTGCGCGTGCAGCTTGCATGCTTCAGACACCCAGGTGCAGCCACTCTATTTTACACCACCTGACAGCTCATCTACTCTCAAACATTTGCTTTGACTCAGGTCAACAGTCGAGGCTCGAACCACGGATTCTGTACGAGGATATACAGCAAAAATCTACCAGCTATAGATGCTGAAAACACATTACGAGTATTCGGGATTAAAGTGGTTAATTTCTACAAATTTAAAAAATCATTTAGCTGAATTTGTTTACAGTATAAAATTAATTTGAATTATCCTATATATATATTTGTGTGTGTGTTTTAAATTTTAAATATTATTCCTGAACAGTTCTTTACACTCAAATATTAAATATATTAAATGCTGGGTAATATGCCTTTATAATGCCCTGAAGTTATCATTAAGTAGGCGAGTAATACATAATTTAATAAAAACCAATATTAAATTAATAAAACTCTAAGTGGAAAGCTATAATAGAATTAAAAAGACACTTTAGAGCTCTTCATCTACCTTTAAAGAATTGAACTGCACTAAAAAAGTTACATCATGGGAACAGTTTAAAGTGGCTAAAAAGGGAGACGCCAAGACTATAAGAAAATCAAACTTAAAATATCAAGCGCTGATTGGCCACTCTTGCGCATGTCCATTCAAACGTCACGTTTGGGATTTAACTGACGAGATAGGCTGCCCATAACTGGATGCTGTGATGCTTTAGTGTTTAAGCATTTTATTAATGAAAACTAATAACAAATATTTTTTGTTTCTCTGGAATTTTGGTCAAAAATTGAAGGTACTGTGTGCTTTCAAAATTTATCGCCTGACTTAAACCCGACGGCAAACTTGCTATTATATAATCATAGGAAGTTTATATTATCATTAAATCGAATTGCAATACTGTACACTCGGCTTGGAAAGTCAAAGATCTGTAATTAAGGTTTAAGTCATAACAGTGAAGTGGTTTAACACTTCAAATTCTTGGGAAATTACTTTTTTATTATGTTTTGCTGTTATGAAACATTTATTCTCACGATGCAATTACTTTTTAAAAAAGGTTTGTAATTAAACTCCTTAATAATATATTAATAAAATGCAGATACGATTTTTAATTACCATACTAGTTTGGCAGAAAATAAATTTTAATTATGAGAACTCAGCATGTTAAGAAATTCGTGTAATAAATTGTACCCTGTTATTTATTAGGAGATATACATTTCTTGTTACTCCATAAAGGACATTTGTGGATCAATTTGAAAACCTGAATATGACGACAAATGGTACCCCGAGAGAAGACAGTTTAAAAATAATCTAAAATAATTTGATTCTGCTTGCAAAAAAAAAAAAAAAAAAAAAAAAAAAAAAAAAATAGTGCATAGATGGTTCCTCATTCGGCCTTTTCTGCTTCTATTTGGCATTTTGAATTTCTGAGGTATCTTTTGAATGGCTTTCTCACGTTAATGTAGACAAACCTATCACTTCGTGCTATAATTCCATCGAAAGCTGGGCTCATAGGTAGACATTTAAATAAGTCGCTATTAAGTTAAATGCAGAGTTACTACTCCCATTAGTCCTGGACCCGTAGGACCAAGGATCCGGGCCTCCTTCTACCCGGGAGCGATGGATAAATCCGGGGCTCTTTCCATAGGGCAATACCTGGAGACTAAAAAGCCCCCCCGCTGAGCACAAGGGCAAGACGGGATGGAAGTGGATCCGCCACTTACACGCGTCAACCCCGCAGGGAAGACTACCAATAACCTCGGTGGGGCCGAATGGTGATCTAGCACACCTTCTACTAGCTCTGCGGGACTTTTGAGGCAACCCTCTACCCCCTCCGGGCGGCCGTAGCCTGGCCGGAAGTACCCATTTGCCCGTGGGTGTCGGGAACACACTGCCCCCTCGAGTCCAACCCAATCCGAACAACTCCCCTACGGGAGGGGCCCGGCATGTTCGGCCCGAGGTTCCTCTAGTGACGTCTGAGGTACCACGAGTGCTAAGGGTCCGCAGCGCCCGCACCTCGGCAGCTGAAGGGGACGGATCCCCTCCCCTACGGGAAATAAGTCGCTATATGACATATTTTAAAAGATCGTTAGCTGTAAAGAGCTACAGAGAATTAAATAATAAGAATTGTAGTATTTTGTAACCTAACATCCATATTTATGAATTTTGGCAGTCTTGTAGCCTTTTTTGACAGAGGATAACTCCAAACATAGAAAATGATCTCAGAATTCATTTGATATGCCATGTCGGGACAAATGTCATATTTTCGAGAGTACTGTATTAAGGAAGAGGAGCTAAGCTTCTTTATGACCGTAATATCATCTTCTAGAAGCACCCAGATGCAGTGCGTATCAAAATGTGCCGGAGGCACAGCAGTGAACTGTTATAAATGACGGTACACAAGAAGTGAAATCAGTCTTACGGTGTCATATGACGCCAGCACAGCGGTCAATTAGGGAAATTCCTCCGAGATTACCCTTCTTCCTGAATAACTAATGAACTTCACTTTATCATGAAAAAGCTAACATAATATTTTGCATTAAGAATCGAATTTAAAATATCTTGTAGCCATCTTATAAACAAATGAAGTGGCAAAGAGAGTCACATGTACGTTGTAAGGTTTTGGTTTTTGCATATTGTCATGATATATGACGAATCCGGATCTTCACGTCACTCATCACATTTTTACACCCTGACATCACGTACAAAGTCATCAGAGAATTACACAAAAAATCAATATTAATGTACCTTATTTCTTACTTTCGTCGTTTTCCATTTGTACAGTCAAGGATGGCCGTTGCTTCAAAGTACCTCTTCTCACTGATCACCAGTTTAATAATAAACCAACAATTTCTTAGCACCATTAGAGAGTTCAATAGGTCTCGAACTAGTACGATGTGGTTGTAAATATATGTTGGGGAACAAATGTTATAATAGTATCGTGTTAGTTTGAAACAGATCACTTCTATTTTCAAAATAGAGATACTATGTGTGCAAAAGTCACTTCTCAATTTATCTTTTAAACTAATCGTTTTCCAAGCACGCGTTGTGTTGTAACGGCTAATAAGAGCAACAATTGTGCACAATTTTCAGTTTAAATATATATGAATTAACAAAAAGTATCCAGTGTTGGACAATAAAATGTTGGGAAGCGGGTATTTAAGAGCAGGTATGAGTTTCAGTACTCCAAAAATGAAGAGTGAGATAGTTGCATTATCAACGCAACGAGTTTATGAATTCCAGCTCTTTGTCCTAAGTAGCGCTCCATGCGTTTTCTCTTTTTTTTTTTTTTTTTTTTTTTTTTTCTTTCAGGGTTGAAAGCTCGATTATTATAGTAAAGTCTCTGTAATACCATCTAGTATTTTAGTTATGATTAAAATATTGAAACTAGTAGTTAGTGTACCACCCCAAAATGATTTTCCTATTATGGTTCATGATTGCATGTGTTCAGTTAAATTTGGAAAGGGCCAACTTGAGACCCCATTTTCAGCAGCTATTATTTCGTTTGCATAATTAATCATACTATAGAGCCCAAATTTGTATGATTATGTTGTTTTATGGCGGAAATAGTGAATTCGTTGGGTCTGAACGCAGCAGCTCTCAAGTTAGCACAGCTTACGGAATCTCTTTGGTGCTACAGGTGTCACGTCACACATTTATCAGCGGTTAAAACAATGCGTTTTGTTTATGACACCAGTCTACCCTACGTCAAGCCCATAATGTGGAGGGTTTAAAGGGGAACTACCTGCCACAAACACAAAGCAAAATCCTTTTACCTTCATTAATTATATGAGTAAGAGGCTTAATTAAGTATGAAAGCATACATAGTAATTTATGTTACTTGTTCTGCAAGTAGCACTCCTAGAACTATGTGGTGCTGACTGCCAGACATTCTAGAAGTCAAGAAAATCTGCATCTACTAGACAGTTTCTCTTGCCCGCCTCGGTAGCGTGTCTGCCTCACGTTCAAGAGGTCCCGAGGGTGAGTTACTTGGATAAGGTTTTTTCCGGGGTTTTCCCTTATCCTGAAAGACGAATGTCGGGTCACTCTAGACCGCGCCGTGGCTCAGTGGTTAGACCACTTGGCTCTCACCAAGGCGGCCCGGGTTTGATCCCAGGCGACCGCAAAGTGAGATTTGTGGTGGACAACACGGCGCTGGGGCGGGTTTTCTCCGGGATCTCCGGTTTCCCCCGCCATCTCATTACACCGGTGTTCCATATTCATCTCATGTATCATCAGTGTCATCGCCTGCGGTGCCGTATGTAGTAAAAGCGGGCGTTAAACACTACACATTTCATTTTTCATTTCGGGTAACTCTAAGCTCTATGGACCCTGGGCTCATTTGAGCGTCATTTCACCCATTCCATTCATCGACCGATATGACTTAACGTTGGAGGACGTAAATTACAAAAAAATAAAAAATAGACAGTCTCGAAAATTCGGAATACTGTGATACACTTTGATTGAAGCTTTGTACTACGATTAGTTTAATAAACCGCTGTTGACATTTCAAGAATCTTGTGTGACCATATCAGAACGGCAACATTTTTGTCACTGCACCACAGAGCTCGAAACATTGCTGATTTATTAGGTTAAGAAGTGCTAATCCAATGAGCATGAGCTTCTTTGCCAAGTTTCCTCCCCCGTAAGAAGAAGAGATAGTCATTTGCTCCCTACGTCTCACTTATTGGTGCGTCCGGTCACGTGCTCATCTCGTGTCTATTATGGAGCTATCTGGCGAACAAAAGCAGTGTTCGGGGCAGTCAAATGGGAAGCCCAAGTTATCTCAACATAAGCTGCGGACACACGTGCCCAGCAGAAGGTATATGAACATGAGTAAAATCAAATATCATCTTTTCACGATGAGTTCCTAGCTTTCTATATTTCCTATGACAATCTAAAGCTTTACTTTTATTCCGAAAGTCTAGAAGATGTCTTGAAATTTTTACGAATACTTCGAAAATAGCCATTTGTTTGGTTCAAGAATCAATAACCAACCAATCATAGCTACTGTCATCAGCGTTTTATTGCATCCAGTCCTCGAAAAGTCGCAGTTGATTGGTTCAAGAATCAATAACCAAAGAGTGTAAAATATCAGGAATTTCAACCAACCATAACTACTGTCATCAGAGTTTTATCGTTTTCGTTTTACCACTTTCATTTTATCGCACCTTCATCTACTTGTTTTTGTGTAGATTTATTTGAAGAGCAGTTAGACATTTTTCTAGCACCTCTGTACGTTTAATTAATATTGCATACTTGATTTCTCTAAAAATAAATTTGTTAGAAGGTTTAACAGAAAAGTAAAATATTTCGTGTTGAAAGTCTTATTCTCTGGATGGTTTGCAGGCAGAATAAATTTAATACGCAGACATGTTGACTGAAGCCATGATGTAAAGCAAATCAAATCAAATATTTCACTGCTGTCGGATTTAACAAATTCAAATTTAAATATGCATAACCTGTAATTTTAATCATCTTATATAAAAGTGTTTATAAGATCCTCACCTAGATTCTATTTCAAACATTAAGGATATTAATGTAAAAAGTTGATTATCTTTTGCTTTTAATAACATCTGTATTTACGTTGTTTGCAGATTTGCAATTATGTTTCAGATATAATCGAATTCGTTTTCCTTGTGTTTTTGTAATGACACGCATTTTAAATATATTTTATAAGTAGTTATTTTAATAGACAGTTCTTATATGAAATTAAAAATATATAACCAGAACTATTGGATTTCAACATTTTTAATTTTCGTTTTGGCACATGAAAATAGATCTGGGGCGAAACATTTTGTTAAAAGTTTAGGCATAATGTGGCGTTTTGTAGTAAAGGGGGAGCTTAGAGTTCCAATTATAATTCTGTATGAATAATCTGTTTAAACTATGCTTAATTTATGTCAATAATATGACAACTCAAATAAGGTTTAGTGCATGTATGCTTATTCATTTTAAAAAGGCTTATTTTGATTATGACTTTAATTGTTGCAAGCTATATAAAATATTATGCATAGAAAGTGTGTTGCATTTTAAGAATAATTTCGTTATTTCTGTGCTCAAGAAAACTTCAGTGAGATAAATTTATGTTACGAAAACCTGTGTTCGATTCAGATTCTTAAATTTGTTTATATAAAAATAAAGCAATTTGTGTACCTTACGATTATCGTCCTTTTAATTTGAAAAACTAAAACTATTTACACTCCTTGGAAAAATTACATCAGTTTTTAGTCTATTCTTTTCTTGATATCCTATGAAATGCTAATTAAAAACCTGATAAAATATCCTAATGGGAGCACAGAGAATATCGAAAGGAAATGAAGAACTTAAGATTTTCCTGATCACATACATTTAAGATTTGGCTAACCATACAGTGAAGTTGTCTATATTACTACTTAAAGAAAAATGCGCTTATCTTGCACACAAAGTTAAATTTTGATCTAAAAATATACTTCAAATTGTAATTCAGATGTTCAATAGTTCAAATATTTCAACTTAACTGTTTAAATTTCATCAATGAACCTTTAGCCTTTAAGATATCTAAATGTTTTGGTATTTTCCTTTTGTACTTAAAAAACGGAAGAAGTGAAATTACACGAAATTCCCCGGATGTCTCCCTGAATGTTTTCCATGCTCAAATTCAAGATTGCCCTGGAGGACTGTCCTACAAAACACAGACCCAGTCACTTTACGTATTTGAACATCGTCTTCAACTATTTAAACACCAATAACCTGCTACAATGAAGCTGTGCGCGCAATATTTAGGACCTGCCAAGAGATTTCCCCAAGGATTGCTGTTCCTTTTGCTACGTTAGGGACAAACCGGACTTCCCCAATCTCTGCAAAGAAATCACGGATTGAATCGAAGTTTCAATTTTATCCACACAAAAATCTTGTCAGTATAAAAGTACTTCTTATGCGTATTGCGTAAGTCGATACAGAGGAAAATAAGGAAACCTTTAAGGTTCCAGACTAATAGAGTGGTTTCTGTTCCTGGTACGGTAGAAACTTAAATGTATTCCTTTAATCAGAAAATTAACCCAAATTGGAGAAAAATAATATAGAATCTATCTTTTTCGGAAAAGGTGTCAGTCTCGGTGGCTATCAAATACTTTATGTGTGTAATTTCCTGAATAATACAGAAACGTCGTAATGTGAAAAAAGAAAGCGTCTGAAATTGCACTAAACGGAAATATGCAATATTAAAACGTAGTTGTTTTGGAATATACTCTGTTTCCAAGGATATTGCAAATATTTTATTTATTTTGTTTGGGGCACACTGTATTTCCGAGGAAACTGCAAAAATAGGTCATTAAGGTAAATTAGATTTCTTTGTAGATATGCATACCTGAGCGGAGACAGCGACAAAGCTCCATTTATATGGAGGATAATGGTAATAGGTTGTACGGAATTGCGAAGATACATGTGGTCCAAATCCCAACCGTGGTATGGATATTCACAAACTGACTCAACCTCAAAGCTTAATCTACTCTTGGGATAGTCTGATTTCATCTAGTCTGTTCTCTAAATGTAGCTTAATGTATGTTGAATACCAAGTTTTGTGGCAATGAATTGAGCCCTTCTTATATTATAAAGTAGCACACACACAATGATATTTTAGTTCATGTATCCATTACAAATATTGACACTGGGTATATATTTAAAATCGAAATTAATTAGAAACATTTTGATTATTGTTTTATTATATTGTGACTTTGTGGGTTCGTAGAATTAAAAAGCTGAGTTGCAGACATTAAAAATCTCCTTTATTTCCGTAGAGATACACTGTTCAATTCTCACGTAACATTACATCACATAATAACACAACCTTCCAAGGTCGATGACAATAACAAACCGTGGCAGCTGATTGCATTAGCTCTCGTTACAACAACACTCTTGTTACACAGCTGACTCATCACTAGCCATGGCTTCTTTTTATACACCTAATTCATGAATTCCACACTGTTCTGTACAGTCACTAGATTTTTCTGGAATCAACAAGGCATCTAATGACGTAATCCGAATATTCTATCACCTTCCGGAAACGTCTGGACCGGCAAGTCTTTTATCTCATCTATCTGCGTTGCCGGCTATCTGTTTACACTAAACGCGCTATTGTTAACTGCTTAGCAAGGCTCATTATTTCCATGAAACTTTATCCGCCGACTGTTTTCTTATTTGTGCCGAAACTTTTGTGCCTGTTGCCCTGACAATATATACTGACAGTTACTTTAATTCTTAAGCAGTTTTTTTAAATTGTTTAAATTACATTCTTGAGCGCTGTTTAAAGAACGACTGCATATAAATTATGGAAGTCTGCACACTTATTCTGCATTAATAGATTAAATTCCGTGGCACAGACTTTGATAATGTAATTTAATTATTTTTATTTTGATATAAAACATCTGTGTCATTTCATACAAGCAGGCGGAAACTAAGCTGGGTCCTAAATACTGTTGATAGGCACGATTTGATTTAGGAAGAATGTAAAAAAATTTATTCATGTTACGGATATATGAGCAATTAGTTTGAATACTAAATGTTGATCTTCTTCTAGAAGTTATTCAGACAAAAGTGTGTAGAACCATTACATTTTTATTTCACAGACAATTTTTACTTTCTCTACCATCTAGCTATAATAAGTAGAGAATTACTGTATTACATCCAAAACTTTGACATTGACATTTCACTTAAATATACGTTTTGAACTCCAACGAATTCCCTTCAAAATTAAGTTCAGCATTTTCCAAAGATGCATTTTCAGGAAAATACTCTGCTCCAAAGTACCATGATAACCTTTTTATTCCGTTCCCTAAAAAATTAAAATACTTGAATGACTAATAATATTTATATCTCGAATTTTGTATGAAAAGCATATGAATTCCGCTTCACTTTAAATTAATTTTGCAATTTACAGAAGATGTAAAATCGTAATGCACAAAAAATATAGAATTCTTTAAAATGCACCATTTGAGTCCAATGATTGTATCCGTAACATTACACATTTCTGAAATATTCAACTTTATAATTTACAAAAGCGTCTTCTAATGGATACTAGATAGATTGTGATTCTTCTCCTTCCTTTTTCTAGGGTAAACATTTGATTAATTTAAAATCGTTGATACCGAAATTAAAGGATTGCCTTAAGTAAAGAATCATGATGGATTTCAAAGGAATGTTGGTTCTTTGTTACAACGCGTGCAGGTGTATTTGAGTCGAATAGCAGTTGGGGTGTATAGTTATTTTAACAAAAGAAATGTAAGAAACAGTGTCCTTAGCAGAGTTCTAAAGGGTTGACTGTTTGAATAGGCATTCTTCGGACCCTTAATAATGGTATTGCAAAATAGTTACAAAGTAAATCTTTTTGGGAAAAGAGGGCTTCCAGAAAGTGAAAGTCACATGTACACCCACGCGCAGCTGTGGTCATTCAGTCCGAGGCGTGAAGCCGATTAGGGCAGTCCTTTTCTTCTGTCTTGGTCGAGGGCAGACCAGAAGTGATGAGAGAAGATGTTTATCGGTTCACATGTACGTGAAGAACGAATTAAGTTGTAACAGTACTTTTCGGTTATGTTTGAAGTATGAAAAGTTTATAAATTTATAAAAAATGATTATGTAAAATATTTAATAATTTAAATATGTAAAAATGTATGTAATTGTGTGATTGGCCGAAGTAAGAATTTTATGACGTAATATGACGTAATGTTGTGACGTGGTATTAAATCAGCCAATCACAAAATTAAGATAGCAGTAACGATAGTTACGATAAATCAATAATCTTGGTAGAGAGAGGTTTTTGTTGTAATGGTGGAGTGTGATGAATAGTGGAACATTTAAGTAATTGTTTGAATCTGTATAAATGTAACAAAGTAAGAATTTATCAACATGTTGGAAGTGACTGGGAAAGGAAGTTCAAGAAAAATGTAATCTAAATAATACAATTAAATAGTTACAGAATTTGACTTCTCCGAAACTTTATTCCGAACCACGCCTCAAAAACAGATGTCTCATGACTCTTATTTAGAATAAGATGATACAATTGGTGACCAGAGGAAATAGATAGCCGCAAAAACTCACACGAGAAGAGAAAGAATTGTGCGTCCAACATAGAAATCCTGTCCCAAATTGCGCCCGAACGTGTGGCTGATGAAGATGGAGACAAATTAACGACGAATAGTTCCAAATTCCTGTCCCAAAGTTTATGGCGCTACATTTTGAAGCAAATAGTGTTTAGCTCAAGGTAAAGCAATGAGGTTTCTCAGAGGATATGCGTGGATATGTGTGAGAAGGATGGTTTCAATGAAACTGGAATGCCCGTTTCAAACTGGTTTAATGACTGCTTCTTTTATTATTACATTAAACTCGAAATTGCCGACCAAGGATTACCAATATCACTGTTTAAAGTTACTGAAGGCGGAATGCTTATTACTCGATAATACTTAATTAGTTACGTATAAACCGACAAATATCTTCTCCCGTCACTTCTGGTCTGTCCTCGACCAAGACAGAAGAAGAGGGCTGTCCTAATTGGCTCCAATCCACCAATTGTCCTCACAGCGCGCGTGAGGGTGTAGCTTTCACTTTCTGGAAGCCCATTATGCAACCAAAGATTTCCTTTGTGACTATTTTGTCATGCCATTATGAAGGGTCCGAAGAATACCTTAACACACAAAGTCAAGTGCTATCCATTCAGGATTCTTACTAAGAAAACCCTTTTTTTCCGTGTCTTTTGTTAAACAACTCAACCAACTCCGTTGCTATTCAACCCAACTGCACCTGCACGCGTTCCACACAAATATACATTACTTTGAAGTCCATTACGATTCTTTATACATCGCATCCATTAATTTCGGTATCATTACTTTACCCTGAGCTAAACACTATTTGTTGCAAACTGTAGCGTGAACGTGGAACTGTGCGCCACTCATTTTTTTTTTGTATCAAACTGTCGCCCCAACGTGGAACTCTTTGCCAATAACAAATCGCTTCATCGTTCTTAGTGAAAAATGTATAATAAATAATTTGAACACAAGAATCATTTTCCATAAGATACTATAATTTATAAGAAATGTGTGAATTTGTTATAGCTGGAGAAACTCGTGTGAGTGTATTGGTTTCTTCCACCTTGTCTTCAGTACCATACAGCGTAACATGCATTAAAACGTCCACAAAACAGAACTCCAGTTTTGGTAGTCTACATTTTCCTAACTTATTGTTTAATATTCTTCCCTTTTCCGCAGTTGTGTTAACTGTCAACATGGAACGTCTCCATCTCATCACAGTGGCTGATACTTTCAAGAAAGCGAAAAGCCACAAAAGTGGCAAGCGTGAAAAGAGCGAGCGGGTCAGCCTGCAGCTCGCTCTTGATGCTCTCCCGCAGTACATTTCTGCCAAGCAGGTTGCCGCTACATCAGGGGAGAGAGCGTAACAAATTAAAAAGGACATCTGTTCTTTCTTGTTGCTGTCTGTGTCCATGGCAACCCACTTTCCATCTGGTGGTTATAATTACGTCTATTGCCATGCGAACAATGTTAAATGCTCTCAACATATTCAAATGTTAACTTCTTAAACGAGAGATTAAGATTGTGATTTCGATGTTGGGATTCAGGTATAAGCAGGGGCATTCTTGTTTCACACTGGTAAGACGTACAGAGTACGGCGGTACTATATCTTGGACTAATTCCAGAGCATAACGTTAACTACTATTATTTAGTTTTACAAATAAAACATTGCTACAATGTATTTATTTAAGTGAAATAAACATTAATAATTTTTTATCCCCATTCATGGTCATTTTCCGGAAAGTTCAACTTTGTTGGTAAGAATTGCCTGATAAGGATTTTTCTATCCTAGGAACATTAACGCTCATAAATTTGAGCTCCGTTCCCCAGGTCTCAACTGGGCATCTATCTGTCATTTCATTCACCACTATTGGCAGATTGGGTCGTTAAACTTGCCAAGCAATAGTATTAAATTATGCAACGGTTTCTTTCCACCATAATTTATTTTCATATCTGTTCTACAAAATGATCATAAAAAGTTTGTCTTCTCTATAATTCCTGTTAACGTTTGAAATTATTTGAAGTACTTATTTTGTTCTAGCTACAAAGGGAGTTAAGGTTATAGTCAAATGTTTAAAAAGAAAGCCACTATAAGCTGGCCTTGATATTGCATGTGAGGATGTAAAACTTTTCTCTAAGTTTTCTATGCCTTTTATAGTTTGTAAGTTACATAGAATTTGACAATAATGAGGATTCAAGCTGAGCAAGTGACATATTTTAATTGTCATGGTTATTTTTTAGAGCAGTATGGCATTTTCAACAAAATATTTCATCAGCGTAGAATAGATAAATGGTAGAGGAATTAAAAGTAAGTAAATAATATAATAACCTTCAGTTTTACAATCTGCATGATCATTTAAATGTACTTCAGTTAAAATCAAAAGCTGCAAAAAGTATAAATACCAGAGGGACATTTAGTGCTATACTTTCAAATATAGTTTCTCTTGTTTTCTTCGTTCCACTGCCTTTAAAAGAGGCGGTAACAGCCATATATATATAGGAACGTCAATGGATTTTTTCTCCTTCATTCTTTCAAAACTGGACCACTTTAAATGTAATGCCTCTGCATATGCCTCTTTGTGATAGAGACAAGTTAATATAGGAATATAATATATTCATAATATAAAGTATTCATAAGAATTGCAAATTTTCAGTTGAAAGCAGAAAGGCGCAACAAATTACTCAGATCCGTTTTCATTTTCTTGTATTCAAGTATTTAGATGGTTTGAGAACTGTTAACGATTTGACACTTGCACATATGAGTATTACCTACTATTAAACAGCCTGGCGATCAATTTATACGTATATCAATGTATTTTGTATATTTCATGAAATTCGCTTTTTATGCTTGTCCGCCTCGCACTCCGGTAGGCAATTATACATAAGATTTTTTTTTTTTAACTTGTTCCATTTAAACCCCGCCGTTCTCCTTTGGAACATACCGAAGGTGTTTAACTCGAATTCTTTAGGTTTTAATCATTAGATCACGCACACATTCACATTCTCATTCATACTTCCAGACTCTGGGGAAGATGGGGAATTATCTTGGTTGGAGAAAAATCCCCACCCCCACCGCTGGGAATCGAACCCGGGACCCCTAGCAGGGCAGGGAGGTGCTCTACCGACTGAGCTATGGGGCCAGCCAACCTTACATAAGATTTGTAATACAATTTGTCGAATCTTTTCAAACTTGGTTGAAATTATTACAAAATTAAGAAGCGCTGTTCCATAAAATATATGTAAAATAAACTTACCAGATTATCAAATCATTTCTGATAAGAAGTGAGTGCAACTCATACCTTCGAGTATCTTCACGATCTTCTTCCGTTTAGATTTCTTTTACAGGTTTAATAAATACTAAATATAAAGTATGAAAAAAAAAGATACTAGGTAGATATCTTTTCCACTATAAGTATTGCACTACTTTCCCAACTGTAAGTGCATCTCACAGCTAAGAGTGAAAAACAAAAAACAAAGCATAAAATCTTTTCGTTCTTGCTTATCAAATACATTTGAGTTGTCCTATCTTTGTTATAAGATTGAAATTGAACTTCCATATTATTACTTTGTTTATCACATACCTGGTAAGCAGGGAAGGTATTGCATTTCACTAAACATTTCGATATCGCGATTTCACCAAAGATATCACAATTTGTGACTTTGAGTAATAATATAAAACATTTATAGAAAAGGCTTCGTGTGTGTGTGTGTGTGTGTGTGTGTGTGTGTGTGTGTGTGTGTGTGTGTGTGTGTGTGTGTGTGTGAACAGCGTTACTCCAAAACAAATAGTCGGTTGAATACCAAACTGGATATATAAGTTGAACGTTTTCCTAGGATGCGAACCCTTCACCTCATTGAATTTTCTGGGAAACGCCTCTGAAGTGCTCTTCAATCTGAAGGAATTTTGCATAACTTTGCAGCTTCAAGAGACAGAGACAAAATTTTACTATACAAAAAAGTGTATATGTAGCTAAATCACAGGATTTATGTCCAATACATTTTTTCTATCAGTTAACTGTTTTACGTACCTATTCCTTGTTATCTATTTGAATTTTCCAGTACTTAGATTTTTTAAATCTCTTTTTGTTCATACAAAGAGAACGTAATTTCAAATCCATCGCATAGACCAGCTCTTAAAATAGTTGTGAATATCCCCCTATTCTCATTGTATGTACCTGCAACGAAATATGTGACGGGCCAAAACGACCTTACTATCGATGAGCCTTTCAAACCCCACACACTCGCTTACCCGAAGTATGTGATAAATGTATTTGTACAAATGTTTGCGGCGATTAACGTGAAATAGAATAAGAGCCTTTTTAAGAATACGCGTAGAAGAATGAGTAGAGAAAGTCACATGGATATAGCACAGCAGAGATTTGTTGTTTTTTTCACGGTAACACAATTAAATTTCTTTCATATATTATAAAACCTATTGTTTCTGTTGAATTATAGTAGATGTATCGAATACTTTTGTTTGTAAAATAAGTGTTAATTTATTCTGATTTGGTAAAACATTTATGTTACCACCCGACAGTACCTCAAATATCATAAATGAAATGCGCCCCTTAGATTCAGTACACCTGCTCTAGAAAGAAATTTCATAAAGAGTACAGTGGGTAAAGGAAATTAATTAAATTGTTTGTCGATATTTTCGAAGCCAACCACGCAACGCCACGTAAGTAAGCTATAAAGGTGTTCTCGCGAGGTGTAGCGCAGTGTACAATTAACGAGAGCCACTGTGGTATATACCAGACATAATACTATGTTTATTACTCTATTCTACTCTACTATAGTTTACGACCGAGTTCACGCAGACAGTATATGCTACACATATTTTTTACTCGGCAGTATCGGTCTCCCCTTGACAAGCAAGGTTTTCCTGGTGAGATTTCACCTCCCCCTCGCAACACATGACACCCAGCTGTTTTTTTATTTTTTTTATTTAAGAGGGCAGGGGGACTTCGTATGACACCTCCAGACAACCCACAGCCATGTGGTGTCGAATATGAATTTCACACAAAAGGAATATGGCTCCCTTGAGGCACTTCATTGGGCCTAGATATCGCAGTCATCGTTAACATGCATTTGTTGTCCTTTCCAAAAAATTTAATCTCTTTCGCTCTATTTTAGGCGTGTTCGAGATATTAAACTGATTAATGTTGTCAAAAGATGACTAAAACCTCTCTGTATAGAGATTTTAACATGATAATCTTTGTAAAACTTCGTAAAGAACTTTTATACATTTAAGCATATATCTTAATTTAGAAGTGTTTTATTGTGCTTTGCTAATATTTATTTAGTTGAACACAAATGTTAATGTTGTAACAAATCACACGGGCAGCAATCTTGTTCCTGCACCACAACACAATATGAAATCCGGGTGCATTTGTGATCGCAAATTCTGTTCTCTCAAGCTCCGGGATTCATTCCTGGCAATAATGCGACATTTTAACAAAATTAATCCCATGCCCTCACAGAATCTGGAAGTATGCGCGTGAGAGAAATGATGTTAAGTGTTAAAAAGTAAGGAAATCAATGTTAAGAAACCTAAAGTCCATTCAGTAATAACCCCATCAGTTGTTTCTGAACTAAAAACCCTCCATATGACCATAAAAGTTAATGGGGTGGGGGTTTACATAAATGAGAAGAGTCGTTTACTTCATAGCTATTCTACACATTACGTATTCGTACAAATATGTCTTCTATCTAATTCCCATTGTAATGAAGATTCGCCAAAGCAGTTTCAATACACTGGAACATAAATGAAGTACAGCTTTAAAGATACATATATCGATAAATTCTTATCTTAAAATTAGATAATTTTTCCCTCAGCTCTGGAGAAATAAACAACCTTTTAACTTTTCAGATCATTTGATTAAACTACTGGAAAATTTGAAATTGACGATTTTAATAAACTCAGTAGAGTTATGAAAACGTTTCTATTCAATGTTCATGGAAGAGGAAATTTCTTGGAAATCCTTGCGTTGCATTCTTGTAAATAACTGATAAGTGAGTGTCCTTCGTTATTCATTTTTCATTGTACAATACACGGATAGACACATAGATACCATACGTTTCTGTATGTTAATCAGCAGATGGGGACACATCGCGCATTGTGATCTACATATATCCATTGTGGCTAATAACTCCATCCCAGAAGAAGGGGATAAATGAAGGAACCAGAGAAGGCTAGAGTTTGCAGGTAGACCACAGAGAAAGTGAAAGTGCCTAACAATTCCAGCTCGAAGGTAGGTCCCACTGCTGGAGCTGCTTAGAGAGAAGAGTCGACAAAGCTGCTCTCTAGTGTCAATGATAAGTACTACTTTCTTTGGGCAAGCATCCGCCCCATCTGTCCGACACCGCTATACACCACAAAATCTAGAAACACATCTGGAAATGTTTCAAGTAAAGACTTTGGAAAGGAAATGATGGAAAGGAAATCATGATGGATGAGAAATTACCTTAGCATTCGCCTGCTGACCAGGGAAAGCTACCAAAAACCCAAGTTCAGAGTGGTCGGTCTGCGGAAGTCCATCTCAGGACCCCGCAAAACATGAGCCTTACACCTTACTGCAGATTCATCTCCTTCGGTCATTTTCCTGTAAACGAAGTCCTTCTTTCTTCTTTTCTTTTATTTGCAAACTCCTAAGTTGGTATCCGACATCTGCAGATGACCAGTGCTTTAAGCGATTCTACAAAATAGCTTCGCTTCGGGTTTCTAAACGACGGTACCGAATGATATACAAGAGCTGAAATAGATATATGTTTTCAAGTAAGTTTAACTACTGAAATATTCAGTGGAACATCAGTTGATATCATCATTTGGCCATCCTGAAGCGAATCAATGCAGTTGTTTTATATTCTCCTATTTAATTTTGATGGTGATTAACATGGTAAACTACAACTTGTAATTCGATTCAATAAAACGCCGTCAATTGCGACAACATAACGATAACCTTTAATATGTTGATAAAAGCATAAACAAGTGTTGGCCCCCTCTGTAGACAAAGTGGCAAAGTGTCTGCCGCACGTTCAAGAGGTCCAAAGTTCAAATCTCGCTCAGGGGAAGTTTGCTGGGTAAGTTTTTCCCCGCCGACCCTCGTAGCCATGGTCGTTAAAGCCTATGTTTTATAGCGTTCCGTCGCGTAGAGGGTCGCGGGTTCGAGTCCCGCCTCGGGCATGGGTGTATATGTGTTGTGTATGTGTATTGTGTAATGTGCGCCACTAGAGAAAATAAATTCCCCTCCCCCGATGGCCAAACGGGTTCTTCTCGAAGGCCAAAAAAAAAAAAGTTTTTCCCCAGCTTTCCCTTATCCTGAAAGATGAATGTCGGATAACTGTAAGCTCTATGAACCCTGGACACATATGGGAATGATTCCACCCATTTCATTCATCGTCCGCTATGCTTTAACGTTGGAGGATGTAAATTTGAAAAGAAATAAGACTACTCAGCATTGGGTACAAGTTTTGGAGCATGCAAGAAGTGTTGCAGAAGTTCAACAACTTCCATGGATTTGAAACAAAGAATATTAATAAAAAATCTCCCTCCCAAACTTTCCTTGACAATAAACATTTTCGTTTCTTGTTAGTTTCTGAAAAAAATACTAACGATTTTCATTCAAATACCAAAGCTTAAAATATTTGTGTGATAATTAAAATATCTTGAATTCTCTATAGACTGTGAAGCCCTCTACATTCTGAATAAATTTTGAAATTTGGTATATTTGATAAACTGTAAGAGATACACAAAAACTTACTGTATGAAGCATAACTAGCCCTTTTCGAAATATTTCGCATGTTATAAGTTTTCCCAAGTTGGACTTTTAGAAAGTATGAAGGGTCTAACATGAGTTCATTTGAAAGAAAAAAGTGATTTACGATATGGTGACAGTTTTGTTTTGTTTTCGCACTTCGCATGCAACCAAGTCCGTATTGCTTAATTTTAAATTGTTTATATTCAGAAAATGTTGAGTAACTGGTGGAATTAAAGAATTTTATATCAATTATGCACTATATGAACGAGTGATTATTTGAAGTTGTAGTTGTTAAAAAAAGTCGTGCCACTCATCGACCTTTGGGGGGAATATATCAAGAACTTGTGTACACTGAAAAGATTACTGGTTTTCGTGAAAGGTACCGCTGGGTAGGAATGACAAATCGCTACGGGCACTTCCGTAGAGATCGAATATCGTTATGATGTATGCCGGACGATGAATGGGACATTTGTTAAAATTCAGTAATATGCGATTTGATGCGAAGGGATTTTGGTAACCCTCCAGTCGAACTTTTGACCTAAGATACGACAGACGAGTGGAGTCCCCAGCAGCAACTTGTGACTTACTCGACCCCTGGGAAGAAGGGATGAAAGAGAGTTCAGAAGAGCAACTATATCCGGACGACGTGGTCCATAACGATTCCAGAATGACATAAATCGTAACACCGGCACCATCATCAGCCCAGATCGTGGGGACGAGCCCCCATCTAAACGTCACGCTGAAATCTTTACGCAACACGAATTCCACCGTCTCACCAGAACGCACCAATCGCAGTCGCCTGATCCTACAACCCCGTGATAAATGAAGATGAAGGGAAATTCGTGGTAAACCATGAGTCACCCCAACAATCACCTACTAACCTAGGAAACTCACGGAATAAAACCCAATGTTAGAGTGGTCGGCTCGATGGGAATCGAACCCGAATATGAGCCGCGCACTTTACAGCGGAGCCATCTAGGTCGGTAGTTTTTTAAAGGATGTGTACACATATGGGATTAGTTTTCGCGACTACCCCCTATCAGGTTCGTAGAAACCTGGAATTGAACCATAATCCCTTCTGAAAGCGAAAAAGAAAACCAAAGCAATCTATGTATGTTGCAGCTCGCAGAAGAAGAAGAAGTACCATCCCGTAACTATGTATCCTCGAGGTATCGTATCTTTATGGAAACCGGAGACGGGCAAGGTGGTCTTAAGAAACCTGATTGCATTACCAGTGTTGAATTACTTTTACGCCTTCTTGTGCTCTCAGCCTAAGTTCAACTTGCTCCATTGTCTGATGAATCCGACCATCAACAATATATCGATCAGAAAAAAGAGAAGCAGCGCTTCTGTTCTACGCAACTCTGTTCTTCAGAAAACCAACTGCCGGTGCCTCTGAAACGACTATTTCTTAAATAATACTTCGGTGAGAGTAGGGGGGATGACTCTTTTTAGAGTGAAAATGAGATGAAAGTGTAGGATCTGAAACTTGCTTCGGGTACAGGCAGTACTATAGCAAATTGCATTTGTATCGAGATATGACTTAATAAAACATTTGACAATTGTTTCTGAAATCCTCCCAATTAAAAAAAAATTGAAGCAAACACACGGCTGACGAATTCAAATATTATATACATTATTGTAGTACTATAGCATTATACAAAACAATGTTTACCGAGCAAGAGGCTCCGCGGTAACACGTGTGGCTTGCATTTGGGGGATTCTGAGTTCGTGCATTTCCATCCATCCAATAGTAATCAACCCATATCTAACTTAAGCCAATCAGAGGCATCAGAATAGCTTCAATACGTGGAGTAAATCAAGTGATAGAAGCAGGTTTTCCTTTACTGCTGTGAACACCTTAGTTGCGATATCAGTCTAATTATAACATGAAATATTCCGATGTAAGGGAAAAACTTCATTTCACGATAGGATTGTGACTTCTTGGTTAGGAATGGTTTCAAATCAAGCAGTATATATGCGTATTAGAGTTACACTAATCTTGCCGAAAACCTACATCAAGGATGTTTCTTTTTCCCCCTAAAATTAATGTCCTCTATGATAAATTATATCAGATGATGAATTAAATGACTGAAATGATGCTCAAAGAGCTGAGAACACCCTACTTATGAGATAGAAGTAGAACGACGGTCAACTTGCAAGCATGTTCGTCAGATCACGTGATTGGAAAAGTGAAAATGTGCAATATGGATATCTATTTTGAAAACGGCAAGCAAAACAAATTAGCTGACGCAAATTATGGAAGTTCATGAGTTTCAAACTTTCCTATTTGTTTTTGCCTAGAAACATCTCTTAGATTCTTTTCACAAAGCTCATTCATTAGAAAGAACATTTGCGGTTACTTACAGAATATTTAAAATACCGTGCATTTTATTAATAAGTAAATATATTAAAACTATGTAACTTTGATAAAATAGATCCCTTTAATTAAATAAAAATAACGCAATAATTTACATATAAAAGGTGAATTTTCTTGAAAATATTGGTGTAGCATCCTTGGTGAAGGATGAGTAGCGTAACTCAAAATGAAAAGGCTCGACTTCATTTACAAATACAAGGAAATGATTAATTGATTCATTTTATTTCTTCTTTTTATTCTTTCGAAAATCACAACAATTTGGTGTAGGTATCCATATTTAGAATACCCCTACGACGAATAACCTGTAGGTATTCATAATTTTCTGGGAAGAGTTTGTAAAGACGTCATCGTTCTTATTGAATTCTGTATAACGAGGCAAACCGTACAAAATAACCAGCAAAGCACGGTTCAGTAAAATATACAATTGATGACGTTTTTCCCCTAACACTTCGATTTTAGAAGCTTAACGTTGGCCTTTGACGTTTCATTTGATCATCTTGTAACAGCTTGAGGGTCTTTTCATTTTTACAGGCAACCAAATCCGCATTAGCCAATTTAAAGCACTTTTATACCGGCTCCGTTCTACTCGCGATGTAAACCAAACGGCAACAGTGTGCATATTACACTGTACACCGTACAGCAGTGTATATCGTCACTTGTGATTGGAGAGAATAACCGTGGTCAACATGTGTGCATTAATTAGGTTCTCTAGAAGGACAATAGATACTGCTTACTCATTTACATAGTTTCATATCGTATCTATGTTATTCTTATGTTCAATACTATAGTTGCATTTTATCATGCCACAGAAAAATGACGTATTTGTTAAAATCTTATTACTTTCTCTACCGCTTACGTGGCGATGGCAGCTCAAATATGCCAGTATTCTCTCACTCCCAAAAAGATATGGAGAATTACTTGAGTCACTGTGTGTAAAACCTATTGTTCTGCTTCTGCTCAGAAACTCGACACCTGTCAATAAGGAATTTTTTTTTCTAGAATTAATGTCCTCCATGATAAATCATATCGGACGATGAATTAAATGGCTGAAATGATGCTCAAATCAGCCCGGGGTACATAGAACTGAGGACACCCAACGTTCATTTTTCAGGACAGGGAAAAATCCCGGAAAAAGCTTTATCCAGATAATTCACTCTGATTGTGAACCAGATACGCTACCATTTACAGTTTGTAGCCCCTTTAGGATTGTTGATGTTTTGTTTATTCATTTTTAAAAATCTATGTCGTTTACGTCGAATAATACTTCCAACAAATTCATAGCGTTTACCTTCCACTATGTACATCTTTCTAGGGCGGGACTGCTTTCACTGTTTCCCTGCGTGAAGAAAAGCTTGGCACTGAACCATCGGTTAACCTCTACTGACAAACTGATTACGTCTTCAACTACTAGGTAGCCCGCCTTGGTAGCGTGGTGGTAGCATGTCTGCCTCACGTTCAAGAGTTCCCGAGTTCGAATCTCGGTCAGGGTGAGTTACCTGGATAAGGTTTTTCCGGGGTTTTCCTTTATCCTTCAAGACGAATGTCGGGTAACTCTAAGCTCCTTGGACCCTGGACTCATTTGAGCATCATTTCACCCAATTCATTCACCGTCCGAAATTACTTAACGTTGGAGGACGTAAAATAAAAAAAAACTACTAGGTAGAGAAAAAAGTAGATTAGATAAGGACAAGGACATCTAGCACCTCGACCAGCAATTGGAAGTTTGTGTATACCCTCCCGGAAGGCAGGATGAGGAGGAACCGCAGGAAATGCACAGGTTGTAGAACCGGATGACGTAAGCGGCAGAAACGCGATGAGTTCCCTAACAATTACTGGCTTGACCACCCAGCTGGGATGAGTTTGCGGCCTACTATTCACTCTACTGCAGGGCGTCTCGTAGGCGGCAATCCTGAGTTCGTGCGAGATCCCTAAATCCGCCTAAATTCCGTGCGGGCTACCTGCTAGCTGCCCGCCTTTCTTTGCAGCGCTAACCAGTAGGCACCAAGAGCAGGGTACTTCTTAGCCTCCAATTTATTCCAGATATTTTTTAATTTCTCTTTTATTTATGCTATTGTTATTATTGTTGTTTTGCTACTATTATTCTTATAATTGGTTTTATTATATGTACTTAAGTTTTTGTTTTTAATTCTTTTTCTGTTTAATACTTAATATTAAATGCGTATAATAATTGAAGCAGCTTTAAACCTTGTCTCAGCGTTATTTTAGCAAAGTTTCTGTTGTTAGCTTGGCATTAGTATTTAAAACTTTGGGAGAAACTTAAATGTCACTGATTTTATGAAATCCATTCCCATTTATTACTGTTTTGGTAAAGCACTGTGATCCCTCAGGAAGTCTTCCTTAATGGCAGATACTTTGTTGCTTTGATGATCTGTTGATCAAATAGATGTATATACTTCAGACTGGATGTCTTTCAAAAAATTTGCAAATATAAATATATTTGGATGTGCTGTTGGAAACATCCTGTTGTTTTGAATAGAACGCTTTGCATCCATTTGTTGTTCTATTAATTGACGCGTTAAATTTTGCCCAAATCGTGGGTGCAAAAACGCTTTCTTTGGTGATGATATAGTATGTAGTCAGTGAAACACTGAATATTTACCTCTTGTGGTAGTAGGTATTGCTATAGGTCCTCAACGAAACACTCATCTTCTTCTGGACTTAAAAGCGGTAGACCAAAACATCATTTATAAGTTTGATAATTTCTTTGTCTTCACTTAAGTTTCTAGTGAGGGCCATTGCTTGTATTTTTCGCCACCAACTCTGACCAAGATAAAAGCAACATACACGAATTTCAGACTCGGGCAACATCTGTTGCACAGCATTGAGAATGGCCATTTCGAAATCTACAGACACTTCCTTTGGCTTGAAGCTTAGGACAAAAGAAGTACATTTGTTAATTATATTTGTCAACATTAGCAGAGAAACAAGTTTCCACTTGGGTACCAATGGCACGGAATTCAGGTAATTAAAAGGGTCATGCAGGTAGTTCGCAGGGAATTCATTACGAGCGCTCATAGGCCCCCTCAGGCGTCAACCGGGGAAAACTCTATTCGCCAGGGCAGTCTCGACGGCTTTCATCTCACGGAGCCGAAAAGCTTCAAAGCGCAAGCTTCTGTGACATCTGCTCGCTGTCAACCGACACACAGCTCTGGAGTCGTTCTGTAATATGAAAGAGGGAGATGAAACGAGAGGAAATAGGAGAGAGGAGAGTTGTGGTTGGAGACACACCATTCCAGCATTCTCCTATCAAAGAGAGAAAACTGGGAATAAAACTCAAGGTCAAACTGAATACCCAAAGGGAAGCAAAACCTAGACCTCTTGAATGTGAGACCCACACATTACAGACGAGCCAACCTACTCATTGAATATAATCAGGTGTAGCCCTTTCATATCACTAGGGTAATACTATTTTGTATTTTTCTGTCTCTGAACTCTTTCATGACAAATCTGCTTAATTTTATTAAGATTGTTGTTGAACTTAATTTTGAGCTTTATTTGGGAGCAGTACTACTCCAATCGAAAGCAAAAAACAATAACAGTAAGTTACTTAGGCCCCCGAGGAATTGCGTTGACAAGCAAACGAGCATCGAGCCCAGAGTTCAGCTCTGCAGCCTGCGATTTAGAATCCTTGTTCCCGAAATTAATTCCAGTAACTGGAAATGTTCGCAGCTGAAGCAATTTCCCCCGGGAGAGTTTTACCGCCTTGGATTAAAAGATTCTTTTCTTTCCATGGCACAAATCAATTCTAGCTTCCATTTTCTAAAAGAACACAGATTTAGAGATACTTGAGACTGCTCTTTGTTCGCGTTACAGAATGCGTTTCAAGGGGAAAATGCTTTCAAATGCTTAAAGATCAAATAGTTTTATTAATTACTTTCAGCGCCTTTCGCATAGCCCCATTTTCTTTCTTTTTATTATTATTTAGGGTAGAAAATGTTTTATACTTCCTTTGCTAGTAGAGCAGAAAACTACCATGAAACAAATATTATATGTAGTAATATTAAATGCGCAGGAGTTGCCTCTGTACAATATGACGAAAGTATGTCGTTATTTTACGATATTTATAATTTGTGTGATATATTTATGCACTTGAACTTAAGGGGCTATGAATTTACCACTGCACCTATAAACAGCGTAATTCTCGCTGTCAAGAAACCTCCCGTTAATGTTGACCACGCGTCCTGACGAAGGCTAAGTATATGTTGCAGTTTCTCCCTTCCATTCAACCTCCTTGCTTCCTTGCTTGTTCCATTTATACCCCGCCTTTAACTGCTATGGTCATATCGGCGGCCGTTCTCCTTTGGAACATACCGAAGGTGTTGACTCGTTATCTTTTGGTTTTTAATCATTAGATCACGCACACATTCACACTCTCATTCATACTTCCAGACTCTGTGGAAGATGGGGAATTATCTTGGACGGAGAAAAATCCCCACCCCCACCGCCGGGAATCGAACCCCGGACCCCTAGCACGGTAGGCAGGAGCTACGGGGCCAGCCCCATTCAACCTCATTTGCGCTTTGTAATAAACCCAATTTCTATTCATTTTGAAACAGATTGAATGAGTTGTCACAACTGTTCGGTGTGTAATGTTAATTAGTCTCCTGTTTAGTTCAGGTACTTCGTATTCCGACAGAAAATAAATGGACCACAATCCACTATTTGAGTCATCTGTAATTGAGACAAAAATAACTTTTGCATTATTGCATGTGGCAATGTAAATGAAATGATCATTTCCGAGACCAAAATCCTATATATTTCTGTCAGCTTTAGGATGTTTTACATTTAAATCGTAGATGTCCGAAACGTTACCTACAGCATTTTGAGTGTAAACAACGCGTGGGTTAAGGGGTTTTGTATTTCCATCGTCATTTCATCTACATTCAAACATTGTGTTAAATGTTAAAGTACAAAGTTGAACTTAAATCAGACTTCTAAAATCCAATGCCAGAGTCGGCAACCATAAGTCCGATGTTCTGGGAACACCATACGCCTGTTTTGTTTGTATTATCCTTGCATCAATGCAATTAAGTTTCAGAATTTGAAAATCTAAATATTCTTGAAAATCTATTGGAATGTGTCTCCCTATTTATGTTTCGTTAAACAGTTGCACTCGTCAACAACAGATTAAACTCTAACGTAACAGTTTACGCCTACTGTAAGACAAACTTGTCCTCTAAAAGAATGTGGGACGGCAGAAGCTAGTTGAGGTGAGAGGAGTCACGACAGTGCGGAGGGCAGGGTTCCTACATTTCACTGAGATGGAAACTTCTCCCAGCCGGCCAGGACAACGGACATCCCACGTTACTGTGATTCGGAAACTATCCCACCACGAGACCTGGGTTCGGAGACCGGCAACCGTCATACCGGAGGAGGAATTTTTTCACTCAGAGCATATCATCCTGCCATGCACCAACAGACACCCGCCGACACTTCTACTCTGAAAGAGACCACCAGATGAGAGACGATGTGAAATCATAACGGAGATGAAATGGAAAGACAGCAAATTCGGGGAAGTAACTAACCTACCCAGCATTCGCCTGGCGAGCCGGGAAAATCCACCAAAAATCCCATTGATCAGGTACGTCTGCCACGAGAATCGAACCTGGCCGCCCGAATGCGGGCCACAGACAAAACCGCCTGAGCCATCTCACTCGTTGCTATTGGATGAATTGATATTTGTATTTCATCATACGAAAGTAAGATATATTTGCTAAATTGAAAATCATATATACTTTTTGAAATGTAATAAGTAATCTAAGTCACGAGGACGGTGAACTAGGCAAAGTTATCTTTGCTAAAATAGAACATGGATTTGGATTTTATACAGTAGATTGCTGATGTACATACTCTTAAGTAAGAAGAATTCTCTGGAAGAGGAGAAGCTGTAAGCCCGCAATATTTGTTGCTTTAGGATTTTCGTTGATGTTTAAAAAAGTTTCTCAAAATGTGAGTCCGTATTAGTTGACAGTACAGATTCCTTAAAATTTGAGAACTTACACTAGGTGCTTGTAACATATTGTAACTCACTATTCAGTGATAAAGTATGAGTGAAATGTGGAAAGCAACATATGAGGGTAATTTTTAAGGTACTCTTTGTTCTTAAGGCCATTTTAATAGATTCTAAGGTTACGAAGTCACCATTTTAAGGACATTCTTTAAATATTTTTAGGTCTTCAAAATCCGGGCCCTAATATGCACAAAGGAACTTAGGACAAATAAATTTAGGCATAAACCTTTTGAAAAAGTCTGCAACAGCTATGTGCTTTACAGTTTTATGAGGAACGCCACAACAGTTTTATGACATAGAAGTTAGCTCAGGTTCCCAAAAGCCGCTGAGTGTATATAAACCATGTGTGCGACCATGAAAATCTCATCGGCGGTGTATGGGGACGGCACTACCAGATGTGAACCATATGAGTACAGGCAATGCTTCGAGCATGGTTTGTCTTTTTGCTGCTTCTGTTGTCGAATAACTGATCTCTGTTACACAGAATCCCACGCTCGTCTCACTCTCTCATTGATCCAGTGGCGTATCCAGACGTCACGCGCTCTGGAGATATTGGCTTTTTGTCTTGTGTAAATACGTCCTGGTACATTTGATGTATTACACTCACAAGACTTTATCTATATACTACCCGTTATTTTGATATAACTTCCACAAACTATTCTTTAAAAAGCTTTCCCCTATTTACTTCATTATAATGGACATAACATTTTGTATAAGTATTTTGATTACATATTTCTAGGTAAAAGGGAGTAGCGCAGATAAAATCGATGGTCACGGTTTTAGAAACCGGATCGCTATAAGCTGGCATAGAAATTCCATAGCTATTCTTTCCATGGCATCTCAAGAAACAGCTCAATAACGCCAGCACTTTAAAAATGACAAAAGTAAGTTCTTTTTACTTTCACTTTCATCTGTCTAGAAAAGGGAAGAGGAACAATACTGCATTCCAATAAAAACGGCGATATTGATATTTCATTGGAAAGGCAGAAGTCCTTTATGTGTGTGTACGTATATGTGCATGTGAACAGCATAACTCCAAAACCTAAACTTAGTATTAAATCTTTGAAGAATGTGAAAGGAAGATTTTCAAGAAAATCTCCCCATCCAAGCTACTCTTTTAAATGTTTATCTTTAATTTTCTGTAAATAGTCTGTGAATTCCTCTTTATTTGCAAGGAACTGTGAATAATTTTGCATAACGGATGAATTATAAGACGTAAACAAAAACTTACTGTTCAAAAATGCACATATTTTCAAAACACACAATGAACTTCAAATATGCTTCTTTGTGGCATTCATTATTTCCGAGATATCTCTCATTATTGGACTGAATGGTTGGACATTGAAAGTATCACCAGTTCCTCTGGTTAAGAACAATATGTGTTAAAATTCAAAACTCCATGTGATAAACGTGAACAATACTCCGTTAAGTTCTACAGCAGTATTAATGTATCACATTGTCCCAAAATTTGATCATAAACGTCGAAATGAAACACAACCCAAAACAGTACACCATAAGTGCCATAAATGTGTCAAGCTACAACAGGGAGAATCAAAGATGCTGAAATGGGAACTCAAACAGCGTCCGTTCTATAAACTACCTGATGCATTCTGCACGGTCACAACTGAGCTACAAAACGAACAACGCCTATCAGTATAGACCAGTCGGTTTGCTTCCATGCGTTCACACTTCAGTACCTGACTTCTTAACCAGAGAGTCTGGGGTTATTAGTCTGCAGAAAACATTTGAACTCAGACACATACGAGTATTAAAATAAACAATCCATGTAATGGAAGTGCAAAGATAAGCATTACATCCACAACTGACCATTTCAACTTCCTTTCTAATTTCTTTCTCTATGAAAGTATAACTTTTAGATAGCGCAAATAATGAATATTTGGGTGCCTAGGAGCCGTAACTGGTTCCTCCACTGTTACTGTTTCGTGCCAATGACCTCGACATTCGTTATCGCGAGGACTGCCCTCTCTGGTTAACCCCTCACAACAAATGCACCCGCTCTCAGGGAAAATAAACACGTATGACTTGTGTGTGCCACAAGCACTTAGCGCTGCTATTCAATCTGGAAACATACTACTCTTATCAACTAAACGTGCTGGTCTGCAAATAAAGCAAATATTGATACAATGTAACACATTACACTCTCTTGAGTTTGTAGTACAAATATTTGCAGTTAGATCTCTTAAATCTGTATAACGAAATGTATAATGGAACTATTTGCGCAAACGGTTATCTTAATTGACTTGATGTACACGGAAGAAACCAATTTTGAAAGAATAGCTTGTAAATTAAATATATACATATATAAACGGCAAATTACATATATACATAAACGACAGTAGGTAGAGAAATACTTGTGAGTGTAGTACATAAGCATATTTTGCACTGGTTGTGAAAAAACTCGGATCCCTCCAGTTGCATGCTGACCAGGCGACCGGAACAGCAAGAGTTCCAATATGCGAATGCTCGCCGATTTTGGCAAAGCAGAAATGCGCACCCTTGTAAACGCATTAAAAATTGCCTGTTTCTGTCTTTGTACTGTCAATTTAAAGGCCATAAATAAGTCACACCGAACTGGTGGACATCTTCTATCCAGCTAACGTGCACACATTAATCACAACAGTGATGGATGCCTCTCCGGCATAAAACATTTGTGAGCTAGATCAAATTCGTCTCTGAAACCAACGTTTGCGTGTTTCTCACTGACAGTTTTCGGACAAAAATGAAGTCCTGCAATAATGACCACTGCAGTGGACAGAAAGTCTCTCTCTCTCTCTCTCTCTCTCTCTCTCTCTCTCTCTCTCTCTCTCTCTCTCTCTCTCTCTCTCTCTCTCTCTCTCTCTCTCTCTCTCTCTCTCTCTCTCTCTCTCTCTCTCTCTCTCTCTCTCTCTCTCTCTCTGTGTGTATCGTAACGAGAAGTTTGTAATTTTGTTCACTTCCTTATATTATGAAAGCTAAAGCCTGTGTTTACTGCGTGATTGTCATAGGTAACACGTCTTTAAACCGTTGCGCGAAATAGTCTTTTATGTTGTAAGTTAATTAAATTGCAATTGGTTTAATTCAAAATGTATTACTCGAAGAAGCGTCTTTCAAGCTTGCTAAAAGGTTACAAGCGTATCTTACAATATATAAGTCGAATCAAATACCTTCCCCCTCCACCGTAGCATTAGCCGTTAACACATCTTTTCCTTTAATAGCGCGACCGACAACCCAATGTTATACGAATCCGTTCTGCAACAGTGACGGACCACATGCCGTTTCCCCACCAAAAATGCTACCCATACAAAACAATGTGAATATGTTCCGCTTTTACAAAAGATTTTCAAGGCCATAGACTATAAAAGATTTGAACCTGTTGAACACTATTAAACGCTTGACGAATTTGAACACACGACATATTCAAAAATATTCAAGACGACTTATGGCCTAAATATAATATTTTGTATTCCCCATAGATAATATTCATTAGACTACATCTGTAGGGCAAGCAGGTCAGTCAATTATTCTGTCATAAAAACTCATAATGGAAGGCAGATATTTTCTAAGACCAGAAAGTACGCAACAGACTCCATCTTCAGTAAAATGTTTCCTCCGATAGAATTATTGGATGTCTGAATTTCTTTTGCTTAACACGGACCCAGACTGAAACTGAAAGTGAGCTTTTATTTATGGACATTCATTAATTCCTGCGGTTCTCAGCGTCCCACTCTATATTGGGCGTGAAACACCGCTTAATTGTGATCATAGGCCTCTTCATTATGTTTCAGCTCCCTTCAGGTGCCATAAATCTATGATAGGGACCACCGGCTTCACTTTCCTTTCGAAGGCGGATCCAGTCTGTTTAAATTTCCTAATAACCCAAAATAGAAGATTTGTCAAGAAGCCCGTGACCTATACAAAAACGCAGGACATCATGCAAACCAGCCATAGAAAGCATAGTCAACTATGACCCACTTGTTAACAAACACAAACGACCCCTTTATCTCTTCCACAGATGCTCAGACAACGACGTCAGTGAACAAGACATCCAGTATTACCGCAATAACCTCATACATAATTTGGATCAAACATAACCACCGCAACTACGACACATCCTCAGAATTCCCTCAGCATTCCTAGACCCATTAACGCACCACTAACCTCTTACCTTTTGGACGGCATGCTCCAACCTTTAATTTGCATTTGACTAACCCTCCTAACCCTACCACTACTAACCCACCATCACCATAGGCATGAACAAATAACACACCACTAACCCTCCACAAAGCATATACGTGCATGCACCGCAATACACACCTCAGGCACACATACCTCTGCATGACTCAATTAACCATCCTCACAATGAATCCCCAGTCTGGCACCCAGGGCCCCGCCATGCTTGTCACACTGACCTTTCACACCACGCACACCCAGCATGACTCATGCTGTACACACACACACACACACACACACACACACACACACACACACACACACACACATACACACATACACACACACATAAACACACATCACTATCCGGAATGCTTAATTGCGGGATCTGCCAACTAATCGACTAATCACCTTCACCTAACCCTGCACCCCTTCTTGGTAGTATTAACAACATGCGAGGCGATGTAGAATGCTTGCCGGAGTATTTAAAAAAAACCTGATAGGAGAGAATTTTTTCATAAATTCAAGCTCTCATCATCCACATGTAACCGCGTTCGAGCAAACAACACAAATAACACATGCAGTTCTGTACGAAATACCACATAACCACATCTACACTAAACACAATCAATAGACAACTTCACTGTAACGTTATTCCCACTAAACAACGCTAAACTGGACTGGACACGCTAGTCGCGTGAGCTAGGCTGGAGCAGAGCGAAGACATTCATCCAGATATAGCTATACATACTGCGGTAGTCGATTATGTCGTTCAAGACTAAAGTGCATACTCCCAAACATATTTTACGAAAGTAAGCGTTGATGGCCAAACCCCGAGTCGCTTTGTGGCAGAATGCCAACTAATTCTTCCAATAACTTTTAACAACTTTCTTCATGTACACAGTATTGCTATATACACTACAACTGTATTAGAAAGCCAATATGATCAGAGCTTTTGGTTGCGTATGTGCTGGGCATCACGAGGGATTCAACTGAAACGGTTGTTGAATGTGTCATCGACAAATTGATAAGAATTCTATTTAGTTCGCTTTCATTCCTAAACAAAACCTTTTTCAGCAGCATTTTCATCACTCCGCGGCATCTATGTCCGAATGTTAATTTGCTGTGTGGTTTGTTAACCGCCAAATCCACGATTCTAATGTTTAGTTTAGATTTATTGGCAACAAACCACAACCAAAGTAGCTTACGCATTTCTTCGAAATGGAATCCAGATAAATTTACATTTATGAAAAGTGCACATTTGCTGCAGTTAATAAATGAGAGTACTTAGACTGTTCAATTGATTTAGAAAGTTGAATTTCTACCTTCGTAACTTCGGTATAGGTTTTCAAATGTTAGCAATAAAAGATTTCATAATAATTTATTCTAAATAAAAATAAAAATGAATTATAATAGACTGCAGCCTTTAGCCCGCATTCGCGAGGTCTCAAGTTCAAATCCCATTAGCTGACCATGGTTTTCCTCAGTCGCCAAGGTAAACGCTGTTTTGATATTTAACACAACTCAAAATACCACTTTAGTTCTCAAACAACATTAAAAATTAAAATAGATGTAATAGCGAATGCTCTGTAATCTATCTACAGATAATAAAAACACGTAGACTGAGCAGCACACTAAGGGCATCTATCCGGCATGTATAGAAGCAGAGTTGGAGTTGCCTGGCACTAAAGTCTCTGTGGACACGTGACTAAGCAGGATGATATGGTACAGGAATAAAACCTAGAAGGCTAACTATACAGAGTTTCGTCAAGAAAGTTTCGCATAGTTAAAGCAATATAAAGTAGAAGGAAAAGAGCCAGCTCCTATCACGTGATTCACTCAATTTTGGGAAGATATTTTGATGTCTCTGAATGGCTAAAGTTAGATACGAATCGATTCCTACTTAAAAAATGCCTATGTGTAGATCCTGTATATAAATACACTATTCAAACCTAACTTATTCCTTTTAAGAATAATTACATCAAGCAATTTTTAATTTGTTGGAATGAGTTTGAATTTATGAAATTTAATTAGCTAATGTAATCTTTTAGGTTAAAAAAGAAAAATTAAACCTTGCCGCGAGTTAGGTCTTTACTGCGAGTTACAATGCCGGGGAAAAACGCAACACTATCAACGATTGTTTAACTTTAATGAATAGTTAAGTTCATCATGATAGCATCATATATAACAATATAACCTCGCACACCAATACTCTAACTCCAAATACTATGGCCATGTTTCAATGAACACAGTCCTGAAGGGTGTTGCATTTTTTCCCTTCAGTGCATAACTGGTGAAGCATCCGGGGTCAAGATCAGAAGCTGAAACCGCCACTGAAGACAAAAGACCCCAGGCAACGTACCTCCCACAGGACGATCACGTGAGAGGCTGGCACCTAAACAGTTTTTGGAACTTCTTGTCTCCCACGATACGAATCGGGTCATCTTCGTCTACGCCCTGAGTTTTAATTTTGTCGCAACAGGTGAGGAAACGAACGTGACTCAAAATCTTCAAACAGGTGTATAATTTCAGATGTTTCATTTGGAGAAAATATCGTTTCGCTGCATCTCCTTAAAACGCAGCTTCCTTGGAAAGCGTGCAATTATTGAAGACTGTTTCAGGAACCACCACCTTTAGTATCCAAGTCAGGATAGTAATCGGGAAATGTGCACAATTTTAGTAACATATAAGTAAAATGTGCCAGAAGGTTTTAAACGTCACGTTTACCTTTTGTCTTTAGTAAAGACCAGTAATTCTGCGGAGCTCGAATTAAAAACGCTGTCTCGCTTCCAAAGCACTCCCAGCATTTGACTGTTCACTGAAATGACAATACTTCACTCAAATTTAATTTAGCAATGGGACAGTTTACATCTTTTTTCATTTACTTGTTTTTAAAATTTATGGTCTGATTTCTTGGAGATATTTTAACTGAAGTATGAAAAACTTAATATATATTAGATGAACAACTAATTGTATATTAAAACTAGGTTTAAAGCTTTGCGACAACTCCTACTCAAAATACAAAGTTATATTTTCAAAACTTGAGAACATCTGTGCAACTCTGAATTAATATTTATAAAAATTGGATGTGTCGAACGCTTATTCTTCTATTAATTCATATTAATCAAGTAAGACATTTGTAGAAATGGTTTTGTTACACAAATTCTTTTAGGAACAAATGGGAATAGGGGAGTACACCAGTCTTAAAATATAATAATCAACTCTTTTATGAGTCGGTGCCTATGTGAAGGCTTTGAAATTCTGTTCTCTTCATACGCCCAAGAGAAAAAAAGGAAGAAAGGAAAGTAAACGTATTGGAAAATGTAAACAATGAGGAATATTTCGTAAAATAGCTAGCTCCACAGAAAAATGCATTGCATATAAATCGCAAGCTCCACCAAGATCTACAGTTTTTGTGTAGTACGATTTTGTCCATCTCTTACGGTTTCCCACCAAAATACAGTTTATCAAAAGCCATTCATAAAGCCACTCCCAGAAAATTCAAGATATATGTACATTTCATGTTTCAGTAAAAGAGTTTAAACCTATAACATTTTAAACAAAATTGTTACAGCCATTTTTGAGAAAAACAATGTTTTTGAAAAAGTAATATATTGTCAACAGAACATCGGATTTCCCGATAGAACCAGCAGCTGGCAGGTAGGGACCAGAGGGGAAGCATTCAGCTACGCCTACCCATTTATCTTGTAGCGCTAACGAGGGGATGGTTGGAAAAATATCACTAGCCATCTCTTTCCCCTTCCCTGACGTCTGGAACCTTCGGGATGATTCACTGAACAGCGAGACTTCCAGAAACAGCGATCTTCCTATAAAAAGGGGCTGCAGTTGGCGAGTCAGTTGAGTTCTTGGCGAGCAGCGTGAGGAGCGCCGTGCTAGTGAACGGACTGAAAGACTGTGTACGTGTATCAGAGGAATTGCACGTAATTGTGAGTGTAGAGTGGACCTGTGACAGATGCACTGGCGAATTGTAATTGTGTGCGCTACATAATTCTTCGGCAAGTGTTCCAACTGTAATTCGGTGGAAATAAAGAACATTTTGAGTTTGTGGGATTGGACTTTTAATTTTACGAACCCACAAAGTCACAATATAAAGGACAGTTTGGGAGCGCTTGTTGAAAATCTTCATATCACATCCTTAGAAGTTGAGAAAGCAACAGTAGTACGTATAGAGTTATATTTCTACAAAATAGGATGCATTGCAATTGAACGCTTATATCATTTGGTAAACATTTCAACGTTACACTAAGCATAGTTATTTAGGAAAATTGTCTATAATTTGAGGAATGTAGCATTGTAGACATACAACCCCCAAATTAATTAAAATATTTGAAGGTACAAAGTTAAGGACATGTAAATAGGATGCTATATTATAGAAAATGTGGTAAGCTCACTGGTTTTGGACAAACACAGTAAAAAATAGAAGTTAAATAAATCTCTTAACAAAGAATTACAAAATATAAGGTAAGAAATAAATGCATGTTTCTTTGTTCAGTATGCACATTAGCCCAAACTAATTGGATACATAAGAATAATTTAGTCACAAATAAATTACATTCCTATCTGAAAGCCAAATAACAAGAAGAGAAAGAAGAAGGGGGCTAATTCACTTTGCACAGATGGAATATGAAGAGCACATTAGGTTCAGAGAAACTGTCAGATCTCTTCCACTCCATACATTCTACTCTTTTAAGAAACATTGGATGCCAGTATTTCAGAGAAAATCCAATAGAATTATGGACAACCATGTTGCAGGCTAAACAAAATGATCGTCGAGTACTTGTTATAGATGTATGTAGGCGCATTACATAGACGTAAAAACGTTACTGCAGTATATTCCAGTAACTGGCACTTTCCGGGCAAATGGTATCATTCAGCAAAGTGGATAATTATTCAATATTTTGGTGCAGTGTTTGGCAATCATACAGAAAACTTCACTATAACTTGTATTTGTGCTGTACCTACTATTGTTTTGTAAGTCTTTTGAAATCGTATTCATTTGTTTTCATGCTTGTCAGAGAGAAATATTACAACAGGGTTCTCTAGATGGGCATGCTTGGTAATTTAATAAAAATGGTAGTATATCCATTTTATAGCATTCATAAATTCCATTTCTAAAAGTCGTAAATTTTTAATACATACCAGTAATAATGTGACATTTCTGACATGTAGCCCACGATGGAAATTTGAACTCACCTGAAAATAAAGAAAAAGAATATTGCAGAAACTATTACAGTTTATACTATACTATTTTTCTTCGCGCACTGAGTATTTTAATGCAGCAGCACTATACTATAAAATAACTAAATTTCTTAGCTGTTTAAGATTTTAAATGCTAGTTTATTTAATTTAATTCTAGTAAGCTCCTTGCAATGTTTATATGGCCTGATGCTAACACAGGTTCAATTTCAGACCATACAAGACAATAAATAACACCACTTTCTACAACTAATGTTGACAGCTCATGCGCTGCTGTTAGCAAACTATGACCATACAGAGTGAGGGTTAAAAGAGAAATTTTACAAAAGATATCCACACACCTTAGATGAACTAAAATAACATTTACCAACAAAACGTTTCCATTTATCAGAGAGAACTGCACAATGTAATGTGCCATTTCATAATCAAGTGCCAGAAATGTTTGAACTACGCCGTTCCAATATTTTCTTACATCTTCTTATGCGATCGCATCCTTCATTGGCTGGAGTGAGTTCGTTGCTACTCCGCTTCCATCCAGTAGCCAAACAGATACATCGCGTGGAGCAAATCACGTGACAGGAGCTGGTTTCGCTTTAATGCTGTGAACGCTTTAGTTTTCTGTCAGTCTAATTATAAAATAAGCTCTACCCTAAAGTTAAGCCTTTCCGAATTTCCCTTCCCACCTATCATTTCATTCCATGCATCACCGGTAGCTACCACGTCCTGTGTAGTAAGAAGTTAAACATCACTAAAACAAACTTCAAGTTTTGAATCACCCTAAAACCATCCCATTCGATAATAAATAGTGTATTAATTCATAATGTGGCTTTTGCTACTGTCGACTGTGAAGGTTTAAGAAATGTCGACGTTAACCTTGTCAAAGAACGCATGCTCTAGAGTATGTTAGGATAGAGCGTGGTGAAGGGATGCCATAAGGGCGGTCCAACAGGTGCAGTGCTCCTCCCCCAACCCTTTACGCAACATAAATCCGCGCCTTCAATGAAACAGACCCCTTGGGATAGTACTGTTGCCAATTGAACGGGTGTGCCGCCAATCAATTCGCAGACTCACACTTGGGGAGGGTAGACGATATGAATTTCACAACTGTCACTGCTCGCGTGTTTGGCACAAAGGCATAAATTACACACAGATACCCACCACAATGGAACAGCATTTGGCTACGACTTCATCAGCCCTCTTTGACATGAGTAGCTCTGAGCTTGGTCACTGTAGGATGACTCACTGACAATTGCACCTCCCAATGAGAAAATACGTCTAATGAAAATCCATCACTCAAATTTTGTTTCGTAACAGTTATAAAATATTATGATAGTTTTCTACTTTTATTAATATAATATAACTGTATATTTTCTGCTACAGTTGAATGGAAGTATTTTTCCAAAAAAGCTCCGACAAGTCAAATAGTATATTTTAAAATAAATTGTTTCACAGAAACACGCCACTTTTAAAATCATTACTGTGCGCATTTTGACGTCATCAGAAATCTTTTTTAAATGATACCCTATTTTTTTTTGTATCATCTCAAAGATTTTCTTGCTGTGTCTGATTGTACAAGAAATCAACTGTACTACATAACAAACAAAACGTTACATTTCCTGGTACTTTGGCGCAGCTTACTTGTAGAAGTAAACACAAATAATAAAGTTTTCAGTTGAAAAAGAGAGAACTGAGTATTGTTCTGCGCCTTTCACATTAACAGACAACATTTTGAACATTTGCTTTATGAAACATTTATATTTGTGACTTACTTATTTTAATTTTAGCAAAGTTTTCGTTGATTTGCAATCGTAATCATTCTTTTTCAGCTATACATTTGTTTACCATAGAAACGTTTGTAGAATAAAACAATTGATAGCTGTGATATTAGCGAAATTGCTGGCTGAAAAGATAAATAATGTTATATAGGAGTGACAGGGGAAATAGATAACTGCAATAAATAATTCCATATGTTAAAAACAGTACATAATGTAAGAATCACAGTTAGAAATTTTGTAAGAGAATTGAAGTCCTTCCGCGTTATGGTACAGAAATGAGTTAAGTCAGTATACTCATAGTTAGGAACATTAGGAGTTCCATCTATGTAAATAAAATCAGCGATAAATCTATTCGATAAAGACTCATTTCTGAACATTAAAAAGCCAAGAGAAGTTTTTAAAGTGTAGCAAACCACGGGTTGAAAAAACTGTGCATTGCAGACGATTTGGAAACTTGAAATTTGATAACGTATTCTAGGAACTTTGGTGAGGCTGATTGAAAAACGTAAATTGTAAAAATCGAGTCTTTTCTTTCTTGTTTATGGAAGTGTTTTAGTTCCAGTCGTTTCTGCTGTATTATTGCAAAAGATAGGAAGATTTTATTCTGTTTCCTTTAGGAGGTATCATGTATTTCCGGTCTTGGAGCTTGCTAACTTCTCCGGAGTCCTCATAAACTCTTAGTAACGCTTACTTCGATGTTTCGTTGTTACTGTGGAACTTCAAACAATTGAATGCGCCATTCTAAATTTGAAGACTCAGTCGTTTCTCATGTTGTCAGATCGCAGCACTGCATTTCCATTCTTGCGTCATTGAAAGGTTTTGAGGCAATTGTGCTTCCTTCCCATCCGGAAATTTTAGTTTTGAGAGTGTGTTGAGTTTGGATTTCGTGTGTTTAGTGTCATTTCATGGTCACCCTTATTGTGCAAATCTTTCATTCTTCATTCGATATGAATTAACATTGGAAGACGTTAGCATAAAACTAACTACTAGCGATTCTTTAGCTAGGTTATCATTTAAGGTATCACAGTTTCATTTTAGCTTCCAGACTCGATATTTACAGTGATATTCAAGGCTACACAGCTTTCCGATAACTTCATGGAGTTCATTTTTAATATATTCTTGATTTCGGCAATTGTTTCAGTCTTAAATTTAGTCTGTTCAGATCTAATTTCCACAATTTTACTGTTTATATCAGTCAGTAGCTAACTGGCTCTCTGTTACAGTTATTTCAGTAGCTAACTGACATTTTAGAGTTACATCAGCAGCTAACTGACCTTGTTTCGTTTATTTCAGTAGCTAGCTGATGTTTCTCATTAATTACTTTAATTATCGGTTTCTCTGATATTTAACTAAAAATATTAGAGTAATTAATATTAGTGTAATTATATATAAGTATATATATGTATGTATATATCAGGTGTTCTGATATATATTAACTATATACTTTTGCTCACTGGCTAATTTATCTTGCTTCTCAGTGATATCTATATCTATATGGTATATTTTCTGTGACATTTAACCATGTTTTCCGGTGGATTATTCCTTTCTATCATTTCAAGTTTCATTTGTTTCAATAAACTATGATTTCTATGGCTAGCATTAACTGTCTCTCTCCTATGCTCGCTATCTGTATTCTTTGCAGGAGACATTTCTTTTTCATTTTCTTTGCACATTTTCCTAGTTTTGCCTGAACTATTCTTCCACTTCTTAACTACATGCAATCCTACTAAATAAACTATTATCATTTTAAAATAAATATTCAGTTTTTAAAATGCTGCCTGTTTCATGTTTGTTTTGACACTTAAGTGTTTAAAATTCTCGAAGTCACCGCCATCTAGATGCTTTGGAACATCTGGATGTTCTTGTAGCATTTAGTTTTATTTTCTTCATATATTTACTCTACCTGTCCAATTCATAGTGTGCTCCACGTAGGACGACATTTGTAAAAGATTTTTAATTAAGTACGTAATTATTGTTGTAGACGCACGTCACCACGTTGGGAGCCACTTGTACATTCAAAAACGTGTGTTTGATTTGTGCGCTGATGTATCTAGCCGTCTCGAGAAATGAAATGAAATGTGTAGTGTGTAACGTCTGCTTTTACTACATACGGCAACGCAGGCGGCGAAACTGATGATATATGAAAGGAAGATGGAACACAGGTGTAATGAGATAACCGGGGAGACCGTAGATCCGCCACGAATCTCACTTTACGATCGCCTGGGATCGAACCCGGGGCGCATTGATGAGCGCCAAGCGGTCTAACCACTCAGCCACGGCGCAGCCTGCTCTCTCTCTCTAGAGTAGGAAACTTGTGGTACTGAATTGGGTTTCAAGAATATATGCTATTACTATTTGAATGGCAGCTCAAAATAATTTTTATATTATTGTTTGTTACAACAATCATTGTTCGAATCTTTAAACTAAATGAAGTTAATGTCTTGCCCTGTTAAACACAAATTCTGATAACAAAAACTTTTCCATTTATATTATTATCGGAAATTAATAATAAATTATACTTGATACCTTGAGTTTTCACAGTAATGTATTTAAGCAATTTCATTTTTTTCATTATACAAACAACATCTCAATAAACGACAATATTATCTACTCACATCCCTTGTTTATAATAAATAAGAGTGTGTTACGATATTAATCATGCAGCGGTGTTACTTCTTAACTTTTTATTAGCTATTTAGCTATAAAGAAAGCTTTCCTATAATGTGGGGTTATTATTTGTATGCTTCAGGAGAAAGATAAACCTAGGTAAATTTCTAACGAAATGTAATACTTCCACAGTTCGATTCTTATCTGACAGAGAATTAGTCATTTATAATTTGATCCTTTCGCACTTACATTTAACGTCAACTCACGGAATTCTTCTCATCAACCACACGTAATATTTACTATACTAGACCTCTTGGTATTCTTCTGCATTATGTAGTTCAAACATGTCCACTCTTATAACTTCCCTATAGCGTTCCCTCGTACTCCTCCGCAAAGAATGCGCACCCACGGTTGATTTTGCCCGCCTTGGTAGCGTGGTGGTAGCATGTCTGCCTAACGTTCAAGAGGTCCCGAGTTCGAACCTCGGTCAGGGTGTGTTACCTGGATGAGGTTTTTTCCGGGGTTTTCCCTTGTGTTGTAAGACGAATGTCGGGTTACTCTAAGCTCCATGGACCCCGGACTCATTTGAGCATCATTTCATCCATTCCATTCATCGTCCGATATGACTTAACTTTGGAAGACGTAAATTACAAAACAAACAAACAAAAAACGTTGATTTTTCACAATATACACAATAACATTATATTTATTTAAATTACGTTTTATCCAATACTGCCTCTGTTTTAAAATCCTTGTTTTCTTGAGATTTACACTGTAATATTTCTTTCCTTAACGTACGTTTCTATAATGAAATGAATATATTAATTACTAACTCTCTTGCTTCTTCTTTTTCCTCCAAGTTTCTCGTTCATATTTATAATTTGAAAATTTATTTCTCGGAACTAATTTGCTACAAATTAAATAACCGTTTCATATTAAGGATGTTTATATAAAAATAAAATGTGTATGTTGAATTTTCTGGAAACAGCCTGTAAAATCCACCTCATTCTGAAAGAATTTTGCATAATCTTGTATAATAAGCAAATGTTAAGCGATAGACAACTTACTACATACAAATATAAATATATATCTCTAAAACATACAATTCATTAGAAAAAACTTTTATTGTGCCATAAGCATTTCAGAGATATCCGGTATTAATCATTTGAATTATTCAACGCTTTTATTATTCCGAAGTCCTTTCGATATTTTAGTTGTTTCTCGTGATTACATAGAAAAGGTGTTAAGTTTTAAGGCTTATGCATAGCATCCTGTTCTTAAACATTTGATTGTCACTGTTTACTTTATAACTATATACTACACAACGTGTAATATAGCCATTTATGCAAGCCTTATTTCCAATAAAATGAATGAAAAAAACTTAATACCTTCTGTGAAGATATAGTAGTCTGGTGCAAAAGATGAGAGTTGTTATGAGTCCTTAAAAATCTAAATTAATCAAATTCACGTGCAAAAGAAACATAACCGACCATTCTGTTATAGGTATAGGTATAGGTACAGGACACAGTAATGGTCACATCTCAAACTGCCAAACACCTTGGCCTAATTTTAGACAACAGATGCAGCTGGAACGACCACATCAGTAATTTAGTACAGAAAATACGACATCGCATTCGCCTTCTGAAGCCAATCATGGCAAGGAACTCATGTCTACTTCTGCAGTACAAGCTGTTGCTATACACTTCTCTCATTCGACCTTTATGGCAGTATGCTTCTGCAGTAAGGGGATCTGCTTCATCAACACAAACATAATTCAAGCCCTACAAAACATATTTACGATATGACAGATGCACCGTGGTACGTTAGTAACACCACTCTCCATAGTGACTTAGATGGAGGCATCTGCAGTCCTCCGAGAGAGATATAAGACTGTACAATTAATTTCTACAACATAATAATGCTTCGTTACGACAGATACCAAGAATTCCTACACCAAATTGAGACAAGAGGAGATTAAAAAGGAAACGACAGACCTAGCATCATAACCTTAAAGGCTATTGGGATTGCCGGTGTAACGTAAACTACGGCAAAACTTTTGTATGGATAGCCGGTATATCCATAGATAAAGGACAGAGGATAGAGAAATTCATGTGAATGTACCCCGTCAGATATGTAGGAAAAGGTCCGCATCTCTCTCTCTCTCTCTCTCTCTCTCTCTCTCTCTCTCTCTCTCTCTCTCTCTCTCTCTCTCTCTCTCTCTCTCTCTCTGTGTGTGTGTGTGTGTGTGTGTGTGTGTGTGTGTGTGTGTGTGTGTGTGTGTGTGTGTGTGTGTGTGTGTTTGCAACAGCATAACTCAGTATTAAATGAGTTAAACTGCGCCGAACTTAGTATCTATTAATAGCTCCCAAAAACACGAGTATGAGAGCTTTAAGAAAATTTCACACCAAACTGCCTTTTACATGAAAAAAAGTTTCAAAAATCCTATTTTCTCAAAAATCGATCTAACCATCTTTATTAAAATACTACATATTTAATTAAGTATGCACCACAAATAAAACATACCTTGCATTTTCTTGAGATAACCTCTGAACTACTCTTGATTTTGAATGACTTTTGCATAAGTGGTAAACTGTAAACACAGATAAAATCTTACTCCTAAAAATATAGATCTTATTAAAACACACAATTTATGGCAAACACATTACTTTTGGTAATTTAGCCATATCCTAAATATTGATTTCAACTCAAAAAATGCATATATTTATTTCAAATGGGACGTTTCCATTTTTACCACCAATTCAAGTGGGCTGTGTGTTAACAGTGTGAATGTTAAAACATGCACTTTTGTATAGTTCTGATCCTCTAAAGAATACTTTTACCAATGTGAATGTTTATTCTTATCGAAGGATACGTCACTTGATACCCACGATACACCACTGCACTGCGTGACGTGAGCACCGGTTCAGGTTCTAAGATGCATCACAACAGGGACTTTATGATACGAACACGGCTATCCTAATTGCCGACAAGGTTTTTTTGTATAAAAAAGGATTCGAGCAATGGTTGCTACCAGCAGAGGAGAAAATGGCACTTTCGCGTGGGACCTCGAGGGATAAAACGTTTTAAAAGCATGCCGACTGGAATTTACAGTTTTTCCTGTGCACCAAAAAATTTGAAATATTTTTCCCACTCTCCACAAAGATGTCCTATGGCGGAGGAACAGATAAAGCGTGGTGGAATGCCTGGAACTTTTAAAGCCATTTATCAAACGAGATTAAGCTCGGCTGTTGTGAGTTCTAGGTTCGTATCGAATGTCTCATTTAAATGCGTATTAGTAATTCCACTCTAATGTAACTATCAGCCACATTTGATTTATTTTACCTTGGTTTACTTAGTGCACGTATCCATGTTTATTGCAAAATAAACTGTACTAGTTTTCGTTTTCTCTGTTGAGGAATTAATGTTCGACCCAAAACGTATTTTGAGCAGGCAATCACACCTTTTGCCCGGCATCACTATACACCACGAAATCTAGAAGCGCACTTGAAAAATGGGATGAAAAAGGAATGAAAGCTAAATGATAGAAAGGAAATCATGGTAGAAGTGAAACCAACCCAGCATTCACCTACCGATTACGGAAAATCACAGAAAATCCAAGGTTAAAGTGGGCTGTCGACAAGATTTGAATATGGACCTCCCGAATGCAAGCCTCACACGTTATTGTGGAGCCATTTTGTTTGGATTATTGGATATAATAATAATAATAATAATAATAATAATAATAATAATAATAATAATAATAATAATAATAATAATAATAATAATAATAATAATAATAATAATAATAATAATAATAATAATAATAATAATAATAATAATAATAATAATAATCTTATGTTTGAAACATCGCTCATTAGTTTTATGGCTGTTTTGTGTATATTTTCCAAAGATATTTTCCTTAACCCTTAATTTGTATGCTTTTTTTCCTTCTGCATCATAAATATATCGTACATTCCATGCATTATTGCATTTAAAATGTCTCTGCCTCAAGCAAAATGTCCCCATACCCCATATCTCACATTTGAATTTCGACCACAAAGAACTCGTTTATCATTAGAAAAAGGACATCCTTTGGCAGTTAGATTGAGAGGGAAGTTTCGTTTTGGATATAATGATACGGTTGTCGACTCGAATCAGTTGAATCGTCTTTTCTTACAGCAGAATATACAAAAGAGAGTAGCACAAAAAGAGAAAACAGGTCGAATTCCTTACCTGATATATTGTAGGAACATTTCCTGTCTATTGTGTTATTCCTAAGCATTTACAGCCCCGTTTGAATTGCCGTACAGTTTGCAAAACCTGGCCCTGCTACATTCGGTACAAAGTTTACAAATGCACTTCTCTCGCATCCAGAGATTTCTAGCTGTCAGCTTTTTTTAAACCCATGATAAGTCTTTGCTGTCTTTAAGACGTACCAACTAGTTAGAAGTATCATACTCTAGCTTAAAATCCAACATAGAGTTTTGGATGAACATACATGATTTGAAACCTTTGGAATACATAAAAAACCATTTTTACAAGAAAAAGTAGTTATTATGTCTCCCCACAGGATAACTTAAAAATAAAATGTGGAACACATACCAAACATAGTATTTAAATTCAGTACCTTCAGAAGATGCCCTAAGATTTTCAAGAAAATGCCCCACGCCTAATTACGCTAATTCTTCATTCGTTTTTCAAAAACAGCTCTAACGATTTTGATTCAAGTATATTTTAAAGTATTTGCATTACTAATACAACACATTCGAAGCTCTCTTCATTCTAAATGCATTTCGCATAATTTTATACAACTGATATACCATAAGAAATGGGCAAAAACTTAATACTAAAAAATGTGTATCTAAGTATACATATGGGGTTAATATATTGCGAATAATTTTTTTCGTGGCATCAGCAGTTTTTTTTAAATATTCGTTGTTTTTGGCTTTAGTATTTGACTATCCCTTCGGTCCCCTGTATCCCTTGTGCATATAACGAAAATCGCAGTGAAATTACTTCTGCAAATTTTATCTTGATTGTCTTGAAGTTTGCAAGAAAAATAATTGTAAAAAAACTATAGGGGGTAAAACTCATGTGTAACATACTAGAGCTTTTTGTAAATGATGACCGAGGACAGACAATGAAGCTTTTTAATGAATTAAAAAAAACAACCCCCTGACGAAAGCTTTGAAAACATAAAACTGTCAATGATGAAAGTATTCTAGCAGAAGCTAGGAAATTATCACAGTTTCTTAAACTCGGGATATAGTTTACTGGTGTATAAGGTATTTCATCAAATAGTATCGTTAAAATGGTTTTGAATATATCGAGATGAATTTGTGGTTTTCTTATAATGTTGAACCATCGTAGTAGGTAACTTTGAGATACTGCTTATAAAGCTCTAACACCTACTTAGAGTAGAAATAATAGGTATCTATATTAGGAAGACAAACCGAAATACATATTTCGAGGTCCTTAATTCCAAAAAACATAGTTTAGACAAAGGCCCATATGTTTTTGTATGAACTGCATCACTCATTGGTTTGGTATTGGAGCTCGGCATATTCTAGGAATGCGAACGAAAATATTGATGAACATCACTCTAAATAACGCATTAGGTACTTGGAAGATTTGTTGTTATTTTTTATATTCTCAATAGTTACTCTTGACCTTTTGATTAAAATGTCGTAAGTTTAAGCCATTTATATGCTAAGTAGCTGTTCCTTTTTTCCGGTTATGCAAATCATAGCATTCCAAAGTTATCACATGTGATAACAAAGATATCACAATGCTTAAATATTTGATTTTCGCTCCAACCATTTTTATCTACTTGCATTTGTTAGAATAGTTTGCGATACACTCAAAAGACATAAAAAACTTAACGGCTGAAGGAAGGCATTGAATGTATTAACATACATTTGGATCTTCCACTTTTTAGTAGTACTACGCTAGTTAACTCATGGAAAACTAACTTTTAGTGTTACTGCCGCCAGTTTTTCTTTATTTTTAAATTTTCCCCTACGTTCATGCTGTTTTCCTGGCTGTGTCCCATTTTGCTTTCTTTGAACTGATATATACGCACACAAAGTCATGCCTGAGACCGGACTGCAACCCGTTCCTTTACGGCACAAAGTACCGAAGTTGGAGCACACAATGTGCCTGGCCGTGAGAGCCGGCAATAGTTTAGATCAAGATCGCAGCGGGAACCTGGAAACAGATGACTGTCCTGTTATACAACGTGCCAATACATTCCTTCTCAGATTTTCCGTTCATCTTTGTAAATGGTTTGGAATTTCTTTGGAATCGCTTTGTGAAAGAGGCTTTAGAAAAGTAGGCACTGTTGCGCTCAAACGAACTTTAATAAAAGCTGGAATACTCACCAAATTTGGTAAACAGCTCTCTCCCCCTCACAAAGTACGTAATTTATGTTCACTAATCTCCAGTCACTGTACCTCCATGATCATAAAATGTGCACCAATTTAGTTACTCTCAAAACACGATGGAGTACCATATGCTTTAATTGGACAGCCATTAGGGTTGATGTTACATATTGTTCTTTATCACTGGGAACACAGCTCATACGGGAGGTCAAGGACAAATGAAATATACAGTTGGGCAATATATCACAATAATTTCGTGTCACTTGTCGCATCAACACAATACCTGCCTTTCGTTAGTAGCATTTACAAAACTGGTAGAAACGTATACAAACTTATTTTCTGTAGCCTTTAAAAATGTATGACTTATGTCAAAGTTAAAATGAGTTTAATGGCAGTACCTCAGATTTTCAGATAGATTCAATGCACCTGTTTGATTCCTATGCCAACTGCAATGTACATTCATGAAATAAAGTGAACATACTCTAGGTCATTTATTTAAACATGATAAATGACTGCAATTGCAACAGTTCTCATCTTATAACTGTATGAGTGAACCGATCAGAGCATGTCATTGCCATGTGCTTTCACGTTAGGCACTTCTCTCTTGTTGACACATCTAGTTTATAGAGTTTTAAAACAGTCCTCATATTTAAAAAGTCGCTTGGTTGAATAAAGACAAATGTTTAATCAAACAAAATTATATTAAACCAACATGGAACACTAATAGCAACATCAATTAGACCGAGAATTTGGTGGGTGAGGTTTGAAGTAGACGGTTTCTGGCACTAATAAATGCCTTTTAATACACCCTACATTCTTGGTAGCGTTGAATTTATATCTAGAGAATGTAGAGCCCTTTCTTGCCCTTTTTAAACTACCTGTAGCTGTTCTGAAGTGCTCGTGAAAGGAAAGGAAATGTGGGAAAGGAAATTCGTACCTTACCAGCAAGGAAAACCCACGAAAAGCCCATGTTGAGAGTGGCCAGCTCTGAATTCCACCCCAAGACCTTCCGAATTTGCTTGGAGACAACTCGATCAGTAGTCCTGAGAAACTTCTCTTTGACAGTATGTGAATATGTTCTTTAATGTTAAATTTTAACCAACTCAAACTACTCACTTCAAAAAGGAATACTTCCAGACTCTGAGTGCGATGGGAAAATATTATAATTAGAGAACAATTCCTCCGACTCAGTCGGGAATAGTACTGAGAATCTCTGGGTTGAAAAGGCCAGAACTCTGGCCACTCGACCACTGAGGTAGTCCTAAATGAAATTGGCTTCAGAGTTATTAGAACCTGCCTGGAGTGCTCAATACTGATTTGCAAGTCTCTTAAGCGCCCCAAAATTTTTTACGCTGCTCCTGTAAGGGTGCAGACAGCAAAACTCACATTCATCGACTCCAGGTTAAACGGAACAAATTTTATCGCACTATTACAAATGCTCTGTGATTCATAAGAAACGATTAACTCCAGATTAAAAAGAAAACTGCCGTAAGACACCCTGCTCACCGATTCAGAAGATAGTGACTTTTCTGACTAATTCAAATTATATTACCTATTTTTGTCATAACTCCACTGATTATAATCAATCCTCACATGTCTAAGCTCTGTTTTCAACCGCTATTCATCTTATTTAATTTGATATCTGTTATCCTGTTATATACTTTACCTTTTATTCCCTTTCATTCAAATGTGTTCTTAAAAACATGTATTGTTAATTATCTATTTGTTAATATTATATACTTATTAACTATTGTGTATGTTAGAGGACAGCAATTCCTCAGATGGTAAATGCATTTGTATACAGTAGCTAAGTAATGTATCAATGGCTTGCATAGCAATTCTGCTGCTCATCCAAGTAATAAATTAAAAAAAAAGAGTTATAAGAACCGATTTCGGACCATTGTTCTTGAAATAATTGCATTAATATTTAGTATTCTTCAATTGCTCATGTCTATTTTCAAATAGTTCATTTAAAGTGTAGATTTTTTTGTCGTGTCCTCCCTAATATAATGCGAGTTGCATTTTAATTGAGTTTAGGAATGCTTACGATGTTACATAGTATAGAATATAAGGTGTCAGTATACAGAATTTTCTGAAGGGATTAGGTTGATCCAAGCTGCAGGCTGTGAAATGCGCATACGCCAACAAGAGAGGATGAAGCACAGCCTCTTTTAAGAGGAAATGAGTGTCGGTTATCTGGAACATGTTCTTTTTCTGAAGTTCGTAGCACTTTATCGCTACCGTTGACAGCAAGTCTTACTGGTATATTGGTCCAAGTAAGGACGGCTGCAGTTTGATACAAAACAAAAATGGAAGAGGAATGGGCATATGTCACTCAAAGGGCTTTTAAGATAATGGTGTGCCGCACTTAGTCGAAATTTGGTCGAATCCAACATCGAAAAGCGGCTTATCGAGAGATGAATGTGCTGTGAATCCCCCTCTCACTGAAAGAAACCCTTGAAGCGATAAAATACATTAGGTATATCTTTCAAGCCTTGCTTTTCATCACGACTAATTAATTGGAGAGCGGTCAAAAACACTCCGCATTTCTTTGGGAAGTTAAAATACTGACAATTTCGTCAAATGAACATAGTACAGTACATTTCAACACTTTTCCCGAATAAATTATGTATTGAATTGGATTAAACTTTACGAAATCCATGCTAATATTGGCAGGAATGTTAAGGGCTGATAGGTTGAGAGAATATGGTGTTTAGTTCGTTCCTTCCCACTACCCTATAACAAAGCGTTCTTGTGCACTGATTCCTGATTAAGATAAGGTTGATGATGTCACATAAAGCACCCGCTTCTGGTTCCACAAAGCTAACTTACGATGTTTATCGTTATTGGAAATCAGGAGCAATGCACTACAGCAATCGACATTGTATCCTTCACCCTAAATTAGATTAGCACAAAGTAATTGAAAGAAACGTAATTTCAATATAATTACGTTAGTTAATACAGTTCCTATTAAAGTTGCTGGTATTTCACTGCAAATGCCCTCTATTCCACTTTCTTCTTCGTCTACGCAAATGAAACATTTTATAGTACTATCAAATGGTGAGGCCACGCCATGACTGAGTGGTTAGACGCTTGGCTCTTACCAAGGCGGCCCCGGTTCGATTCCAGGCGACTGCAAAGTGAGATTTGTGGTGGGCAACATGGCGCTGGGGCGGGTTTTCTCCGGGTCCTCCCGTTTACCCGCCAGCATTCCACCGATTGCTCCATCATCATCTTTCCTATCACCTCATCTCTCTCGTACTTCCACTTCCGGCGTTGGGCTGATCACTCATCCCGGACTCTCTCTCTCTCTCTCTCTCTCTCTCTCTCTCTCTCTCTCTCTCTCTCTCTCTGATCAGGAAACCTCTGTTTCTCAACCCGTTTCCTACGGGCCTCGAGATTACGGGATTCAGGGGTCCTATGTTCCGCACCAGGAAATACAGGAATTCATTCATCAAATGATGACCTTTTCCGTCTAGAAACTTCTTCCAATTCAAATTTATACCAGTGCTTCTCTAAGCAAGCCGTTTATTCTTATCAAATCTTCCAGCCAATTTATTTTGTTCTTCCTGATTAGTATTGTTCTTCTATTGCTCACGCAATTCTGGTGATAGAAACCAGATAGATTGCGACTGTCAAAATCTCGCATACTTTGGCTCTAATGGCATGAGTGGCTTATAGGTTATAACAGACAACAAAATAAATACAATCAAACTCGATTCCAATCGACCTTCCTCTTAACCTGCAAAATGCCTTAGGTAACAACTCTTTTTGATTTCTTTCAATTTGGTTGGCAATGGCTTTGAATACGTCATGTCCCAAATGTCAAATATTTCTTTTTTATAAGATGTTGGCCATTTTTTCCAATCATCATACGCATTCATGTAAGTTCAACAATCCTTCTGATATTTAATATCAGTTACTTGTTCCCCTTTATTCGTTGTTGAGTCATAGCAAGTCAGTGAAAGATGCTAGAAATTCAAATGCAAATTTCAGACTAGTCTATCCGTCTCCTTGATCCCATCCTTCCCATTGAAGGTAACCACTATGAAACAGAGACGTCACACATTGATGCTGCATATATCTATGTCCATTTGAAAGTTAAAATTTCATATACTTATAAACACAATTATTGCATCAAACGATGTATGCAGGAAAAGTATTTATCTCACTCGCGAAATAGCTGTTGCACGTAAGTTCTCTAATCTGCTCATTCTTTTCCAGGTCGAATTTACAGAAGTAATACAAATGTATACAAGATTCCTTCCGAACAAAGAGTACTTCACAAAATATTTCCAAAACATTTAAGATGTATATTTCATTTGTCTTGAAGATTTCTTAAATGTGTATTTTAAAAAAGTAAGAGCGATTTTTTGAGAAAATAGAAAATATCGAAGCTTATTCTACCTAAAGGGTAGTTTAGGATGGGGGGAATTATCTATAAAATCTGGGCCCAAATGACCTTGTTGTCGACGGGCCCTTAAACACCACACTCACTCACTCACTCTATAAAATCTTCCTGTCCTTGGAAGATGCTGAACATAAATAATCTATTTTCATTTCTGATTCATGCTGTTGACAGAAACGCACATACAAGATCTTAAACAAAACAATTTTTTAAGTTTCAGGGGTCTCCAAAACGTAGGACATCGAATTTCGGGATGGAATGCAGCACTTCTCCTATTTACTTATGTAGCAGATAAAGCGAATAATAATACTAGGAAAAGAGCAGAATCCAGGGTCTGAGTTAAGTACACTTTACTCATAGCCAGAACTGTACCTTGCATTGTCCCCCTGTTGTGTGTAAGATTCAGTTTCGTCTCTTCCGCTCCATTCATCCAGCCCTTATACCCAACCCACCTACTTTCACAATCTCATATCTCTCTCCTTTCAGTTGTCTTCTTTTCAGCAAGTACCTACCTAACATCAGGTGTAGGGACAATACCATCTGCCGGTGTAGGAGCACATAATGGTACCGATGGACAATGGCGGGCTTCAAGACTGTCGTAAAGTAATGCTTCGGCAGATAAAAGCGTTAGTTACTTGGTAGCACCACTTTTGTTCGCAAGAAGGAAGCTGCAGAGGGGACAGCTGTGACTGGAAGTTTCTACAGAATCCTGATTATGGATTATTATGCTTTAAAAGCTTGTTTATTCAGCTATGAATTTCCCAACACATTACATATTTTATCCAAAAACGTAATGGAGCAACAAGTTAATAAAAATCCAAGTATTTCACTTGGTATTGACTTTTGGAGAAAATGTTCATGACTTCTATACATTCTTCTCAAGACACTTTCTGAAGTTCCTTAATTCTATAGTGGTTGAGTTCTATCAAAAATGAAAAGGATAAAGAAAACACAAATTATGATTAATACAAAGGTAAGATGTAGAGGTTTCCGGGCTTACTAGCCGTGGTCTAGGAAGAAAAACTCAAAGGTGTTACATGTACACGGCTTTTTCTACTCACTTTTTAAATGCTGTTTTATAAATGTTTAATGTTCGAATTATTTCTAGTTACTAGACGTTTGCTAAAATGGTTACATTACCCGCTTCGTTGTAGGTACAAGCAATAGTCAGATCTTTAAAGCGTGATAGGCTATGGATTAACTTTGAAATTCCACATTCCACATTCTTTGTCCAAGAAACACACGAATGGCGATTTTAATCAAAATCCACGATATCTCGTATATTTTCAGAACATAAGCAAAAAATTGCTTCATACAAAACGCATTTCTTAGTTGGGAGATTTTCTTGAAAAATCTTCCTGGCTTCTTTGAAAAATGCTTAACTTATACCCCAAATTTGAAACTGATCTGACAATTCATTTTGAATTAGGCTATTCACAGACTTATAGACATATGACAGAACATTCTCTGAAAATGCTTTACTTTTAATTAAGGGAACCTCAAAACGAATGCTTCCGGTGAAATCTCAAGGCGATCCCAAGGGTTCAATCCCAGGCGACCGAAAAGTGAGATTTGTGGATAATACGGCGCTGGGGCGGATTTTCTCCGGGGTCTCCGGTTTCCCCTTGCCATGTCATTCCACCGGTGCTCCATCTTCATCCCATGTATCATCAGTGTCACCGCCTGCGCTGTCGTATGTAGTAAAAACGGGCGTTAAACACTATACATTTCATTTTCCGGTGATATCCCTATATCGAGTTTTTAGTGGAATATAACGCATCCCCTACTTAATATTGATAAATGGCAGAGAAGGTAAACCCGAGAGCACTTTTCTGTGGCTGTTAAACGCGTTTTTAGGATATTTCATAGGTGAAGAAGGGATTATGTTCTGTCTTTTGAACAGCGCCTATACCTAATCCGTATACGCTATTCAATGTTAGAACATCGCTGGCCTACTTTATACATATTCAGCTCCAGGTGATTTCAACGAGTGGTATCTCACAGCGCAGAAGACCATAATATGACCTTTCTTTTTGCATGGAATATTTATAAGTAAGCTGCCCGGCTGCCTTCTCTATCCTTTGTGGAAAGCAATTTGTAGATTCTGCGATTGAAATGCATCGTGCTTCTGTTGAATAAAATATGTTTGTTTTTTGAGAACGAGCGAGTGAACGAAAGTAAGAGGATAACAATGTTACACTGAACTCCGTATCGGAGCATTCGCCAATGTCCCGAGGGCACACGGTGCTGTGGTTGGGGGCCAGGTGGAGTCTTGTGGTACGGGAACAAGGTGTCTGCAGGTGTTACGAGCGAAACTGGCCTACAGCTCGCAACTCGAAATCATGTATTCAACAACAAAATTTCACAACCTGATGAATAATGTCCAGTACAAATGTTCAAATGGTTACCAAACAGTAACCTTGTATTCGTACGCTAAATACACTAAACACAGAAAGCCTGCCGCCATCTACTGCTTCTGGTTCGCAACATCACTCTTTGTCAATTGCTGTGTCCTACATTATATAGTTATTAAAACCCAAATATAGCGTAAAGTTGTAAATTGTAAAATTTTGGGATATGCAGAGTAAATCATTCATTCACTTAATTTTAGAGGGCAAAGACAGAAAATGTTAACTTAAAAGCTATAAAGTAAAGCTTGCGCTGTATTACAGAAACAAAAGAGTACATATATTCGTATAGCTATAACGTAAGAAATACAATATTTTAACAATTTTAGTCCAACTGATGCTTTGAAAATAGATATGTATGGTTATCCAGAATGAACAATGATGGCTAACAACAAGATAGGTAGGATAGGGTAGAAGAGTCAGTAGCCACTGGAGCTCAGCACCGCAACTAGATGAAGGCGAGATCATCCTCGGAGGATGCGCGCTAGCGAGGACGGGGTCCTTAATGACTTCAGAGTGAGCTGATACCATATGTGACCCTGCATGAAAAATGAAATTGTGATTAATATTATTAGCGTGTACCCCGGACCATCCAAGCACCAGGGAGAAATCCTTTACTCGCTGCAAACTTCATTGTCCCGACGCTTCGCATCAGTTGTCGACGTCAGATCTCAAAACCCGAAAAGTATAAAAGAAAGTGATGGGTACAGGAACGCGTGAGAGGGGCCATTGCTGAAGAAAGAATAAAAGAAAGAAAGGAAGAAAGAAAGAAGGAAAGAAAGAAGGAAAGAAAGAAAGAAAGTAGAAAGAAGTAAAAGAAGAAAGGAAGATCAATGTGGTCGGTCCAGGATCTTCCAAATGCAACCCTTATACAAAGATCAAACCATGATGCTATTTATTAGAATCACCCTTACCATTATTATAAAAAGTTCCTCAATGAAATATGAAACTTGGTATTTATCCGATTTTCGTCTTTGACTATTCGGCCCTCACAACTCATACACTCACATCCCCCATCCCCCGACATTCACACACACACATACACACGTGTGGACAAGTATCGTGATTGAACCGCTATTTTCATGTTGAGTTTGTGTGCCCAAAGTTGAGGGCTCCACCCTGGCCCAGGATAATATGATTTGAATGTACGTAAGTGTGATCTCAAATCCGTATTGGATACTAGAATAACTCATGGGAGTTTTGATATGTTAGGGTAATTTGGATTGCGACAGAAAAAAGTATAAACAAGTCCAAGTGAGTGAAATGAAATTCCTAAGGGCAATTACAGGATACAGAAAAAAGCAGCCATAAAAGAAATAAAATAACAATAATTAGGAATGCATAACCACGTACACAGATTGCCATCTGAGAGCTTATCACATACACCAATATTATAAAGACAGGGAATTTGTTTGTTTGTTTGTTTGTTTGCGTAGAGTAATTTCAACAACTATTAAATAGAAATTGATAATTCTTTCGTCATTAAAAATAACAATTCGCTCTGAAGGACATTGGGCTATAAAACGCTTTCTAATTTCATTTCATAGATTATTAAAAGATAAGCAGGATTTACAAAGCCCTTGTTAGTTAATAAATCAAGAAAAATGGGAGTTATAGGAAGACCTATTGAAAGATGCTTGAAGAAAATATGTAGATCGCAAAAGGCAGAAATGTTCAAAGCATAAGAAAGAAGAAAATAAAGAACCACTAAGCTAGGAATTAGGAGTAGTCATACTGAGGACAGCACTGCATGTAAGACTTTAACACCAATCTGACGGTGGGTAGACCTGCCTTAGCCCCGTGTGCAGGTGAGACAGTTCCCCAGTGCAGTCCCACCAAGCGACAGGGAAAAACCACCCTGCCGTTACACACCAACCGCCAACGCCTGGTCCTACAATCCTGAAATAGATGAAAGAAAACGATGGGAGCAGAAGATTGGCGGTAGACGGGGAACTTAAGCATTTGTATACCGATCCGGCAAAACCGTGGTCAAAGTAACCGATCCCACGGGAATGGAACATCGTATGTTAGTGTAGATCCATCTCGTTCGGTCTCTGTAATACTAACTACCTACAACATATGAATTATAAGACAGTTTTTAACTTTTTCAGAAGCTTCATTCTGTCATTTCAATATATTTAAGGATCAAAGACAGGATAGTTATGACTTTAAAAACCATTCCGCTAAGTGATAGATATCAATATCGATTACTTGCGGTCATTTCCTCTCAACGGTTAACTTGACATTGCACGCTCCTCACTGTCTTGGATTCGTCCCAACCTCACCCTGCGCTATTTAATTACTTCACCAAGTTTATCTCACAATTACTCTCTCTCTCTCTCTCTCTCTCTCTCTCTCTCTCTCTCTCTCTCTCTCTCTCTCTCTCTCTCTCTCTCTCTCTCTCTCAAATAAGAAACTACAAAAATGCCTCTTCAGATAGAGGGTGTAACAGCTGGCGTTACGATAAACAGCTCTTAGTAAATTGCCAACACGAGAAACCAAAAATTCACGACTTCTTACTAAAATAAATTGTAAGGTGTGGCTCATGCAATATTCATTATATGCAAATACGTTACTCCTCTAAACGTTACCTCGCACACTAAACGCAGTGAAAATAATCCAAACATTTACAAAAATCAAAGCATATTAAACCAGTAACATTTAATCAACCATTAATTTAACACATATTAGACTTCTACTACTAAACTTAAATGTTCTCTTCCTTGAAAGCTACTTGTATTCACCACACGTTTGAAAAACTGATCCCGTTGAAAATACCACGTTAATCTGTAACGTTCACTGATCCTCTGATGGCAAATTAAACTGTCATTGAATTTAATAATTCAATATTTTATGAACATAACTTGACTATCACATTATGACAAGGTTTACACCAGTGGAATATGTCTCTATGCTTCTGGTTTGCCCTTCGGGAAGGAGGGGTAAACTGAGAGGATACTAAGTGTTAGAGAAATGTTGTTTTGAGAAGATAAATTTCATTGTTTTACCTTTTGTGTGTTGGCTACATGTGTAAATAAAGAAGTGTGACAAGTTGAAAACGATTTTTATTGCATATATTGTGAACAATAATTCATACATTTTTGGTCCTCCGGGCCGGATGCAATCTCCTTGCGCACATCAAGAACCAGCACTAAATCAAGGTAATAGATTTGCGTAACAAGCTATATTATTTGTTATGAAGTGCTATATAAGGCTTTAAGTTTGTCGTTTTTTAAGCCATAACACGGCGTATTTCACCATGCATCAAAACAAGTATCTGGCATCAGATATAACGTGAAATAACGTAATATGCTTTGAAAATTACACGAATTGCATGCTCATTGTTATACATGCGTGAAGGAATAAATTATAAGATTACAGCGGTTCATAAATCGCAATATAAAGGCTACAAATTGCTTAAGTTATTCTATGGCAACAATTGCACAACGCTAGGAATTGGCATCGTGCGAGCCATAGCAACTCGTAAATCCTAAGGCATTAGCTACGCAAAATCTTGTTAAAAACTCACTATTATCATTGCAATTTTAAAGGTAATGAACGACACGGAAAAGCAGAAGTTAATTAAAAGGAGAGTTACTCTCAAAGCCGGCTTGACGCGTCTACAAACATTTGTAGATTCCGAAGCGAACAGTGCTGACAACTACCACTTGCAAGTCAAGCTAAGTGAAGAATTCAAACAAATTCAGAACGAACTAGAAGTAAATTATGATGACCACGAAGCTCACGCCGACTACCGGCAAGACTTCGAAGATGCTGTTGACCTACTGGAATCGAAGGTACGAAGTGCCACCGATACAAACGGTCTACAGTTGGTTAATGAAGTAGCATCTCAGTCATCACATAATTTGGCTAGAAATATAAAACTCCCTAAAATCAACCTTTCTAACTTTGACGGAATCTTGACTACGTGGTTGCATTTTAAGGATACCTTCGAAAATCTAATCATAATTAACAACGAGATTTCAAACATTGAAAAAAATCATTATCTTCTCTCATCTCTTGAAGGAGAAGCAAGGGATGCTGTTAGCAATATAAGCATATCAGATAGTAATTTTACAGTGGCGTACAACGTCCTTGTGAGCAGATCTCATTCTCCAAAACTAATAGCAGCAGTATATGTTAAACAGATACTAGAACCTCCTGTCAAGTTAGCTTCAAAGGAGGAAGAAATTCGGCAGTTGATTGATATATTTCAAGGTAGTGTAGACGCACTTGAAGCTCTTAATATTCAGCCTAGCATTCTGGATCTTCTTTTGTGTGAACTCTTGCTATCCACACCTGATAAAGGGTTAAGACTAAAATTTGAGACCGCTCATTCACATTTAGACTCTGTGTAATTCAAACAAGTAATTCGATTCTTTGAAATATACTGCCAAACACTACAACTTTGCGGTTCAACTCAGCACTCGTTCGTCACAGTTACAGAGCGGTGCTGTCTCTGTTCACAAGAACATCAGCTGTACAAATGTCAAGACTTCCATAAGCTATCTCGCGAAGAAAGAGCAAGGTATAAGTCTAACAAGTATTGTAGCCACTGTCTCAGTCCTTCTCATTCGTGGAATGAATGCAAGTCTACCATGTCATGCAAATTATGCAGTAAGTACCATCGCATATTGCTTCATCGTAAACCTGAATCAGCAGTACCAGGGCACTCCAACCAGTCACACAGCAAGCCTTCAGAGCCATCGAACGACGATCAATCATATCAAGCAACTTATCACTCTTTGAGGAATTCACCAAGAGCTCAGGTGGTTCTGAGTACCATGCTGATCAAAATTAAAGATTCTTATGGAAAACTACATACATTTTGAGCCATACTTGGCAGTGGTTCTCAAAGCAACTTCATCTCGGAACATGCTGTAAAGCGTTTGAGACTGAAAAGGAGAAAAACTTCAACAATTTCTCTACAGGTATTCGGAGAACTATCATCTCAAGCTGATTCCTTAGTAAACGCCAATATTCACTCTACAGTCAACAACTACCATTTTAACATGGATTGTATAGTGCTTCCGAAGATTACAGGTAATATTTCCACTGCAGGAAGAAGTGGAACGTTCCAGATGATATAATCCTAGCAGATCCTCACTTCTACCTTCCTCAGTGTGCATATCTGTTAATTGGAGCACAGTTTTTCCTTCAGTTGATGATTCCTGAGAGAAGGACTCGTCCGGGCTATCCTGTTCTACAGAACACACACCTTGGATGGATCCTCAGCGGGGAATATCCACAAGGTATTCCACAAGCCAATGGCGTACAATCAGGAGACCATTTGTTTTTCATCAGATCAAGAGAAAATTTAGAAGCTCAGATTCAACGATTTTGGAGCCTTGAAGAACTAGCTGATGTTCCACTATCCCCAGAGCAGCGAGAATGTGAGATATGGTTCAGCAAAACTACTAAAAGAGATGAAACTGGACGTTTCATTGTTGAACTACCTCTAAAGACAGAACTAAGTCTGGGAAATTCACTGGGTATCGCCACTCAACGTTTTAACTTCCTGGAACGAAAACTACAGGCAAATGAGAAACTCGGTAAAGATTACATTCAGTTCATGAGGGAATACCGGTGTCTTGGTCATATGACGGAATTGAAAACTGAATGTTTACCTCAAAGGGCTGAATACTACATCCCTCATCATGCTGTTCGTAAGGAATCAACCAGCACAACCAAACTGAGGGTAGTTTTTGATGCCTCAGCTAAAAGTGATAATGGCGTCTCTCTGACTGATAAATTAATTATTGGACCCACAACACAAGAAGATCTCTGCTCACTGATTATACGATTCCGAAAACACAGAACAGCCTTTATAGCTGATATCGAGAAGATGTACCGTCAGATAAAGGTACACCCTAAGCACCAACCCTTACAATGCATCTTATGGAGAGGAAATCCAGAAGATGAACGCAAGACTTACGCTCTTACGACTGTCACTTATGGAACGTCGTCAGCGTCTTATTTAGCAACAAAATGTCTTCATCAACTTGCACAAGAAGAACAAGCCAATTTCTCTAGAGCCGCTGAAGTCCTCAAACATGACCTTTACGTGGATGATTGTCTATCAGGAGCGGACACCCTAGATGAAGCTCTACAGCTACGGTCAAATCTACAAATTCTTCTCCAGCTTGGCGGCTTCTATTTGCGAGAATGGCGTACGAACAATTTCTCACTTTTAGAATCAATTTCAGAAGGATTGAGAGAAATAAACCACTCTCTAACCAACATTGATTCTGACATTTTCCATACTTTAAGACTAGCTTGGAATCCTTCTGCGGATGAATTTCAAATCAGCTCTTGTCTAGACCTACATCATACTGAAAATGAAAACCGACTCTACACTAAGCGAATGGTACTGTCCATATTATCATCCATATTTGATCCCCTTGGGTTGATTACTCCTGTAGTTGTTCTTTTCAAGATCTTCATGCAGACTTTGTGGCAACAAGGGACCGGATGGGACGATCAATTATCAGAAGGTCTGCACACAACATGGTTGCAGTTATGTAGGCAGATCCCTTTGCTAAACAAATTTAGAGTGCCACGATGAGGGAAACATTATTTCAATTGAGATACATGGTTTCTGCGATGCATCTGAAACTGCTTATGGGTCTTGCATCTATGTGAGGTCTACAGATCATAAAGGCCATGTACTTACGAACCTACTATGTTCAAAGTCAAGAGTAGCACCACTGAAACAAGTGACTATTCCACGTCTTGAACTGTGTAGTGCTCTGGTACTAGCACGCCTAATAAAAAAAACACTTAGTATTCTACATTTAACTGTCACCAGAACACTACTCTGGACCGATTCAGAGATTGTTCTGGCATGGCTTAGGGCATGCCCTACAAAGTGGAAAACATTTGTGGCAAATCGAGTCTCAGAAATACAGGAATTAGTTCCAACAGCTCATTGGCGACACGTGCGTTCACACGATAATCCTGCGGACCTTGTGTCTCGAGGTATGCAACCAACACTGCTCTGCGATTCCAAGCTCTGGTGGCATGGACCTGATTGGCTGCAACTGGAACCTTCATATTGGCCCATTGACATGAATACTAACAACTCTACTAGCATTCCATAAAAAGGGTAACAACATTACTTAGTGTTACCAAACGTGACGATTCATTTCCGAATAATTTTTCCTCACTAATCAGACTACTCAAAACAGTCAGTTACTGTCTCAGATTTATCTCGAACTGCAAGAAGGGTCGCAAGGAGCGAGACGCTTCATTGCTGCGACCCCAGGTGCTAAATAATGCTCTGAACAAATGTCTTGGAATTGTACAATCTAGCTGCTATCACAAGGAGATAGAATGCCTTAAGGCGAAAAAGGAAATATGCACAACTAGCGAATTAAGAAGCTTGAGTCCTATGCTAGACCGGAAAGGCCTTCTTCGAGTTGGCGGGCGGCTGCAAAATGCACCCATATCATATGACTCCAAACATTAACTCATATTACCTCCCAGACATCACTTCACCAAACTTGTTATCTTAAATGAGCACTTCAGGTTATCTCATGCAAAATCTCAAATGCTTATATCATCCCTTAGACAAAGGTACTGGATCCCAAGGATTCGCCAAACTGTGAGGAAACATATTAATTCATATTTAACTTGCTTCAAGATAAAGGCAATATCTAGTGTACAGAAAATGGGAAATCTCCCGCACTACAGAATAACACCCGCCAGGACATTTTTGAAAGTAGGGGTAGACTATACTGGACCTTTTCTGATCAAGATTGGTGCCCTCAGGAATAAGCAAACAAATAAGGCCTACGTAGCAGTCTTCACTTGCCTTGTAATCAGAGCTGTCCATCTTGAAAGTCGTGTCCAGTCTGTCAACAACAGCATTCATGGCAGCACTTCGACGTTTTGCATCACGTCGAGGTTGTCCGTCTAACGTCTACAGCGACAATGGTACCAACTTTATTGGCGCTGGAAGAGAGTTAAAGGAGCTTCAAAGCTTCCTGAAGGATCCCGAGCAACAAAGAAGTATTATAGAAGCAGCATCAGGACAAGAAATCCACTGGCACTTCATTCCTCCTTCTGCACCACATTTCGGGGGAGCTTGGGAAGCAATGGTAAAGGATTTTAAATATCATCTGCGAAGAACTATGAGCGACACAGTCCTTATCTTTGAACAATTAACAACTCTATCGGCGCGAATAGAAGCTTGTCTAAATTTCCGTCCTCTTTCAAGACTCAGTGATGATCCTTCTGATTCCTCTTACCTAACTCCTTCTCATTTCCTTATTGGGGAACCCCTCACAGCTGTTCCCGATCATGACTTCACCCATTCCAGCCTCAATCGGCTGTCACGATGGCAACATATTCAAAAATGACTCAGGACTTCTGGAGTAGGTGGCACAAGGAGTACCTGAATACACTTCAACAGCGTCATAAGTGGACCAAGGAACATCCAAATCCTTGCTCTGGTGATGTTGTTTTCATAAGGGACGACAATCTGTCTCCTATGCAATGGCGAAAGGGAGTGGTAGAGATGATTCACCCTGGTAATGATACACTGACAAGAGTTGTTAGTGTTAGGACTGATTCAGGTGTGATCAAGAGACCAATTAGGAAGTTGTGTGTTCTTCCTAAGCATGATAATTTGTGAAATAGTGATTATGCAAAATGTAGGGTATTACGTAATGACGACACTTTAAGGGAAATGTGTTATTGTTTAAATTTACAAAACTAATTATATTGTCCCTCATTCATTGTTGCTGACCTGTGCTTATGTACACAGAAGTAACTATTTTTCTTACCGTATCCTTATTTTATCTAATCAAAAGACAATGTCTTTTTGTGGGGCGGCATGTTAGAGAAAGTTTGTTTTGAGAAGCTAAATTTCATTGCTCTGCCTTTTGTGCGTTGGCTACATGTGTAAATAAAGAAGTGTGGCAAGATGGAAACGATTTTTATTTCATATCTTGTGAACAATAATTCCTACACTAAGGGTGACCGGACTAAGGAGAGAGGACAGCAGAGGGCAGTATCCCTAACAACTACAGATTTTAACCTCCTGATGGCGGTTCGTACAACCAGAACCTCCCCAACTGCAGGATCACGCGACCCCTGGGGGTACGCAACTTGGAGAACGAGACTTTATAGAGAAAATGCACCTGCCATACACGCCTAAACTCCCGCCGACACTTACAATTAGAACCCTAAAATAACAAACCAGGGTGAACAGTGAAGTGAGGTGAAATGGAGGAATATCATTATCCTTTCCAGCATTCACCTTGCGGAAAAAAAAAAGTTTATCAAGTAGGTCAACCACGAGTCGAATCCACAATCTCCCAGATATGGCTCAAAGACACTAGCCTCAGTCATCCTCCTCGATGGCATAGCTTAATAGAAAAACGCTTTTCTGTTGTCACTTCTAAAAGCTTCTTTCTTTTTTCGTTTTTTGTTCCATTTATACCCCGCCTTTAACTGCAATGGTCATATCTGGAACATATCGAAGGTGTTAACTCGTATTCGTTGGGTTTTAATCATTAAATCATGCATACATTCGCACTCTCATTCATACTTTCAGACTCTGGGGAAGATGAGGAATTATCTTGGTCGGAGAAAAATCCCCACCCCCACCGCTGGAAATCGAACCCGGAACCCTTAGCACGGCAGGGAGATGCTTCACCGACCGAGCTACGGGGCCAGCCTTGTAAAAGCTCTTTGGTAATTGCAGAACTAGTAGACAAGGGCAGAATAGTTTTATTTTGCTATGAATAACATTTGGTAACTGTTTGTGTGCATACCATTCATCGCTTAAAATTGAGAGATTTGACTTTCGTAAGTGTTACCTGAATTTGATTGACACACTAAGAAAATGTATAATTCTAAGTCACCTCTCTAAGTTCAAAAGCAAGTTCTTTGGTGATTACTTTTTAATCCTTTTCATTTAAATTGCTCCTTGTAAGCAATTATTTGAGCATTCCACAAATCACCCATAAGGATGGCTGAAGAGGGCGAGATAAGACCTGAAACAGCCTTGGGTGGGATAAACCGTAAAGCCCCCTGGTAGTAGTACTCATAAGGTGGTTTAAAATAAATTATATCGCTGAAAATTTAACAAAAAAATAGAGATATATCTTTTAGAAATAATTATTAGTTTGACACCGAAAATATCAGGAAACGTTTACTATGGAGCTCTTTGTATAAAAAATGTATAATGTTTCAATTGAAAAATTTCATGGATTTTAAGACATATATGTATGGAATTCAATTTGAAATGTGGATCCATAAATTTTAATCCTGCAACGCAAGTTTTAACGTTGATGTTTAATACAAAGAAGAAACATTTACTTTTCTCAGGAAATACTCGAAGATATTCATCCGAAAACGTTGGAGTTTGTTGTAGAATATATCAGAAACATCTGGCAAAAGAAACTGTATTTCTTAAGAAATACAAAAGTGCCAAGGTTTGGCTCATTTAAAGAACCAATTCGTAGTGCTTAACTTTTGATAAAAACATTAACATTATTTTTTAATTTAGTTCTGGAAATCATGCACAATAAATCGTTTACACAATTAGGTTGTAGTTTTGTAGGTTTAGTTGGACAATATATTCTGTTGTTACGTGACATGTTAGAATACTGTAGTGTAATAATTTACAGTTAAGTCAATATTAACTTTATTCTGTTTGACACAATTTATTTTGATAAAAAATGTTGAAACGGTGATTATATATATATATATATTAAATAGGCTGTGAATTCTAAAGTAATGGCGTAAATTACATACTATAAATTATGTAATTACATTATGTAACCAGCTTAGTTTTAGATGACATTTGTTAGATCTAAGGATATAGTAAATAAGAAGTATACTCCTCCACAGGAGAGAAAGACTCCGAGGGGCGAGACGCAGGGGGTTGGCCGAAGGTCCGCACACCCTCCCTGGACAGGTTTATGACACCCCATGTTAGTACAGTTAGTACATTCAAAAACATTCTGACGGCTTCTACTTTTGTGAATAAATCTTCTCGGCTTTAATGTACAGAGTGAATAGGGCGCATGTTTTTTTAACGGTCTGCTCCTTGTATAGCAAGCATTCTCTGCCACACACATTCGCTGTCCTTGTCCCACAGCACATTCCTTACAGGGATTTTCTTTGCGTTGCTATGCCTACATTGTCTGATGAAACTGGGAGAGAAAACGTACATCTCAACAAACAAGGTATAATAGACATAGGGGTGAGTTGTTTGTTACCAGGGAAGAGAAAGTTGAAACTGAGGTCACGGAGGAGCGTTTTCTTTTCTTTCCTTTTCTTTTCTTTTCTTTCCAGAATTGGGGGGAATGACTTCCTAAAGTGTAAGTAATTGTGGCATTGATTGGCTGGCCAAAGGAGATGCTAAAGTAAGCTTGACATAGTAGCCAGTGAGAATTTCGTTATAATGCTTAGGCAATTCAAGATGAGAGAGTACGTATATATTTCCAAGGAATCGGATAGTCACGGACAAGCGCAAATGTACGTATGTGTATAAACCAAGGGAAGAAGGGAAGAAAGAAAGATAGAAAGAAAGAAAGAAAGAGAGAAAGAAAGAAAGAAAGAAAAAGAGAAAGAAAGAAAGAGAGAAAGAAAGAGAGAAAGAGAGAGAGAAAGAGAGAGAGAAAGAAAGAGAGAGAAAGAGAGAGAGGAAGAAAGAGAGAGAGAGGAAGAAAGAAAGAAAGAAAGAAAGAAAGAAAGAAAGAAAGAAAGAAAGAAAGAAAGAAGGAAAGAAGGAAAGAAAGAAAGAAAGAAAGAAAGAGAGAGAGAGAGAGAGAGAGAGAGAGAGAGAAAGAAAGAAAGAAAGAAAGAAAGAAAGAAAGAAAGAAAGAAAGAAAGAAAGAAAGAAAGAAAGAAAGAAAGAAAGAAAGAAAGAAAGAAAGAAAGAAAGAAAGAAAGAAAGAAAGAAAGAAAGAAAGAAAGAAAGAAAGAAAGAAAGAAAGAAAGAAAGAAAGACTCAAAACAGGAGACAGAGAAGAATATTAACGCTATAAAGCTGTTCGCGGTGTCCAAAAATTGGTTACCGTATGGGTCTTACAGCAACCCACAAAATCCTATAAGGCATGGGCAGTTCTGAAGAATATCTCACGAGGTACGTTGAGTAAGAGAAAAGGTGAGCAATAAAGTTCGAAAGTGATTGTGCACGGGAATTAAGATTATTATCGCAATTATGTTTATGAATAAGAAAATGTTCATTCAGACATTTATAAATATTAGATTATATCAATTCGATGTGCAAATAAGCGCGAAGATGTAACAAAAGTGTAAGATTTAGGGCTTAAATCCGCGTTAACTTTTAGAGACAAACTCTTTTCCGTGTAGGCATCGTGATTAGAGACTGGGTAACAAAAAGCTAGCTGTAGAACAAACAACCCAAATTAAAGCAATTAACTATTAGGGAAGCCCACAAAGATAAAAACATTAATCAAACCACACGATGCTGTGACGTATTTATACAATTACTGAGTTATTCCTTTCAGATACATTTACATACATAGTGCGAAATGTAAACCTGCAATTAGCCACTGCTGGTTTGTAACAAATTTTGTCGATTGTTGAGGAATAACAAATTATTGTTACGAAAGCAATACAACACAGGAAACCAAATGCTCTCTTGCATGGACGCCATTTAAAGGGAAGCTGCCCCAGATTGAATGCGGGCTCTAAACAACCCCCGTCGACAAACCGCAACATGTGCTGTATAATTTGGTCCGCTGCTCTTCCTAAGGAAGGAATGCAAGCAGCTGCCTACCGTCTGTTTTACCTGCAGGGCGCCTGTTGCTTCGCGAGGTTCAGCCGCTCAGTACAAGAGCGGTACAGGTTCTTATCTGCTTCCGGTGCATCTGCCAACTGTATTTCCGCTGTTAATCAGTGCTGCACAGGTTTACTACTTTTATGTGGGCTTTGCATTCATTCACACAGATTAAATGCAAACGTGTATATCCACGTGTCTAAAAACCGCAAGTAGTTTACTAAGGATGTATCAAAAGTTTCGTTTCATTAATACAAACTATTTCACTTGGCAGTTATGGCATAATTAAGTTAACGATCGTTGATAAGATAATTGTGTGTATAAAGTGATATATAACTCCATTTTACTGACCTGAAAAGAGCAAACTGTATATAACTACACAAAAACTATACACACTATTTTGTAGAGCACACAATTCTCTAACGAGCAACACAAAAAGCAGCTCCAAAACATTTTATTTTGCACGCAAAACTTCACTTAAAGGAAAAGAAGAAAAAAGCCGCCAGAACTTATGGGGCAGCCCATTACATTAGTATGACCACTGAAGTGGCTTACCGAATTCCAAAGTACGATTTTTTTTGTATTATGCAGTGTGAGATCTTGTACCACTTCTTTTATATTTTTAATTTGCAGAACAAGCAAATCTCGAATTTTTAACAGTTTATACCAAACACTCATGTTCTTCTTCTATGTACCCCCTTAGTATGCCGAATTTTCAATGGAGAGCCTGGTATTAGATGCTTGTCTAAGAAAAGATGAATCAGAGGGAGTAATTAGGATGAGTGATCAGCCCAATGCCTGGTATGAGAGATGGAGGTGCTGTGAAATAAAGAAACAAAAGGACAGTTATGGGAATGAATGATAGGGAAGCCGGAGAAAGCTCGCAAAGTCAGCGCTTTTTACATCAAAATTTCCACATCGGTCCCTGGGATCGAACACGGGTGCTTTGGTGAAAGGCCAGCGGTCTAACGACTCGGGCACGGTGCCATCACCGCCAATGAGAACACGGAAATGCATGGCAATAAGCTTCTAGATACCTAGTCGAAAATATATCGCAATAATAAAAGAGAAACAAAAGTTGGATATTAGCTTGTGAGCAACGTACTTTAAAATTTATTGATTAAGTTCGATTCTGATTACTGAACAAAGAATCAATGAAACAGTATATTAGCCAAAAGGTGCTATTAAAGTAATATCTGAGAAAACAAATGTGGGACAAGACGAGATAGGCGAGTTTGATTTATAAGAATAGAACTAAACAATTGGCAAACCTTGATGACAACGAATATGTGCTATCTGACTGAATGGTTGCTGTGTACATATTTGGACGCACACAAGCTGACACTGAGAGGTATATCATCGATAACCACTTTATTTCAGACACACACCTTAAGGTGAGACATAGGTCGGTCCTGCCATAACTTAGAGGCAGATGTTCCTAGCTTCTTGGTCTTAGAAAGTGAGATTTCGTCACGGATCGTTGTATGCTATCACGTGTGATGAAGTATTAGCCAGAACTCTACAACTCGCACCGCGTCTCTACATGATATGGAAATTTGTTTTGTAGTCTACAAATTACAACTACAAGCGTTTTGGAGATCGCAAACAACCTGGAGTCAACCAATTACTTGAAGATATCAAACTCTCGGGAAGAACAGCTATATAAGTCGTTCTATTCATTTTTATTTTCTATAGCACTAAGTGGAAATACTGTACTCCGCTGAAAAAAATTATTTCATTGGAAGTACGGCTTTTTTATTTAAAAAAAATATTTACAACCTGTGTTTCACTTACAGGTATATCACGGGATATTTACATTTGTTGTACACTTTATATATTTTTATTCAAGCATGCGGAAGATGCTTTTCAGGGATTTTGCAACCTTCACTGTGTTGAAATGAGTCTTCAAAGCTACTGGCAGGGGGACTGAACTTAATACAACTGGTCGATCTCTTGAGTACAGTGTGCATTGTCATCAGATGCCGGGCTGACTGTGGAGGTTTTTCAGGGCAGCTACATAATGGCGAGATTCTTATGTTCATTTTGTGAAGATAGGATTGAAAACGGCCGAGATTTGTAAGAAATTGGGTTGTTATATAATTGGGCCAGAGAGACAAGTACTGTCTGTGAAATATGTTGGGGATGAAAAGTTGTGTGTGGAAGGCATCATTGGATTTAGTATTGAGGTACATTAAATATAAAAAGAAAATGTTCATAAAAAGCCCACGTGTGTGCCTACACCTAAGTAAAAGCTAAGAAAAGTACTGAACTTTATATTTAAATATAGACATTGTTTATTTATGCTAGGTGAAAAAAATTCAAGAACATTTCTCAATTTAGATTTATCCTTAATATGTAAAAACATTCATTATTTTTCATTTTCTCTAAAGTGGCTCTAACGATTTCAGTCAACAAAGCATTATATTTAAGATATTTCTATGAATAACCAACTGTATAGCCTAGGTTGTCTGAGAATACACCGCGGAAGTCCTCTTCACCCATTAGATTTTATTTTCTATTTTACATAGCTTTAATTACTTGATCTTAACGTGACAGATCTGTAAGGACGTGTGGATTGGTGTGTCCCGGACAGTTAACTCTCTAGGCCTCATACCATACCATCTTGCTTCGTCTCCCTTCCCCAGAGACCTTAGAACTAGACTGCTGTATCTCTGCTTCTACACGTACCTGGGAGGTGGCATTAGGGTGTCTTTTACACTATCTGCTTTCATTATCTGTGGGTAGATAACAGATCATTCAGTGCTACCGTCTACTATTGTTTTAGACTTAAGGTGGAACTTTTGGGTCATTAAATACCTAATCTGGTATCCGGCGACTCAGCAAAACCACAAAAAAGTCACATTTTCTATAATTACTTTGAGTAACTGACAAACCGCACAAGATAGGTAAAAGCTTACTCCAAGAAACATTTAGAGCTCATTGAAATGTATAATGTTTATCGAATAACTTTTGTGTAGCTATAACAGTTTTTGAAATATTTTCGTTACATCTTTCATTTTCCCAGGTGTTGCTGCCATACAGCATCCACGCTATTTTTCTACTTTCTGAACATGAACTCCTAATAAAAATCGTCTAAACGACATGCAAACAGTGTTTCTTTTTCTCCGTTATTTCCCTTCTTCATTAATAGGAGAGAGAGAAAATAACAACGTTAGTAACCGGAAATGAATGCAATACATTTTTACAACATAAACATAGGCAACCGACATATAACGGATTTTAACTTCTTCACTGTTTATGTACCAAAATGAACGGAAGTATTGCATCTGACCAAAAACTTCGGTATCAAGATTCTATAGGCAATAAGACTTGATATCATGTGAATCTTACGTTACATGGGGTTAGTGTGAAAGAACAATTAATAGTTGTAAATTAATCGTATACTATGATTAACTTAAAATCCAAAAAATTAAATATCAGTTGCGTCAGTATAACTTATATTTAACTCTACACATAACTGAAAATTGAATAAAATATTTCAAAAAGTAATTTTTTATTCTGCTATAACCTACAGTTTTTATGCGTTATCAAGCAGTAAAACTTGGACACCTATGGGAGAGAGACGGATGACTTCAGGTTAATATGCTCTGCAGTAACACAATGTTGTTTACAATAGAAAAGTGGGTCCTGGCCCTTTGCAGTTCCACAAGAAATTGTGGATATGCCAAACTGTGTAATTAAGGATCTGTTGAAGGGAAACAGTGCATCTGGGAATAACAAAGCAGTACATAAATTTTACAGCTATTTACGCTTTGTCCTCATCACATCTTGTGTCCTCGAGTGCATCTTCTTGCAATGCAGATTTACTTTTGAAACGTTAATAAAATGTATTGTAGGGTACTGAACTGCTGATTCCGCAACCATGAATGCAAATTATGAATAAGAAATGAGCCAATAAGAAAGCCTAGGTAATTGAACATCGTGTTTCACAATGAACACGTGGTATTTCTGTTATGACATTTATAGTTATGGAGTTTTACGTCGACAACAATGGGAATTTCGAGTGCTAGCGAGCTGTTGCTGTGGCTTTGACACCTCCATTAAATGCAAGACGGATCGAAACTGTTCTTTGTTTTCGACTTGACACTCCATTAAATTGACCTGAAAAGAAGAAACAGTAGAACAATAAGGGCACAAAAACTAAATATACTGCTTTGTATACCACGTAATTCTCTATTGAATAACATAAAACGCATTGCCAAAACATTTTATTTTGTACGCAAAGCTTTCACTTAAAAATGAAAAGGCTTACAAGTCAATCCATTGAGGTTGTTTTGCGGGTATATAGTGTGTGGTGTTTAACCGCCGCTTTTACTATATACGGCACCGAAGGCGGTGACACTGATGATACACGCGATGAAGATAGAGCACCCGTGGAATGAGATGACGGAGGAAACCGGAGATCCCGGAGAAAATCCGCCCCAGCACCATGTTGTTCACCATAAATCTCTGCGGTCGCCTGGGATCAAACCCGGGCCGCCTTGATGAGAGCTAAGCGTACAACCACTTAGCCACGGCTAGCGGGTATTAAGGTACCTGTGTATCAAACGAGGGACGTTCTATAATTGTACTTGTATTTTAATTTGTTGTATGGGCTGGTGTATAAGCAAGAGTACATCAGCCAAGGTTTCTTGTTATGTCTGTGATTAATTTAGCCTATACAATAGCAGCAGTTTAATCAGCACGCTACTCTTTCTTTTTTTAAAAGAACAGCCTAATCTCGACACGCTCAACTAGGAATACATTTGCGTTAATAGACAAGAGGTTCGTTTGTTGTTACACCGGAAGCTGAGTAATCACTGCCTCCAAAAACTCATGTTAACACTGCGTGGGAGAGATTAATGTCAGTTTAATTAACGACCGCATAATAATGATTTCTATTGACAAATTACATATCACAGTACTGGCTGTTGCCAGTCAAAATGATATCTTGTTCTTTATTGCCTTGAGAATATGCAATGTCTCGTTTAAAATTGCTCTGATTCCGAACGAGAAGGTCATGTACTCAGGGACAGTGAGAAACATTAGGCGTTTGCGTTTTCGAATGAAAGCAAAGGTGCAACTAGCAAAATGTTCCAATAGTAATTTTTACTTTCACTATCTCGTATATAAGTAATAGCTACAGAAGTCGTTGTATTCCACCCGAAGATTCAATATTAAGAATTTCGCCGGATATATATCATTGGAGTCTCTCTGAATTAAAAAAGAAAAAGAAAAAAGAAAGAAACAGAAAGAAAGAGAATAAAAGAAAAAAGAAGCATTTTTATATAACGGCTCCGTGTGCAAGGGAGAGACAGAGAGAGCATAATTCAAAACTGGTTAAATACCAGTCCTGGTATTTAAGTTCAGTTTCCTTCAAGAATGTGACACAAAGATTAAAAAAACAGTTCCCCATTCTAAATTACTCTTTGTGTGGAAAAGCTTGGTTTTCTCAAAATGGCTTTAACAAATTTGATTAAATTATAATGTAGTTTCATTATAAATAAAACGTATATGGAATAACAGTGAATAGCTGTTGAAGAAACGAGTAGCAGTTTTATTAGAACTCCCTCATTTCTTCGCCCTCCATCTACTTCGAGTGTGCCAATTTGCTATCAAAGTAATAGGTCAGTTCACGAACAGGATGCACGATAAGGATGGTAGATTAAGTGGGAGTTCTTGGTCCCAAATGTTACGCGATAGAGTGAAGGTTTTAGACCAATATCATGGGAATCGCACTTGGATCCACAAATTGCAAGATGCATATGTTACCGTTACACCACCACAAAACACATCAAATCACAGGAAAATTAAGTCAGAATTTCAGGATTCTTTTAATGCAATAAACAAAGTTTTAATTTATTTAGCTTAATCCAAATCTTTAAGGGACCTTGACTTTCAGTGTTATGAATATATGTTGAAAATGACATTTAGAGTCAAAGCATCAAAATTTAGCTTTTAAGTTCTCGAAATTATTTACTTTATATACCTAACGATTGGAATTCATATTTAACAGCAATTTAAGGGATTTCAGTGCTATATTACTGTTAGGTACAACTTAACTGCGCTTTTTCTCAGATTTGAAAAAAAAGAAAGCTTCGTATTTTTCAATGTTTCACACACAAAATTACAAGATTAAAATTGAAACTCATTTGCATACCAATTTAAAGCTTAGTTAACAGAGTTAAGTTTATGGTAAGTTTTAAAAAATGAAATTAATTATACTTTAGTTTTGTTAAAAATTACTTTTAGAAAATTTGTGACCACAATTTTAATCTAAGAGAATACTCCCGTGCAGGAAAATCCCAAATTTAATGAAGAATTAATGTTCTGTTGTTTTTAATATTATTTTTAACTTATTTACCGTTTTCGAAATGTAATTCTTACGCACGGTATATATAAATTCGTTTAATTTACATACATTGTATACCTTTATGAGAAATAACGAAGATTAGTTTGAAAATCAGGAAGTTCCGTCGAAATATGTTTTTTATATGTAATATACATTTTACATTTAAAAAATGCCTTTTAAACCTTGATGAAATATGAGTTTGCTGAAAAAAGAAATGTTTCTGCAATCCACCACTGCACTATACCTATATGTATGTGGAAACTTGATGTACTTTTGGGTACTTATATGAACGATATTTGTCGTAATACATTTTAACAGTAATCATCATTATTACATAGTTACTATGTATGCATAGTTTTTTATTTATGTAAGGAATACACCTCCTCCTCTAGAACAAATTGCAAATTCCCCGATACTCAGACTTAGCTTTGGGACACCGTTTGTAAATCCTATATTTATTTCTGCACTTCCAATGATCCGTGCTAAATCTGGGGTATAAATAATATAAGCAAGCACCCCCACACCAACCCTATCTCTCCTTTTCTCTGGGTTACATCCTCCATATATTTCCGCTGTGCTCCTGTGGTGTGGTGTGTCCAGACATTACCTACTGGCATTTTCAATTTACTGCAACCCCTATCCGAGCAAGCGTGTTACTAAATAAAACAAAACACGCTCAAGACCGCGCTCCTTCCATGCGAATTGGGAGAGCTAAATTTCCATAACTTCTCTCTCGCTTTTCCGATAAGCGTACCTGTAGCAAAATCCAAAGAGGGAGAGCCAGCGAGCGAGAGAGAGAGAGCAAAGCTGGTTATAAAAGCTTGTTTCTTATTTTATTCGATGCTAATCATTGAATGGAAGTAACCCTCTGTGCATTGCTCATAAAACAAAATAATACTTAAAATATGCCACTAGGAGTTAGAAATTCTATGTCGCTGCAGGATTATAAACCAGCCATGTTTCTTATCAGACTTCCGAAGTTTACGCATTCAGATTCATCAGAAGAAACTGAAACCAGGAAATTTAGTCCATGTGATAACCGCGGTAAACATTCAAATCGCCCTCATGTAAAACCTGATACAATGAACGATGAAACATTAAAAGTCTACCGAAGCAACCAGCCGCTACAGCATGGGGAAGACTTAGACCAAGTACCTATTACCTGATTTAACTGTAAGTAAGGATTCTAGACTTTTCAAGGATATGTATCCAAGTAGCCTAACGAGTGAAACATCTGTATAGAGATATTTTTAAATCTGGATTTAATTTCCAGTTTGGGCTTTCAGATCAGATACGTGTGAGTATTGTGATGAGCTGTTTGTGAAGCTTATTGCTGCGGATGCTGAGGAAAAAAGACAGCAAATTAAGAGAGAAAGTAATCTTTACTATTCTAAAAATGAATTAGCAAATAAAATATTGCATGCTGATATTGAGAAAGAAAAAATCAACGAAGATTGTATTGCCCTATGTGTGGGAATACAGCAGATTTTATCCTCCCCTGCATTATGACATGCAAGCATGTATTATCAGAGGCAATTTCGCACGTAAACTTTGCTGTCTTCAGCGCAGGACAATGTACTTGTGGTATGAATCGCAAGCAAAACGGAGATCAGCTGAAATTGGCTCATGTTTATTTCAGTATGTTACAAATAAGTATGACATACTTGCAAGAGCTCGAGAAAGACAGTTTTTAGTTCGTCTGTTGTCTTGCGCAAAACAGTTCTACAATGATACCTTTATAAAACTGCCTTCTACCGAGCAAGATGGTTCAGGCGGTTTCGTCTGTGGCCCGCAGACTGTGGCCTGGGTTCGATTCCCCTGGCCGCTCTACCTGAACCATGGATTTCTTCGGGGGTTTTCCCGGGTCGCTAGCCGAATGCTGGGTACGTTAATTATATCCCCCGAATTTCCTGCCCCTCCATTTCATCTCCATTATCATTTCACATCATCTCTCATCTGCGGGTCTCTTTCAGGGTAGAAGTGTTGGTGGGAGTCTCGGCGGTGTATGGCAGGATGATATGCTCTGAGTTGACCACTTCCTCCTCCAGTAGGTCGGTTGCCGGTCTCCAAACTGACTGTTGGGACCGTCTTCGAACCACAGTACGTGGGAATGTCCGTTGTCCTAGCCTGCGGGGGGAGGTTCCCATCTAAGTAAAATGTAGGGATCCTGCCCTCTGCACTGTAGTGGCTCCTCGCTTCATCCTACCTGCCGGGGATGCCCCTCTTGGGGGCATAAGGTAAAATAGACCAAGACTGTTCGCAGTGCCCAATCCCCTCCGAAAAAAAATACCAACTGCCTTCTTTTGACAGGATATTTTACGACAGTAAAGCAAACCTTTATGGTTTCGGAATATAGATTTCTTCCCTGCAACGGTACGTTTGGAGTAATTGAGAAAAAAAGACTAATGGTTGTTATGATTCCCTCTGAATGTAAGTATGTAATAGTTCAAGCTTCTTTAAGTACACTATTTAGGGATTTTATTTAAAGCACATACTTTCTTTAGAGTTTTGAAGCCCAATCGTAGTCTCCTTCTTGGTCTTGGCTGATACCCTGTGCACAGGACGTCCTAGAAATTTGGGGGATTTAAAGTATTTGTTTTATTTTCGTTGAGTACCATGGATCTTCTGGGAAGTGTACAAGGAGCCTTTAGGGGTCCGCGAAGCACACGTTGGGAAACTGTTTCTATGTTGTTACCCAGAATCGGTTAAATGAACTAGGAAATTTTGCCGATGTATGCAGCTAATACCAAGTCACCTGGGCAATATGGCCAGTATCGTTTTACCCATGTAAATTACAGCGCACACGTCGTCGGCAATTCATTTCGCATGCAGTCCTCGAAGTGGAACCACCTGCCCGGGTGTGACGTAACCCAATTTGGCTGCCGCGAATGAAATTCTAGCGTTTGTACGTACACGCGCTCGCTGCCTTCTTCACTTGTCGCAATAAATTTGTTCTGTTTTAAGCAGAGATTAACCATGGCGGCTGTAGCAAATGTGTACGGCTTTGTGAGTGGTCACGGAGAATTAATGGATGGCTTTTGTTCTCAACAAATGTTAGGGGAAAACTTGCGAAATGGAGAAAGCAGTTTATTTTACTCAACAGGCGACTGAAAATTCTTTTCCTTTTTAAGAGAAAAAGCAAGAAGAAAAATAATCAAAACTAGGAGCCAACGTAAACAGGAACAAAAAGCTCCATATAGGAAAGCGTGTTTTGTTTTCCCACGCATTCAAGACTCTTTTAATTTTATTTATACTTTGTATATGTACAGAAGAGCAGGTGGGAGAAGTTCTTTGTAGTTTAGCTCGAAAAGAATCTTGTCAAATTCAAACCATCTTTACCTTTTCAGATTCATCGCTGCTCGCTATTTAGTCGTCAACTTCACTGTTTGGAAACAAAACAGATTTACGGTCAGAAATACCAGTCCAATATTTTAACTCAACAGAATTCCTGCAAACAAAATAAGAAAACTTCTTTCAAATTAGTAATCCCTATTTTCTTAGAAAGAATTTTTAATCATAAGTGAATGTGTTATGGAACAATATAAATTGCTACTTCTTTTGTACGCTTGGTTCCATCTATGCTGTCCAGCATATTACATTTTATCAACCTTCTCAGCAGACATAGGATATGTGTGTGTGTGTGTGTGTGTGTGTGTGTGTGTGTGTGTGTGTGTGTGTGTGTGTGTGTGTGTGTGTGTGTGTGGAGCTTTCTGCTTTTGTTATTCGACCAAGCACTGGCATATGCTAGAGAACTGAGATTTTAGGTGAAAATATTTTCGGTTTTTGAATTATATCACATAAATAATTATATAGACACCTGTTAATAATTTCGGTCAAAAGAGTTTTTTTCAATCTGCCATGTTTAAAAGTCCAGCGACATGTTAAGTTATCCGTGAGCTCCCTTTTAATCCCACTGGATCTTCCCAGTTCCCCGTTCTGTATGTGGTGTATTTTCCCTCGGTTTGGCATTATTGTGTGAAATGTATTCCATATTTGTAGGCAAATTTACATACATGATCTCACATATGCTAGCTAGTTTCAAATATAGATTTTAGGATTGCTTCATTCATTGGCTCACAGAAAAGTTTAATTTATACGATGCGTAATGCAGGTTTTTAAAAATGCATTTTTCACTAAAAAGATTAATTGTATTAAGTATGTGATAAATCTTTGAGCTTAGATTTGAGCTTTTCACAGTCATGTCTTTGTTTATTCATATTATGTGTGCAAATTTTGAAGCAAATTGCTTTAAAATAAAAAAGGGTTAGAAAATGCGTCAGTGTCGTAATAACTAGCTGCTGATGCGGAGGTATATCGGGGAAGAATAAAATGCTGTTTCTCATTTGAGGACATTGCTCATATGTGAATAATCCAGAACAGTGCACATTAAATGTGACGCCATTGCATGTCCAAAAATATAAACACACACACACACACACACACACACACACACACACACACACACACACACACACACACACACACACACACACACTTGCTTGCTTGCTTGCTTGCTTGCTATGCATACTCCACCTGTGAAGATCCGTAAAATGCCTCCCGAATCTGCGGTGAAGGCACTAATGAAAGCGAGTGTACATGAGTCAATAAGCGCAGTTTTGTTCATATTTTAAATATCATGGATGGAACTTCGCCAACATCAGCGCTACCACAAGAAGCAATATTACTTGTTAAAACAGTATCAGAAAAAAAGGTGCTGATTTATTTAGTTTAGACAGAATTAATTATAATATATTGTATAATATTTAGCTGGTTGTTCCCTACCTGTATACTCACGTATGACGAAATGAAATGAAATATGTAGTGCTTAACACCCACTTTTATTACATGCGGCACCGCAGGCAGTGACACTAATGATACATGAGATTAAGATGGAGCACCGGTGGAATGAGATGGCGGGGTAAATCGGAGATCCCGGAGAAAATCCGCCCCAGCGCCCTGTTGTCCACCACGTATGCCGAATAACGTAAATAACTCGATGTAACACTGTGTCTGGGGCAGATACGACTAGTTTATCAGAAATTTCTCCCCTTGTTCCTACAACCCTCTCGTCCATTGGACAATTGAGGTCCATTGTACTAAGGGAAGTGCTCTTTAATAAAATGTATCATGTTAAAACCATGGATTTTTGATTAATCTTAAATTATTTCTTTGGAAAATTATACGAAAATCAGAATAAAAACGGAAAAATATGGCTCTATTTACTACCGCCTTTCATATGTTCCATTATTATTATTATTATTATTATTATTATTATTATTATTATTATTATTATTATTATTATTATTATTATTATTATTATTATTATTATTATTATTATTATTATTATTATTATTATTATTATTATTATTATTATTATTATTATTATTATTATTATTATTATTATTATTATTATTATTATTATTATTATTATTATTATTATTATTATTATTATTATTATTATTATTATTATTATTATTATTATTATTATTATTATTATTATTATTATTATTATTATTATTATTATTATTATTATTATTATTATTATTATTATTATTATTATTATTATTATTATTATTATTATTATTATTATTATTATTATTATTATTATTATTATTATTATTATTATTATTATTATTATTATTATTATTATTATTATTATTATTATTATTATTGACCAGATCCTCAAACTAGCATTCACCAGTGCTTACATCTAAGGTGTACTCAGGTGTAAGAGGTGGCCTTAATGCAAGGCGTTGTTATGGGTAGTTCTAAAATAAAAAGCGTCTGATTGATTTTCTTACGGAAAAGCATCCACATATTCAGATAGTTATATGGGAGCTTTACCTGGAAATCTGGTTCAAAGAACACATATCACTTACACGGTGTAGGTTTAGTGTTTGGTTGTTGCAGCTTCTGGCATCCATCTTGAAATAATGAATGGACCAAGAAGTTCCTAAACACAGTCAAAGTACTCCATATATCCCATTTCTCGATGTGGAGTGAGTAAAGGGGAGACATTCATTAATGAGCCTGAGAAAAAACGCAGTCACTGTGGTGTCAACGTACACGATGATAGCCAGACCTTGAACAATGTTGAGCATTCAGGGCAGCTGTACATACGGCATCTGTAACACATCCGTAATCTTCCTGAAGCGGGATCGACAAACACTCATGTTCGTTATCCAGACCAGTAAGGGTGTGAGACGGACTATTTGTCTTTATCAGTAACCTCCACATCCTAAAGCGAAAACGCTTACCTCCTGCCATGCCTGTTTATTTTTCAAGGCGTGATAACTGATAAAGAATGACTCTGTACTTCTGGAGGTGCTGCTTGGTAGTTTGTCACATTACAATGTGTACACTTCCCGCAGAAAATGTAAATTCTTCCAATGTCACAAGTAGAAAATCCTGCGCTACCTTTATTTCACCTGCTACTCAGGAAGTAAACATTTTTGGCTGTTGATACCTTTATTGACCGAGCGCTGAGGTAATGTGTGTGATTCGCACTCGGAAGGTTCCTGGTTCAAACCCGTGGGGCCGGCCAATGTCAATGAAGTTCTTCACCATTTTCCTCGGTCGCTAGGTGAATGCTGGGTTGGGTAATTGTATCATATAATCCCTTTCATCATTACAGTTCATTTCCTTCATCTTCACCGCCATAACAGGCACTGAATTAACATTTGTTGGTGAAATCGGGCATTATTCTTTTAGTTCACTTTAATATATATATTTTTTTTTTTTTCTAGGAGAGAAAAGTTGCTTTAATCTAGCACACATTTTGCCCAAGTGAAAGAAATTGTAGGGCGATTTTGAGATTAATAAAATCTCAAAATAATGTATGGTGTATAACTACCTGTGTGAATTCCGAGAAAAAATATTTTAATAACTATTTTAGCATTCAAGAATATTTGTACAACTGTAATGCACTGGATTCCACCTGTGGCAAATTAAAATTTAATAGCGCTCTTAGTGTATGAAAAAAGAATTCGAATATATACAATGTTAAAGTGTTCAAAAGCGTCGGTTCCCGTTACTAAATTGGGTGTGCAATAGCACCTATTTTATTTTTTAAAAAAAACTTTAAAATTTCTGGATCAAAATCTCATTAAAAGACTTGTTACTTTCCGTGTAACTATGTATGGTATCGTTGTTGATATTCTTTTCTTCAGAATCTGTTATATATCAATCGAAAGCACAGAAGAGGGATTATAGTTCTAAATTTCAAATGGGTTTACCCGATTTGTAGAAAATAGTGCCCTTAAAACCGCGTTCCACTGATCTGGAAGTCAGCTGCAGGACTGCGCTTGTATGTCATTCGTCCAATGTGCTGTCACCTGTTATATCACTTATAGTTATCTTTTCAAAATTCTGTGCTTTTCAAATCTCTTTTAGACACACACACGCACGCGCGCGCGCACACACACACACACACACACACACACACACACACACACACACACAAACCAATGTTCATAAACTTGTAGTAATCGAAATCTAGTTGTGATTTAAAGGATTATTTCTATATCCTTCCAAACAACCTACTTATCTACCTACATGCACGCATACATAACGACACTTATATTTAGTATATGCGCAGTTTACACAGGATTAGGATTTCATTACGGAGGGGATTCGGTACGTAGGCCACCATGCTGGGCCCATTGTTCCTATGCCCCCAAGTGGGGGCATCCCCGGGAGGAAGGATGAGGGGAAGGAGACAGAGGGTGGCCGTCCCAAGGAGCTACGACAGTACAGAGAGCAGGGTCCCTATAGTTTACATGGATAGAGACTCCCCCCGACAGGCCAGGACAACGAACCCGCTCCACCACAGCGGGATGGCAACGAGCCCAGCAGCCGAGCCCTAATGGTCCCAGGCAGGCGATCCGAGCCCCAAAGGTCCCTGGCTGGCGGTCCAGAAATGGTCCCAGCAGAGGAGCGGAGGCCGGCAAGCGACCTAACGGAGGAGGAAGTAGTTTTCGTCAGAGCATATCATCCTGCCATGCACCGCCAAGACTCCCGCCGACACTTCTACCCTGAAAGAGACCATCAGATGAGATGATATGAAATGATAATGGAAATGAAATGGAGGGACAGGAAATTTGGGGAATGTATTTAACCTACCCAGCATTCGCCTAGCGACCCGGGAAAACCCCTGAAAAAACCCATGGGTCAGGTTGGTCCGCCACGGGAATCAAACCCAGGCCTCCCGAATGCGAACCACAAGACGAAACCACCTGAGGCATTCCGCTAGGTGCAGTTCACATAACCATGACTGGTAAATCAATTTAGCAATTTATGTTGAAAATGTAATAAGTGTAACCAAGATGACAAGAGAACTGGGAGATAAAAATCGTACCGTTTTTGCTTCTAGAGAAAAATAATTACATAAAAAGCTAAATAAATGAAATTGGAAGAATTGCATATTTTTAGGTTTTCAAGTTCGTTATCACCGAAAACAACATAGCTGCTGTGCTGCGGTGTGTGAAAAGGATCATTACAAACCACATAGCTCCTAAACTGAATTCGGTTCGCACGGCAAGCATAGGTCCACGATCTGATTAGGCACTTAAATTCTATCAGGTTCGTTTCTCAAGAGTGAGAATTGTTGTGGGAAACCAACAGGTATTCTTTTATTGTGACCGTCGGTAAAAGGAAAAACCGATGGAATTTGTTGCCTTGGCCCGCCACAGGCATTCCGTCTATCACGTTCAGATTTTTGACAGGTAGAATGTTTACTCACAGTTAAACTTTCTGACGAAGCAACATGTAATCTGGTAAAAGGGTAAGGCATGCATTCAGATATCTTTCCAACTCTCGAAGGATGCTATTTATACTGTTGAAGAGCATCTTTTTCACTGAAATGGACATCACAGGCTGACTTATATGTAGATATATATCAAGGTGCATAACGTAATATTTTGCAATGCATGCTTATTTGCAGGAAACAGTATCTTTATTTAACTAAGTTAGGAATTATAACAGAATATTGGCATTTGAAATCGTCGGTGAATCGAAATTTTAGCCAGCCATTTTGTATGCCAGTAAGTCTACTTGGAATGTATTTAAGGAGATCTAAATACCATCGTATTAGTCGGAATCGAACCCTCACCTTAGGCTTACGATAATTCATGTTTGAATTATGTCCCAAACACTTGAGAATTTTATATTCCATGTATTTTCTTTTTTCAAAATTGCAGGACTCAGACATCAGTAATGTGTTTGTATACACTTTTAGTAAATGATTAATGGAGGATGAAATCTTTGTCAATATGTCTGGAAGTCTGGTCCAGTAAATCTAGGTATTGGTGAATATATGTCAGCTCATCAGGGTTCTGAGAAACGAATTTAATTCTTCACACACTGAATAATCACTTCTTACTTAGCACCCCTTTATTGAACAATTTTAAAACATTTCCACAACCAATGGATATAATATTCATTAGCTTGTTAAATAATAGATATTATTAAAACGCGCAATTATTTTCCTAGAAACAAAACCGTTGTACGGCCAGTTTTGTAAGTTTTCTTTGTAATTTGTGCCAAAAGAATTGTTGGTGTGGGAAAAGGAAATCATTTAATAAATTAACGCCATTTTTTACCTAAAATACTTTCAAAACATATATCACAGCTAAGAATAACATGACGACACACCGAAAACTAACTCAGATGCAGAAGTTAGTGTTTCTAATATGATTTACATTTTGTTCTGCAAGAGTAACATGGTGCGGCGAATTATAAAGGAGAAACAGAAAAATGCTTGTTCGTTTCGGCTGTTTACGTTCTGTGTGCAGTATTTTATCCAGTAGATATAAAGTCACACTCAGCACTTCTATCAGATGATCAATTTCATGCTGTAGATCTCTGCATACAAGAGAAGAGGATCGAAGAGGGTTCCCATCTAAATTAAGCCATGGTGCATGTTTAAAAGATAAATGGTTTCTGGTATTTTAAATTGCTGGTATTCTATATTTTGAAAGGATCTCAAAGTTTCTCTAACACTTTTTTAAACTAAAATTTTATCACACTCTTTCTACTCTTCAAAATGATGTAGAAAGTCTATTTTAGAACTAAAACCCACATTCAAACCTGGGCAAGACCGAGACAAAGTTCGCGGCTTACTACACTCCGTGATTGAATAAAGCACAAGGAGAAAAGAAAGAAAGAAAGAAAGAAAGAAAGAAAGAAAGAAAGAAAGAGAAATACATAAAGAAATAAAGAAATAAAGAAAGATGGAAGGAAAGAAAGATTATAAAAATGGATATTAACTGCCTTGGTGGTTGACTCGACTCAGAGGTCCCGGGTTCAATTCACCTAAGGGATGGAAACTTTTTCTGTAAGCAGAATCTTTCCCTACCCTGCGTAAAGCATGAGAGAGAGAGAGAGAGAGAGAGAGAGAGAGAGAGAGAGAGAGAGAGAGAGAGAGAGAGAGAGAGAGAGAGAGAGAGAGAGAGAAAGTGTGTGTGTGTGTAATTTTTGTTACTTTATTGAACTTTAACAGCATGCCCCATTACAGAGTAACATTACATGCATTTAATTACATTGATATATTATAAATTGTAACCACATTCTGATCTTATTTTACAATAATTTTTGAAATATTAGGATTTAAGTGTTCAATTCAAGTATTATTTTAAATAATGATTTACAAGTTAATTGAATTAACATATTTGCAAAAATCTTTCAAATGTTTATTTATAAAGTTTTGGATTGACACTGGCCAATTTCCTCCATTCTTGTGTACTTCTTCAATCAACTTGTCCCTCTGATGCCTTGTGTCGCTACATTCATAAATAAGGTGGTTTGCGGTCTGTTGTGGGTTATTGCACGTGCATTGAGGATCATCTATGATGTGAAATCTATACAAGTAAGCTTTAGTTTTCCCATATCCTGATACCATTGCAGTGAATGTCGCTGCTAATGGTAGCTGTGTCTTAAGGCGATCCTTTATCAAAGGGAAGAATGATTTGGTAAGGGCTCCTTTACTTGTACTGCTCCAACTCTGTTGCCACTGTAGATATCCTGCCCTCTCTATTTCAATTTTAAAAGTAGATTTTAGGACCTTGTTGTAAATAGTCTTTAGTTCGATGTCTTCGTCAGCTGATTTTGCTAATATATCTGCTGGCACATTGCCAGTAACACCTGCATGTGCTTTTACCCAACTGAAGTGTATTGTCCACTGATTTCTTTCTAAAGTTGCTAGTTTATTAAGTATCTCCTCAGGAACTTAATTGTGCTTATTGTTGGTTTGTAAGGTAGATAGTACCACTTTACTATCTGTAAATATGGCTACAGTCTTCTCTTTATTCAGCGTATTCGCCATGTTTTGTAGCTCTTCTAGTGCTTTCAAAATAGCCAGTTGTTCGGCCTGATTGTTTGAACACCTTCCATCCAGCCTGAATTGCAGTTGTCGATTTAAAATATTGTGCTTGTACAGAACTACAGCAGCCCCCAATTTTCCATCTGATTTACTCCCATTCGTAAAAATTTGAAAGGCATATGCTCCATCATCCTCAACTGCTTTTATATGAGGTCGTTCTGCTGGATGGTTCCAGACGCTTGGTGGTAGGGGTGCATCATAGTCACGTTCACTGTGAATATCTTTATACAGTTTTATTTTGCCTTGTATTGTTATATCAATAGGCTGGATGCCGGCAATAACACAAGATGCATAATAAGACATTGTCCTATATGTCTTCGTCATTTTTATGTTGAGCAGTCTCTGAATCCCCTGGAATTTTTTAATGTTCTGCTTTTGTAGGGCAAATGCCCACACAGGAGCACCATAAGTTAAAATAGGTTATATTGCGCCTTTATAAATAGTTTCTAGCGCCTTATTTCCCAGTCCCCAAGTGAGTTTTGTGCACTTGGACAGATTATGCAGAAGTCGTAGCGCTTTGTCATGTACTTGATCTATGTGGTGATCAAAGCTAAACTTCCTATCGATGTAAATACCAAGATATTTGATAACATCCACTTGTTCCAGAGTTTTATTGTTCAGATATATGCTGATTGCTTCATGATTAGTTTTCTTTTTTGATATTACCAAACCTGTTGATTTTGAGTCGCTAAACTGAATTTTATTTTCTTTAGCCCACAACTCAATTTTCTTTAAGTCCTGATTTGAAAAATGTTCAGCATCTAATATACCTTTTCCTTTTGTCATGGCAAGTAAATCATCAGCAAATACTGTTACTTCTGTCCGCGGTGTAAATTCCAATTTTAGCAAAGAATTATATAGTATATTCCAAAATCCAGGCCCACAACAGGATCCTTGAGGACAGCCTCGCTTGATCCGTACTTCAGTCCTGAATTCATTCGTAGAGAGTTGCTTTCCTATTTGTAAAATATTCCTTTGTAAGTTTGTACAAATTTCTTGGGCACTGCATCTCTCTTAAGTTATTTAAAACACTAGGCCACCAACATGCATCAAAAGCTCCTTTCACGTCCAAACTCACTAAAACATCATAACCAAATGATTTTAGGTCATCTTCAATGAATACCTTCAGCGCCATTGCTACATCTGTCGTGTTTTTCTGAGCTTTAAATCCAAATTGTCTTGTACTGTAAAGGTTTCTCGTGTTAATATAATATTCAATCCTACTTATCATTAACTTTTCTAAAACTTTACTGCATATGTTCAACAAGCTGATGGGTCGATATTTTGTCATGGTTTCACTATCTTCTTTACCTGGCTTTATTATAGGAACTATAGATGAACGCTTCCATCCTTCTGGAAAAATTCCTTCCGTAAGACATTGATAATATATTGCTGTAAAGAAATATGGGAAAATCTTAAAAGCATTTAATAGAATATCACTAGATATTCCATCTTCTTCCGGTGACTTTTTTGGACTGAAATTTGCTAATACAACCCAAATTTCATTAGGTGTAAATTCCTTGTCATCTGGGGTACTAATTACTTCTTCTGCAAGCCTCCTTAGGTCTTTTTGCCGTTCAGTATCAAAAACGTACCCTATCCTCCGGAATGAAGTTCTCCAGCATATACTTTAATGTGCTTGGTATATCTTCAGTGTAGGTTCCATCTTCTCTTTGCAATGTAGTAAGTGAATTCTGATATCTTATTTTACTGGCCGCGATCTTATAGACTACCGTCCAAGGATTAGTCCCATCAGTTACATCACAAAATTCCCTCCAGGATTTAAATTTTCGTCATTTATTTTCCTTTGGTATTGCCGATTACCTTCCAAATACTGATTCCTTCTTTCTTCTCATAACTGCTCATTATTAATAGTTCGTTGATATCGTCGTCTTAATGCATTTACCTTTTTCCTCAATATGGTTAGTTCAATCGTCCACCAGGGAACTGATTTGCCTCTAATTGCCTGCTTCTTACCCCTGCTTACTCTAAACGCTTCCCTGAATGCAGCTTCTATACTATTGTAGAACATTTCAATTATATATTCAACGTTATTATTTTCTTTTACTTTATGTGCGAGCTGTTCTCCACACTCTGCTCATTGCCCTGATAATTAAAATTTTTGGTCAGCTTTCGTAGCAACGTTTCCTTAAATCTCTTATAATTTTCTGGGCTAGTTATATGTCTAATCCCCTGCCACACCTTTAATTTATCAGCATGCGTAAGACATAAATGTTCGTTACTCACAGTTGTTTCTTTGTGTAAAGTGGCTACAGAACATATGTCACTCTAATGCTGCCACTATTTATATTGACACTGTTCACAAGTCAAATCCAGTGCCGCCAACATGTATGTATATGTGTATGTAGTGTGAGTGAGTGTGTAGTGTTTTAGGGCCCGTCGACAACAAGGTCATTTGGGCCTATATGTATGTATGTATGTATGTATGTATGTATGTATGTATGTATGTATGTATGTATGTATGTATGTATGTATGTATGTATGTATGTATGTATGTATGTATGTATGTATGTATGTATGTATGTATGTATGTATGTATGTATGTATGTATGTATGTATGTATGTATGTATGTATGTATGTATGTATGTATGTATGTATGTATGTATGTATGTATGTATGTATGTATGTATGTATGTATGTATGTATGTATGTATGTATGTATGTATGTATGTATGTATGTATGTATGTATGTATGTATGTATGTATGTATGTATGTATGTATGTATGCGTGTATGTATGCGTGTATGTATGCGTGTATGTATGCGTGTATGTATGCGTGTATGTATGCGTGTATGTGTGTATGTATGTATATATGTATGTAGGTAGGTATGTTTGTAGGCATGTATGTATGTAGGCATGTATATATGTAGGCATGTATGTAGGTAGGCATGTAGGTAGGTAGGCATGTAGGTAGGCATGTAGGTAGGTAGGCATGTAGGTAGGCATGTAGGCAGGCAGGCAGGCAGGCAGGCGGGCTGGCCGGCGGGCAGGCAGGCGGGCAGGCAGGCGGGCAGGCAGGCAGGCAGGTAGGTAGGCAGGAAGGCAGGTAGGTAGGAAGGAAGGCAGGCAGGAAGGCAGGCAGGCAGGAAGGCAGGCAGGCAGGTAGGTAGGTATGTGTGTATGTAAGTACGTATGTATGTACGTACGTATGTATGTACGTACGTATGTATGTACGTACGTATGTACGTACGTATGTATGTATGTACGTATGTATATATTGAGTGAATATATGTATGTGTACTTTATGCTAGAATTGATTAAGAACTCAAACCAGCGTTTAGTAAACTACAGCCAACGAACTGTTTGTGAAATCATAGCCACCGTAGCAGTTGAAGGGTGCCATACAAATGAAACTCGCCTTTACCAAATGGTTTTACAAAGAGTTTAGACTAGAGTACGATCTTAAAACCACCCCAAACAAAAATATTGCACTTTGTAGAGAATAATTTACGTACTTGAGGTGCAATATCCTGCATGTGTAGTCCATTTACTAACCGATATCGCAATTAAGGTGCTCACAGCAACAAAGCAAAACCAGCTCCTCTCACGTAATTTGCTCTACGTGGAGAAGACACCTGAATATCTTTTCCTCGTGGAATAAATCACGTGATAGGGGTTGGTTTCGGTTTGCTGCTGTGAACACTTTAGTGGCGATGCCAGTATAATTATAAAGTGGACTACAGTAAAATTGTAGGACTACAGTAAAATAGGTAGAAAGTAGGAGCACTTTATTCTGGAGCTTTGGAATGACACAAAGAATGCAACAAACGAGAAGACCAGTGATATTTATAGGTGTGTGTGAGGGAGAGAGAGAGGCGAGAAATGAAATGTGTAGTGTTTAACGCCCACTTTTACTACATACGGCACCGCAGGCGGTGACACTGATGATACATGAGATGAAGGAATGAAGGTGGAATGAGATGGCGGGGGAATTCGGAGGTCCCGGAGTAAACCCGCCCCAGCGCCATGCTGTCCACCACAAATCTCACTTTGCGGTCGCCTGGGATCGAACCCGGGCCGCCTTGGTGAGAGCCAAGCCGTCTAACCACTGAGCCACGGTGCGGCCGTAGGGAGGCGAGAGGGAATGAGAAAAAAGAGGAAGAGCTTTTGATTGAAAAGAGGAGTAGATGAACAGAGCAGAGATTTCGAATTGCGGAAGTTAATAAAAAATAGTATTGGTTTCTCCACCACCTATTGTTTGCAACATTTGTGGCATACAAGCTCGTATCGAGACATGACGTTTATTCTAGACGTTCTTGGGATTTGAGCCAGGTATAGTGATGTAGAGCCATCGACGTTTCGGGAGTGTGCATCGCTCCTATCATCAGGATGATGAATGATAAGCAAATTGGAAGGGCCACACAGTACAGCAGAGAGGTGTCGTTGAAGGGAGAGCTCCTCCGCAAAGGAGGGTCCTTCGACTCCTGCCATACCGGGACTAGGTCCCTTGCTGGCATCATAGGGGGTTATTAAGTATGGATGGTAGGTTAATGGTGGTGGTTTAATTTAGGTGTAGAAGATAAATGGTCAAGGATGGTATAGTTACTGAAGATGTACTTTGGTTGCTTATGGAGGTCCTAGGACAAGTCTTGGCCTCTTATATGTCTCTCCTGGGTCCAGGTCGTATTCCCCAAGTCTTCGGATGAGGCTGCTGAAAATGTTTGGTAATCTTGAGCAGAAGGAGTGGGCAATTGTAGGATGTATGCGAAAATTTTTGGAAAGGATAGGCCTAGATGGATATTGTGGTTTGGCATATACCATTCGGCTGCAACTACAGTCCGAAGGTAGCGGTTTTGAATGACTTGTAGTTTGGAGAGGTGGGTTTTGGCTGCTGCACCACAGACTTGGCAGGCGTAGATCATTGCCGGCCCTAATACCTGCTTGTAGAGCAGGAGTTTGTTATGGAGAGCCATTGGCGACTTACGGTTATATAGTGGATACAACATGGCCATTCTTTTGCTAACTTTGTTAGCCACCGCTGATAAGTGGTTCTTCCATGTGAGGTGCATGTCTAGAAGTACACCTAGCTAATGTTGCCTGTGTTGACCATGGAATTTCTGTACCGCCTATACTTAGTTTGGGTACGTCCTGCAGTTCTCATCGGGTGAATGTGATTGCTTGGGATTTTGTGGCATTTAACGGTAACCGTCAGGTCGCAAACCATGCATACAACATATTTGCAAATATCTGTGCTCTTTGCACAGCAATATCATGCCGTTTTGACGCAGTTTTTATGGCGGTATCATCGGCAAAAAGGTACAGATTGCAGCCTCTTAGGTTTGGAAGGGTATTTATATATGCTAGGAAAAGCAGGGGCCCAAGGACACTCCCTTGTGGTACTCCTGCATTTATAGCATAGGGCTGGGACTGGATGTTGTCCTTCATGACAACAAAAGATCGGTTTTGCAGGTAATTATGCATTATGCGTACAAGGTAGGATGGGACTTTGTATTGGATGAAGCGATGTAGGAGGCCTTCATGCCAGACAGAGTCGAAGGCTCGGGAAGTATCAAGAAAGAGGGCTACAACGTAGTGCCGATTGTTAAAACCTTTAACCACGTCATCCACTAGACGAAGGAGTTGCTGAGTTGTGGAGTGTTGTCTCCGGAAACCAAACTGCTCTAGACGTAGCACCTGATGTTTATCCAGAATGCATTGGACATGCTGCTGTACCAACTTCTCGAACAGCTTGCTGATAGACGAAAGAAGGCTGATAGGCCTGTGACTGTTAGGATCTCTTGGATCTTTCCCGGGCTTAGGTAGTGTTATGATTCTTGCATGTTTCCATGCCGTTGGGAAATAGGCCAGAAGATGCAAGCTGTTGAAGAGATGCACTAGTAGATGTATCCAAGATTGTGGTAGTGCTTTGAAGGCAGCATAAGGGAGTTTATCTACTCCAGCCGCTTTGAAGGGACGAAAAGAATTAATGATGTTTCGAACCTCAACAGCGGAAGTTAAGGTAACCTCCGGGACCTTGTGAGGAACACTAAGATATCGGCGTACTGCAGTTGATATTTCTTCCGAAAGTTCTTCGTCTTTGGATTCTGCCGGATGGAAGGTGGAGGCTAAATGTTCCGCCATAATTCCAGCCTTCTCTCTAGCAGACGAAACTACTCTTCCTCCATCGATCAACGGTGGATCTGATGAAGGAATCTTAAGGAGTGCCTTGGTCATCCTCCAAAGGGAGGTGTCCTCTGGATCTAAAGTGCACAGCTTTCTTTCCCACTCTTCGTTACAGTGTTCAGCTATCTCAAGTTTGACCAAATGTTGGAGGCGGCTCCATTCACGCTTGTGTTGGGGATCGCATGTTAGCTCATATCGGCGTCTAGCTTTATTTCTATCAGCTATGAGGCGCCGTAATGGGGTGGAAGAGTATTCTGAGCACTAAAATTGGCACGCTTTGGAGGAATAGCTTGTGCCATGGCTGAGGCCATAGTGCCTGTAATAGTGGAGGCCAGCTGATCTGCTTCTTCAGTGGAGTTGCAAGGATTTATCTCTGCAGTCTGCTCTGCCATTATTGCAGTGTACTTGATCCAATTAGTGACAGTATATATAGCTTCCGCCGGACGTTGGAGTGCAAACCTCGTGGAAAACACCTCTATGCTGGGGGCTCTGCGTACTGGCGGAATCTTGTTTCCTGAGTCGGTCCATTTTCAACTTCAAGGCAGGTTTCCAAGCAGAACTGAACTGGAATCCGGCATCCCGGTTGAGTGTTCTCCTCTCAGAAGAGATGGCCAGAGCTTCTTTGACTTTTCGATCCCAGAGGCTGCTGCATTTGGCTACGATGGTCGTTTGCTTGAAGTTGACTCTGTGGTTTTTCTCGGAGCAATGTTCGGACAGTCCAGACTTTTCCGGCTGCAGTGGACGTATTGATCGTTCATGTTGTTTAATTCTGGTAGTGATGGTCCTGCCAGTTTGTCCTATGTACGGGGGTCCCACACTCACAGGTGTACATCGCATCCCCTGTGAGTGTGGGACCTCAACCAGAACCCGGCCCTGCTACGCAGCTGGGAGCAGGCCAGTCGCCAGCGCTAGCCAGCCAGCCAACGCCGCCTCAACCACTGCACCGCCTAACGAGCATAGCGGTAACGGGAGTGCCTCGGGACCTGCAAGCACGATACTTGCTTGCCGCAGCGCAGCAGCAGTGGCCGTCAGCAATGAGGGCCACACGCATCACCTCAGCCCGAGCTCCAATACCACTCGTCCGAGTGGAGCTAGCCAGTCAAGCGTAACTGGAAGCTGCTTTAACTAACGGCCTGCCCTGATTAGGGCGGGTGCTGCGCACTGAAGTCAGCAGACAGGACTGTCAAGCTTCATGCCGCCGCTGCTGCGCCTATGGGCATGCAGCCGAGTCCTATGCAGCCTAGCCGAAGTGCCACTACTGTGGTGCTTCCAGCCTCACCTCGGTCTGCACAGAACACGACCTCCGCCGACGTCGCCGCTACTATACCTCCTGTGGAGGGCACAGCAGGAAGGCATCCCCTGTCCCTCCAGCGCCCCCAAACACTCAGCAGCAGCTGAGCGCTTAGCATCATCAACATCATGAACAGCTGGCAACACCAGACTACACCATCAGCCAGGAGCAGCTCAGGGAGCAAGTCCGGGGCCTAGGGGAGGCTGTTCAGGATCTTTATTCGGAGCTCCTGGTCATAGCGGCCAAGCTGACCGCCCTGGAGGACCTCCTAAGAGAGCTCCAGACTACGCAGACAACTCACATCACAACAGAGCACTAACTCATACACCGGAAGCTGGACGAGCTCACTACGAGCGTCAGAGGGCTCCTCAGGAACTCTGTGAACTCAACCCTCCTTCCGCGTGAACCACCTTCAGAGAACCAGCACATCACAGAACAGCGCAAGACCATCAGCCACTTATACGTGGAGGACATCAAGTCTCGCCACGTACGGTGGAAAGCAAGACACCAATAATCCGGTACCTGTCCTTACCCATTACCACCTTTTAACCCCTAGGCTGCAGTCAGGTTCCATGTTTGTAGCCTAGTAATACCTTCCAAGCGCTCATCTCATCTCTCACATACTAACGCGGGTGCTATGCGGGACCGCATACGCCACGCCATTCACAGATCATTATCCCTTCATTATCCGGTGGAGGTTTCTTAGTGTGTATTGCCAAGGACTGGCGAGCCCCCAGTCCCCATTGTGCCCTCAAACACAGTGGGGCTCTGTAAATGGATTTTTCCTCCACTCGAAAAAACAAGGCCCTTCCAATTTACTTATCATTCATCATCCTGATGATGGGGGCGATGCACACTTCCGAAACGTCGATGGCTCTGCATCGCTATACCTGGCTGGAAGCCCGAGAACGTCTAGAACATATACATCGCCAGGAAAGCTTTAGATCATATTTGAGAGACATGACGTTTCCACTCACTAGCCACCATTTGAATAACTGTTTTAACCTTAATGTAGTAAAATAAAATATTAATAATCCAGTGGAGCATGGATCTTTTTTGGCTCGAAACTTTATTACTTCGCTTTAAATTGTGTAGAATATGTAGTACAAATGAGCATAAAAGCGTATATAAGTTGGGAATTTTTCCCTGGTGCCATCGCTCGGTAAAGTAAATAATTATGGTCCTTTGTCCAGCCTGCTTTCCGTTTCCATAGCGACGTAGTTAACACCAAGTATCATAGAGCCGCTGCCCATTAGTGAACATCAGTGGATGAGTCAAACACTTACCAGACGCTTCTTCAGCAAACAACAATTACATAGAGCAAGGATGTACTAAAGAAGTTTCTCTTGTATTTGGCACTATTTCTTATCGGCCAATCACAAAACGGTACAGTGACGTTGCTTTCATTATTAGTCAATCACAGTACTGCATAGTTGCAAAATTTTCCTCGTCGCCAGTCCCAGATGAGAAAAGTGGCAACATCTCCCTTACTCATCTATCACAGCATGCTACAATGTCACAATTTTGGCCGATTTGCCTAAGGTTACCTAGAATTACATATAACATTGTTTTGTATTTTCTTTTATTCTGGGGTATCATCATATGTGACCTTCAAATAATCCCTGCCAGTCTGACATTAAATTTGTACTGTCCGTATGCTTTATACATCAACGTTCTACTTAACAAACTTCTTCACTTGTACGAACAAAATTGTTAGGATAAGTGCAGATTTTATAATTAAAATAGTCATCTTCTTATACGTGGAAATGTTTAACAAATTACGTAATGTAATCAAGACACTTTCACATGCCGGAAAGGCACCCTAAATTTACGTTTGCAGCGTTTCATTTTTGAAATACAATTTCATTTCGTGTATTATATATGTCCACCGCCTGTGATACTGAATGTAACCAGTTGATTCACAAGTCCTAGCGTTTTTCTTTTCCTAAAACGGTCGAACATGTCCTGTGGTGACGTTGGCACCTCGATTAAAATATGTAAAACTCAGGTGCTGAAAATGTGCTGTAATGTGGACGATATTCCATTTGATTGAAAGAACAAACAGTATATAACCATACAAAAAAAAAAAAAAAAAAAACTAAACACACTATTTTGTTGAGCACACAATTCTCTATCGAATAACATAAAGCGTACTGCCAAAACAAAGAGTTTATATATAAAAAAGAAGTTTTTAGAAGATGATGTTAAAAGCTCGGTTTTGGACATATCTGAGTAGTATTAAAAGAAGATAATTCTGCCACGCAGTGTGGAAGAAAAGTAACACTTCAAGTAGCCAACTTAATTTCTTGTGCAGTGTAAGTAATGGCTCAATCAGATAGGCTGTGTTCGTATAGATCGCAAGCTATGGTATCGATCCGTAAAATGGCATATGATATGAATGCCAACATGGAAGGTGCTGAGTGTGCAGAACCATAATATATTTTACAAGCAGCGAGCACAGCAAAATTACAGTTGCTACCAAGAAAATCAAGAAAGCAATAGGACATAGTATACGAGAAATTCCTGCAATGGTGGCACTTAAAAGACATACAAGATTATTTTGCCGAAAATGTATTGTTAGCATACTTTGAGGTAAAGGCTAAAATATGGCTATCTCCAACTTAGTGGGCTAACTATTCAATGATAAAGCTCTGTCTCAGTGTGAACAACAATCAAGTCATCAGTAGATATTACAGGCTAATAGCATACTTGAAACGCATGTCAGAAGGTTACAAGCCAAAAAAGTCAAAAGTTTTAACTCCGGAACAAATCGACATTTTCGTTAACACAGCGCCAGATGAAAACTACTTAATGATAAAGGTTGTTTTGATTATGGATGTATTCGGGACATACCGCAGAGAGGAACTCTGCCAGGTAACACTGCCTAATATTCAGGACCTGCAAACTTCATTAATAGTAAGTATTCCATATACAAAGACGAATTTTCCACGGACTTTCACAGTTATTGCTAAATATATGATTTTTACAACAAATATCTTGCACTGCGACCAGCAATAACCCCACATCAACGTTTGTTCATTAAGTACTGCAGTAATAAATGCTTCATTCAACCGTTGGAATAAATACATTTAGGAAAATGCCTACTTTTTTTGGAAAATTCTTGGAGTTGCCCGATTATGCTCTTCATAGTGAACATTGCTTCAAAAGAACCTCTGCTTCCCTTCTGGCAGATTTGGGTGCAGATTTAAGTACAATTAAGTACAATCATGGTGGTTGGAAATCATCTGCCGTTGCCGAAGTCTATGTAGAAAATGCCATCGAAAACAAAAAGAAAGTAGCTTCACAGATTCTTTCAAATTAAAAGATAAACCTATAATAAATTGTATAACTAACATTTTAATTCCTACTTCCTCTACAAAAAGAATAAGTATTTCAAATTGCAGTAATTGTGCTATAAACATCGCAATTTCCTCAAAAGAACAGTAGGTTTAGTGGAACTTGTATCCCGTTAATAATTTAAAATGTTCTTTGTTAAGCTTTTAACCTATAAATACATTAACGTGTTATTACATTATTTTCGTTTTATTGTCTCCTTTATATAAGATTTTATATAGAATGTTCCGTCATGTTGCTAACACTGATACTAAGCAAGGCAATAATTGAACATTGTAGCACGTTAAGCATCAGCTCTCCGAAATAGGCAAAACAAACTATTTCTTATCTACAATATATTTATAAATATTCAGTACCGTATAAAAATACTGTATGCCACTCGTATTCAAAGTAATTTTATTCTGTTCGCAGGAATTGCTCCACTCGCTTTCGCTCGTTCTGTAAGCTAACCTGCTCACAGAATTAATTTTTTCTCACTTGTTTCATAAATAACTATTATACTACTAAAATCGAATTTTTTACTTGAAGCCCATTTAAATCTGGTCGCAATAAGCGAAAATAAAACTTGTCATTTTGCAGCCCTAAACCTCTGCTTGCTTTTCACCATTTTGTTTGAATGATCATCATCAAGTTTACAACGAACTAAAGCGGAAGTTCAACTTGGAAAGAAACTCCATAGTAATGCTGCTGCTTGTACGACAGTAATTTGTCCTTTTGTGTTAATATTTAATGCGAAGATTTGAAATATGTGTACGTGTGTATGTGTGCTTCTCTAACTTAAATACGGCTCTTCAAAACAGCGCTATTATTTTGTGAGTGTATACGAATGCTATAGTAAGAGATACGGTAGATGAGCTTTTGTTTGAACCTTTGCTAATTATTGTTAACATTGGAGCTCCCTACACCTAAGGATGAAGCTAATATTCTATTAGGTTTTATTTTGTTTACCGTATATTTTAGACAGAGAAGAATCGCAGACGACCAATGGAAATACACAAAAGAAAGACAAACCAAAGAGAAGCAATCTTATCAATCCAGACAATCCTTTACATGAAACATTTTGTGATCGTTTGTTCTTAAAAATGGTTTTATTGATTAGATAAAACATCGCAAGTCCAGAATATTTTGGTGATGAATACATTGTGATACCTAATTTTCTTTATATATTTGGGGTACTGTAAGAGGTACTATATAAGAAACTTTTTGACAGGAAAATGCAGATATAAAAACATACAGTTTATGTCAAATAAAACTTTTGGATGCACATCTCTGATGTGGGGATAGTATGCTTGCCTTATAGGTATTACTGACGACCTATGTTCGAATATGTACTATAGTAAATTAAAGTTATGATACGTTAGACAGGCATCGCAACTAAGAACAGCTGTAAAGCGAAACCACCTCCTACCATGTGATTTACTCCACGTGGGGAAGATATTCTCATTGGCTACAGTTAAATATGAATCGCGCGACGGCGCCATTCACTGGCTGGGGTCAATTTCGTTGCTAGCCTGCTTCCATGCAATAAGAATCGATTCATATCTAATTTTATCCAATCATGGGCATCAGAATATTTTTCCCATGTTTAGTAAATCACGTGATAGGAGCTGGTATCGTTATGCTGTTGTAAACACAGTTGCGAACTTGCTCGAATTACGTATAAAATAGACTATACTTGGATACCATTTTCTCTGGGTGTTTCCTTTATTCTGAACACCAATGTAGAGTAACTCCATTCCGTTCAATATGACCTGCCTGATTAAATGACATTAAAACATTTCCAAATAAACATTTCAGTACATAAGGAATTTTCCTTACGTTATTCATCTGTTTTCTCCTGTTCTTGAATTTATTTATCGTTAAGTTCAGGCAAATAATTTGTGATGTCATTGTTTCATAGTTCACTTTTTGAACCAATTAGCTGTTGTCTTTACCTGCAAATACATCATTCCTTAATTTTACTTAATTTAAACAATTTCTTAAGAATATGTATCTTTATTAGTAGGTAGTAAGTAGAAAAATCAGCCTTTGTAACAATGATGTGAAGAATTACTATGAAAATTAATGAAAAGGGATAAGAGAAGCCTTACACATGTTGTATCGTTAACAAACTTGCAGATTTAACCTCGAATTTTATGATAATTGCATACTTACTAACTTTTAAGGTTTACTCGGTCAATTGTATGGGAGCGATCTTTTCAGGACTTTACAGTAAAGGAATATTTTTGTAGCGTTGTGCGCAGATTCCAAGTGTTACAGATTTTCATCACGGGCATAATAAAGCAATAAATTTTGTTGCATTATATATTAACTTGCGTGCGGATTTAAGATTTGATCGCAGAACGAATGACCTTAGTAATCAGCAGTAAGTGGACGGGAACATTCTGAAGCCGACTCCTCACTTAAATTGTTTATTTTATGGCTATGGATTATTTTCACCAGTTATTATTTATAGTTCAAGTTATGAATTGTGATTTACATATCGGTGTCCTTTGCTATTTAATACGTGTTTGTGGTACATATAAAGAAGAATTTCATGTGTGAACCAGTAGTACCAAAATTTTCAATGACTCTTATACAGCGGTATTCCCATTTATTGCACTTAACAGTTAAAGCATTTTGAATATCATATCATGGCAGTTTCGTGTCATTGCTGGAAGAGGTAAAGTTTTACGGGTTTCAATTTTAGAAAGTGGCAAGTAGCTACAGTAAATGAACATCGAGGAATCAAAGCAGTGAAACTGCAAATATTATTGGGTATTAACATTCTATATTGTTTGTATTTCTTAAAATGTATACCTGCTTATCTCTCTCGTGTTCTTCTATTTAGAGAAAGAAATATACTGATTGATTTAAATTACAGTAAGAGGTATTAATGTTTCACCATCTGAGTTTATCTGCTGAAATCGCGCGAGTTTGTTTTTCAATTACTTTGCCCAGACATTCTGTAGTACGAGGTTTGTGTAAGAATAAATGAGCAATGGAACGCCCCTCCATAAAAAACTACACTTCCAACGATTGCGGAGGGCTTGTCTGTGTTTGTTTTCAAACAATTCCCTACAGTAGCAGTAGCAACGGAAGAGACCGATTTTGAACCATGGGAAGAAAGTGGTAGTGGGTGGGGCAGTTGCTCCACTAATTCCGTCACATTCAGTCTGTAAGCCCTCCAAATTGTGACAACACAAGTTTTCCTAATATCGCCCTCCTTTACTGAGCAACAAACCCACGTTTTAATGCCGCTGTGTTCCGAAGATTAACGTTAAAGCTTTCTGAATGATTTTTGCAGTTTGGATATAGATATTTACTCAATTTAGCTCTACTTTAGTTTAATCTTAGCACTTAGGAATACCATGACTAATGAAAGAACAACAGCCCACTTCACAGCTACTTTTCAAAACAACAGGATCAAGTCTAGTTTGCCAAGATTCCTTTAAGCACATCATCACCGAGTGCCCTCAACCGCTGGCGGCAGCACTACCACAAATTCAGTGAAGTTCGATCACAGCCTAATAGTTGTCCCATAATTAATCTGAGGCTTCGAAAGCTACTGCCAAAAATTAAAGGTATATTTTTAATTTGCTATGAAAATTACACACAGGGTAATTTACTTAAAGTCGTTAAGAAGAATTTTTGAAAAAAAGGGCAATATATAGTAGTTTAGGATTTTGATGAAATCTTAGAACCGCATCCTTAGAAGATTCTTTTTTTCTTTTTTGTAATTTACGTCCTCCAACGTAAAGTCGTATCGAACGATGAATGAAATGGGTGAAATGATGCTCAAATGAGTCCGGGGTCCATGGAGCTTAGAGTTGCCTGACATTCGTCTACCAGGATAAGGGAAAACCCAGGAAAAATGCTTATCCAGGTAACTCATCCTAACCGAGATTCAAACTCAGGACCTCTTGAACGTGAGGCAGACACGCTGCCCTCTACACTACCGAGGCGGGCCTAAATGTGGCATTTAATTGACTTTTCGTTTTTGAGTTATGGCCGCTCACTGACAAGCGCTTGCACCACGCACGCACATACACCAGTCATACACACCGAGACACTTTTTCTATTTTTTCTCCGGGCAGTCTAAAAAATTGTGCTGTTATGTCACCCATCGTAAGGAAACGTGAACAGAAGCATTCAAACTTTTGTTAAATAATATTGTATTCTTTAAGGGACTGCATGACATTGTAACATCGTGCAGTTGTGAAACGGGATAGTTTTGATATCTGAGGCTCCTACTTCAAATAGCCCCGGCAAATGATTATGCACCGCTAAAAAAATGAGTTGGATTTAATAGTGTGATCCTCCTACAAAACATGTGCAGACTATCAGACTATCAGACCTGAGCTCGGGTGAAAGTTGTAGTGGGGACTTAAACACGATTTACTTCTGTTCTTCAAGGTCAACTCTCGTTGTCATGGCAACATACACATGTCCGTGCGGAGAGTATGCTGAGCAAGCTGTCAGGTTTGAGAAGTAATGTTAATTCAATAGCAGTTGAGACAGATGATACCAATATACTGATGCTGTCAGTTACCGTTTTCTTCGTGCATAATAATAATAATAATAATAATAATAATAATAATAATAATAATAATAATAATAATAATAATAATAATAATAATAATAATAATAATAATAATAATAATAATAATAATAATAATAATAATAATAATAATAATAATAATAATAATAATAATAATAATAATAATAATAATAATAATAATAATAATAATAATAATAATAATAATAATAATAATAATAATAATAATAATAATAATAATAATAATAATAATAATAATAATAATAATAATAATAATAATAATAATAATAATAATAATAATAATAATAATAATAATAATAAATAACAATAATAATAATAAGCTATTCATAAAATGTAAACTACTGAGGTATTGTTGTTAATACAGATATCCACCTATAGTGTGAGTGTATTGGAAAAGAGACTAAATATATGCCTTTATGGATACTAAAGAAGTGTGGCCGCAGTCTTGCATTCAGCAATAACCTGTGATCTTCTATGGCGGCTTTATTCATTGTAAAATATGGAGCTGTGAATGGGTAGGAGCACTGGCTGGTGTTGCAACTTCCGGAAGGAAAATAGGGTGTCGGGCAAGAAGAGATACAACTTTGATGTCACAGGTAAAATGTACTCTTCTCAGCTAAAATAGTTTTACAACCATGTAAAAGTGAACTTTGATATTAAGCTCTGACATTTGAAGCTAGATTTACACTTTTAATCTCATTTAGATGGAATCGATAGTTGAACTATTAACTTTTATTCGTATTTGTTATCTAAATTAAACATTAGAAGAAATAATTATTATTCTGAAGTAGACTTAGCGGTAATTCTGCAACAAAAAGAAGGGACCTCTCACAGGACACATTTTGTACATTTTCTACCGCTTATCACAGTAAGCACCTACGGTATTGCAATACACCTAAAAATTCGATATCGAGCTTTTAAGGATCTGGGCATTTTGAGGGCCCTAAATGCGGCTGCTAAGAATGTACAAATCATTTCCATTAAAAGAAAAATGGTAAGTCATTTGCTCTCTGTGAGCAAATAAGTAAACAGTGAAATGTCTGTAAATATCAAACTTGGTATTTAAGAATGAGACACGAAGATTTTCAACTACCTTTATAAGGGAAAATGTTCGTTATTTACTAATTTCTCAAAAATGGCTTTACTGAGTGTTACCGAAATTATGGATTCAATAAATTAAGAATCATATTAGATTAGATATAAACATTTGATACATTCGTTAAATGTGAAACAGGATTTCGGTTGAGCAGTTAACTATGTGGAAGTGCGGCTTCGAGGTCGGTCCAGATGGTTGGCATTTGTGAAAGAGGCGATAATCTTTCTTAGAGGCTGGTCGCCGAATGGAAACAAAGTAACAATAGACCAGATAACTACGATAATTCTGGTGTGTCAATACATTTCTTGAGAGGAATCACACACAGAGCTGGACCTGTCGCCCAGGTGGGAAGAAAGACGTGGCTGGAAGAAGTATCTTTTCTTGCAATGCATAATGAATCACGGGATATCGCGTAGTATACGTTTCACATACATAACTCCGTATATTGCTATAGATTGTATATTGTATATGTATATTGCTATACATTGGTCGGCAACTTCGCGATTTACGTGAATATTATAACAAAGCAGTTATTCAACAAGTCTTAAATTTGGATTCCGGTGTCATCCTTACTCCTATATACTCACACATACCCTGAGGTGCCCGCCTCGGTAGCGTAGATGGTAGCGCGTCTGCCTCGCAGTCAAGAGGTCCCGAGTTCGAATCTCGGTTAGGGTGAGTTACCTGAATAAGACATTTTCCGTAGTTTTCCCTTATCCTGATATACGAATGTCGGGTAACTCTAAGCTCCGTGGACCCCAGATTCATTTGAGCATTATTTCACCCATTTCATTCATCGTCCGATACGACTTATGGTTGGAGGATGTAAATTTAAAAAAAAAAAACGCGATAAAACTTGCTCCAGACTGAGACTAGGCCACACACTGCATCGAAATTTGCGTAAAGTCACGGAGGTTGTGACACGAGTTTGATTAAAATACCTAAGTTTAATATATTTTTATTATAAATCAAATGTACATCTTGAATTGTCTGGTAACAGTTCTCGAAAGTTCCGTTTAAGTATTATGAATGACTGTTTAAGAATTGACTTCTCTCCCACCCCCTCGAGGTTATGAAAATTGGAAATAATTTGAGATGGCGACACGCTCTTTAAAAATCTGACTGCCACTTCACCTATATTTCTGTATCCTACAACGAATATGAATTGAAGATTTATATAAATTAACGAGAAGGAGCTAGAATACTGGTTTTATAAGAAAAGTTTATATAAGAATGAGTAAAGAAAGTTATGTGAATGTAACACATTACATTTTTAAACTCCTGTCGCTATTCTTCCTTTCCTGTGAAGATAGCCAGACAGACAAACGTACAAACATAACCTTTCTCTAATACTTTTTATTTGATTCAGAGAATCTGAAAACGCACATTTCCGATGAAATCTCGGTATCACACTTTTGGGTGGAATGCAATACTTCCTCTACTTAGCGTAAGGACGTGGCAGAAAAGATAATAAACGAGAGTGGATAGAGAAAGTCATGAGTATGCAACAGATGGGCTTTCTTTTCTGTACTTCTCCCACTGAATAATGGATGCCTCTAACTGTTCCCCAAATGGGTGATTAAATAAGTCCTAAAATCCTCTTTATGTTTTGCCTTCAATCATTCACCAGCTGGTCACATTTAATTTGCGCACCTCTTTGTGCATCCACGGAGTAATCAATAGCAATTTTATTTGTAGCTGTGGTGGCTTGTCTCTCTTCATGCAGAACTGCTGTTATCACTAATTACATCGAGTTTTCAAACAATATTCGCCGCATATTAATTAGGACCTGTTCTAAATAACAGAACAATAAATGTTTACGATGTTTCATTATTTATCTTGCAGAGAAATGTGGTAGGTGGTCTACGTTTTCCCCACTTTCTGCCTCTTGTTTCTCCACCACTTGTTACAATTTTACTTCATATTTAACGCATTCTCACTCAGTTACCGTGAAGCACCTTTAAACAAAACCCTAAAGCGCAAAAAGCTAGAACTTAGTATTGCGTTATGTAGCAGTACTTTTGAAAAATCCAAACAATAGTTTTTTGAAATCTAACTTACAATAATTTATGTACATTAGTAATAATGTATGTTGTTTATTCTGTTGTGGTATCCGTTAAAACTTCTGCACAAACTCTAATACAGTGGAAAACTATTAGTGATAATAGTTTTCTAAATACTCTGAAACATTTCTGGACAAATATAATTATTCTTTATAGTGCTTCAATTAGGATTTAAATCCCTGTAATCTTGTTATGACTTCATTCCAACACTTTGGATCGTTTACGTGAATTCATTTCTACTTTAAGAGTGTTGGAAATTAACATTAAGAGCAAAAATATAATTAACGTATGTAAAAAAATGTGTTTTATCATGAATCACTACTACACAATCATCACCATTTCTTTTAAGTGGGAACTTTCCCCCTTTGTAACTTATTTATGGCACTCAAAATGGTGTATTAAACATAATATATTAATATGTGGCTATTATGTATGGCTATAATTACCATAAATACAATATTTATTTTTTGACACAAAACAAATATTCTTTATTTAAGAATTTACTGCGAAAGAATATTCCTTAGACACTCACACAACGTGCGGTTTGCTATGAATGAAATGATGCTCAAATGAGCCCATGGTCTATTAAGCTTAGAGCTACCCGGCTTTAATCTTTTAAGATAAGGGAAAAACCCCACAAAAAACCTTACCTACATAACTCACCCTGACCAAAATTCGAACTCGGGACCTCTTGAAAGTAAGGCAGACACGCTACTACCTATGCTACGAAGGAGAGCAAAGGCATATATGCAGTTCTGCCCACAGCTTCCACCAAATTAATGTTGAGTATATCCTTAGTAACTTAAAATGATTTCACATACACATGTTAAGCCAGAGTTATTTAAGCGACCTGTTCTCAACGAATAAAGACCTAGATAAATAATCGGGTTGTTGTTACTTTAGACAACATTTATGTCACTTTTGGTTGGAGTCCAGTCGGCACTTGTACGAGGCACAAATAAGTCAGTTTTTTCTGATACTCACTTAATGCCATCCGTGCAATTTTCGCTTTGTTAACCCTCATTACGAAACTACACGGACTAACCACCGCCAACTTCATGTGACATCATAACTTTGCAAACAAGCATGCTCTTTCTTGTGAGGTTACCCTCTCTGAGCTATATAGCTCTGTCATTTCGTTAACTTCAGTTTTTTGCTTTCTCTAACACGTACATACACATAACAGATAAAGAAGGCATTGTGCAATACTCACATTTCACCAGAAGCAAAACTAAAATAAATGATACTTAGAAAAAGGCCAGTGTGTGTGTGTGTGTGTGTGTGTGTGTGTGTGTGTGTGTGTGTGTGTGTGTGTGTGTGTGTGTCTACATCTGTGAACATCATATCTCATAAACGGAATACCCGATAAATGCCTAACTTGGTATATCAGTAACTTCCTACTAGTAAGGATCATGCGAATAGTTTTAAGAAAATCCTTCACTTTTACATGAAAAGTTTTCTAAATTGTTTATTTTATGGAGAAAAAAATTAACGATTTTGTTTAAAATACCACATAAGATATTTTTATGACAAATGAAAAGTTTATCTTGAATTTTCTGGGAATAGTCTCTAGAATGACGTGCATATTAATTCGTAATCCGTAAGACAAAAACTTTTACTACACCAGAAATGTATATTCCATTTAAACAAACAATTTATATAAAATGCATTTTTCTTTTCTTTTTCTTCTTTTGTGTAGTTAGCAATTTCCAGATATTCCTCATTATTTGTTTAAATTTTCAAAAAAGAAATTATGAGCATATGTATGTATGTATGTATGTATGTATGTATGTATGTATGTATGTATGTATGTATGTATGTATGTATGTATGTATGTATGTATGTATGTATGTATGTATGTATGTATGTATGTATGTATGTATGTATGTATGTATGTATGTATGTATGTATGTATGTATGTATGTATGTATGTATGTATGTATGTATGTATGTATGTATGTATGTATGTATGTATGTATGTATGTATGTATGTATGTATGTATGTATGTATGTATGTATGTATGTATGTATGTATGTATGTATGTATGTATGTATGTATGTATGTATGTATGTATGTATGTATGTATGTATGTATGTATGTATGTATGTATGTATGTATGTATGTATGTATGTATGTATGTATGTATGTATGTATGTATGTATGTATGTATGTATGTATGTATGTATGTATGTATGTATGTATGTATGTATGTATGTATGTATGTATGTATGTATGTATGTATGTATGTATGTATGTATGTATGTATGTATGTATGTATGTATGTATGTATGTATGTATGTATGTATGTATGTATGTATGTATGTATGTATGTATGTATGTATGTATGTATGTATGTATGTATGTATGTATGTATGTATGTATGTATGTGTGTGTGTGTGTGTGTGTGTGTGTGTGTGTGTGTGTGTGTGTGTGTGTGTGTGTGTGTGTGTGTGTGTGTGTGTGGTCAAATGCGAAGTCACTATTCTCCTTCCTATTAATAGAAAGATGCAAAAACCACGGCATTTCAAAGCCATCACAGAGCAACCTGCTTTTACAGGATTTTACTATTGATTAAGTCTACGGTATTCCCGTATTTCCATTGTATCTACAAGGAATTTATGTAATAAAAGCATTTCTAAAAATATTTATCTAAAATAATATGAAGTAGAGAGAAGCATAAACGTTTGTGAGAAGTTGGGGAAGAGGAAGTTAGAAGAACGTTATGTGCATTTTACACTAAGATTTATTTTCCTATCTCCCCTCCGTTTTCTGTTATAAACATTATGTTCCACCGTACATTTTAGCAATTTAAATTTGTATAATGAAAAAGAAAGGATTCCGGAAACGTAAATGTTTGAAATGGCATGGGTATAACAGCATGTTTTCAGAAAAAAGTGGAGTGAATCCAAGAGTCATTTTATCTTATTTAATTTGTTACACCACAATGTAGCATTGTAACGATTAATGTATTACGAATAACTGCAGATGAGATGGAGGAAGTGTTACAAAATCGTTTACTTACATTTTTAAAACAGCAAACGTTATGACATGTGTAGAACTGTTCCGGCAATTACATGCATCGTGGCTGTGTGGAGATTAAAGGAAAATGTATTTATCTGATAGTAAAGTATAAACCTGGTAATTGGCTTTCCAACGCACTGTGCAGTACTGCTTTTTTAATTTACGTCCGCCCCAACTTTTAGTTATATGGGACGGTGCATGAATTGCGTGAAATGATGCTCAAATGAGTCCAGGGTCCATGGAGCTTAGGGTTACCCGACATTCGTCTTTAAGGTTAGGGGAAATCCCCGGAAAAAACCTTATCTAGGTAACTCACCCTGACCGAGATTCGAACTCGGGACCTCTTGAACGTGAGGCAGACATGCTACCATCTACGCTACCGAGGCGGGCACTGTGCAGTATTTGGAAAATAATTACTAGAAAGGCGTACAAAAATTTTAGAACCGTTCGCAAGTACACATACTCGTATTTTATTTGTTTTGATTTCATTTCCGTAAGCCCCCTTTAACCTCTACTTAACGAGGACTTTTACTTGAAAGAAGAACTCATGGTTAATGGTTGATTGTACGTGGGGTATCTGTCACTTGCTGTAATTTTGCACTATTGCAATCCAGGGTAGAGCTCAGGATGAGCAGAGAATTAACATGGAAAATGTCAGAATTACATTCCATTGATGCATTAAGGCGTTAAGTACAAATTCCTATTACCAGTAGGAGTTAGTGATTAGCTCTGGAGTCACTGATAGTGGGAGTGCTGCAAACGTCTTCTGCACAACTAAGTGCAGCGGTAAAGGTAAATGAATATAATGGCGTGAGGAGTGCAAAGAGCAATGCTAAATAGTAATTGCTGTTGATGTTTTTCGGGGTAGCATTTTCGTTAAAACACATAAATACTGTACTCTCCCCCTTGATCTATATACATCAGGGTCAATATGTTATAAGTAGTACGTTTGCAAACTGAAGTTAAATTTTTTCTTTTTTTGTAATCAATCACGCAATATTCGTTTTTACTTTCTTTATTACGTATAGAAAGTAGGGAAAGTATTACATTCCGTCAAAATATTAATATCGAGATTTTATTGCAAATACATGTTGTGGGATCCCCTCAATCTAAAAATTGCATTTTTAATAAAACGTCTGCATGCGTGCGTCTGTATGTGTATGTGTGTGTAAGGACAGCATAATTGATAGGTATAATAGCCTCTAAAGTCCAGTAGTATAACTTAATTTTCACCTTAAAATGTCATTGTGATAGTCATGCAGTGACTGATACTGGTGGTTCTGGTCTAGCTCATGCTTAGAGCTCGAAAGAAATAGGCCAAATGCTGGAGAGATTTTCTTTTGACGTTGAACTGTCGCCAAAAATGTCAACCACTGTGCGCCTTCAACTGTCGATTAAACAAAGCGGCATGGTTTATACTTCTGGCATTAATTCAAATCTCTCCAGGGAAAGTCTGCTGTGAAGTTTTGGAAGACCGTCCTACTTCTGTTAGGTTATTTCGCTTGCCTCGCTGATCCCTTTCACTTGCAAATCAAAGAGTCAAAGGATAGGAAAATTCTGTTATTTTACTCTTCTCATAATAATGAGCGTTTATGGAACATAATAAGGATAGAGGTACACAGCAACATAGTTGCGTATTTGCAGATACATCGAAAAGCTGTGTCAGTATAATATAGTTATTAAGTTAGCGTTTAATGATATAACTTATTAATAAAATGTTTTTCTTGCTTATTGATGCGACATCTTTAAAATGTATTAGCAAGCGATGGAATTTTGCGTGCAAAATATAATTGCCAGTGCGTTTTATATGTGTATTATTCAATAGAGAATTATGGAGTCTATGTAATAGTGTTTTAGTTTTCGTATGCTTATATACCTCTGTTTTGAAAGTAAAGTGCTACTTGTTGTCGACTTGACCCTCTACTAATTGTCCTACATAGCCATACAAGACATACGCTATTTTGAATATCACATAATTCCCCAACATAAAACGCATTGTAAAGAACGTTTTACTTTGTACCCAAAAATTCCACTTAATAATGCAAAGAATAATGGGCCAACTCTTAACAAAAATAGGCATTATATTTTTATCAGTTTTGGATAAGTTTTATTTTTCACTCCAGCTTTGAGAAAACAAAAGTTTATCAATTGAAATTTTCTGATGAAAGCTAAGTTCACTATGTGTTGAGACAAAACTCTCCTTTGTTTCCAATTTTCTTAATCTTAGCTAGATGACCTTGTAAATTAAGTAATGTAATTAAAGCAATGAAAGCTACTAAACGCTTACACAACACAAATAGTAATAACACAGTAAAAACTCGAATCCGTACCAATGTCGGCTGTGGTTTGTACAGAGAACAAAGCAATTTCATTATTGTCATTGAAGCAAATGATGCTTATTTGCCTTGTGGTTTGCTGAACGGCTTATTTACGTTTGCCTTTGACTAATATAGACCATAACAAACGGAGGTCAAAATATGTATGGGACCAAACTGTGTGGTTGGGAGGAATGCTATAAAGTTTACGTTGAGTAAGACTGGGATGAAAGAGAGGAGGGGAATGCTAACGGCCAGATAGACAGTGGCGTTACACTGTTTTCATTGTTGTTTTTGTTTTTGTAATTTACGTCCTCCAACATTAAGTCATATCAGACGATCAATGAAATGGGTGAAATGATGCTCAAATGAGCCCAGGGTCCATAGAGCTTTGAGTTACCCGACATTCATATTTCAGGATAAGGGGAAAACCCGGAAAAAACCTTATCCAGGTAACTCACCCTGACCGAGATTCGAACTCGGCACCTCTTAAACGTGAGGCAGACATGCTACCACCACGCTACCGAGGCGGGCACAGTGTTTTCAATGAATGCATAAAACTGAAAGGTGCAAATAAATGTAAAAACCACATTAACTGCCGCTACCTGTCTAATCGTGTAGTGTGACACCATTTAAGGCTGACGTTTTTACTATAGTGTATATTTAATTTAATTCAACACTATTAATATTGCCAAAAAAACAAGAACATATAGATGTATTTTTTAGACGCTGCATATGACGTGATGTTGTGCGGTAGTTTATGGTCGAGTCCACTTGTTTATTTTGAAGAAAAAGGGGCGTCGGGTTAGTCAACTGCCATCAAACCCACTAGCATTATCAGCAATCTGCTGGTGAAAGCAGAGATCTTACCCTTACCAATGATTCGCATGACGTCACTCGCGCACATCCGAGCAAGTTCATGCGCCACGTCTGAAAAATACATCTGTAAGATCTTGATAGCCGTTGTTATTCACTTTCACACCACAGCGGCAGTGCTAGTTCTTTCTCATCATTGTCACTGAAAATATGCTTATTATTATCACTATCACTGTTACTGATGGGGCTGTTATAATAACTATAATAAATGAATATGGCAACAAATGATAATTATCATTTGTTGCCATATTCACAATGATGTAATCTGTAACACCTGACACGATTCTGTATTTTTTCCCTCCAATACTCAGCTTCTGTTTCCTCCACTTTCTTATTTTCTTTCTTTTTTCTTGGGTGATATACTTCCAGAAGGGGAATAAATCTTCTTTCCTCATTTCTTCGTTGCAATTAACACAACGTTTCTGCAAGAAATTTACGACCTCTTTCTTGATAGAATCTTTGGTTAGGCACTTCAGATAAGAGGCAGTGACCAAAATTATGACTAAAGTAGGTGGGATGTATGAATTAAGCATTTCTTTCAACCATTTTACTAGTTCATTTTGGCTTAGTAATATCCACTGGTGCTTCCTGCCTTATAGAACAGTTTCGCTACATTCACAAACCTCTTCTTGCCTCCAGCCTGTATTGTAAAAAATGAACCGATTACCTGCATTGTAACTTTTGGGAGGGAACTTCAGAAACCTCATCCACTGCCAGAACCGCTTCTCGGTTATGTAACTACCTCATGAAGTTATATATATATTGTTTTTGGTCCATTATTCTGCTTGTTCAAGAGGTCCCGAGTTCGAGGCTTGGTGGGGTGAGTTATCTGGATAAGGCTTTTCCCGGAGTTTTTCCTTATCCTGAAAGTTGAATGTCGGGCAACTCTAAGCTCGATGGACACTGGACTCCTTTGAGTATAATTTCACGCATTTCAATCACTATCTGATATGACTTAATGTCGGAGGCCGTGGATTACGCGCGCGCACACTACGCACACATCTTTTTAAAATGTGAATCAACTGACGAGCCTCACTATGGACCACAAATTTCGTTTACGAATGTCCTCTGATGTACCCTCATCTACAATAAATTACAGTAGCTTGGCACTTCCACACATCACCAGCATACCCTCCTTAACAGACTTTCCAGCATCCCACAAACACATAGAGCTTGGTCCCGTACAATATATAACTACTATCGCATATACACGATATGGTAGTTCATACCTTATGCATATTAGAGGACATTTTGTGCTTATGCCTTTGACGAGGCAGCCCTTCTGGAAGGGAGTGATGAAGTGAGAGGTGGTCGGATCTGTGGAGGGGGGGGGGCAGCAGAGGCAGGGTCCCTAATAGCTACAACGGCTTTCTTCCTCCATGCTTCCTTCCTTACATCTCCAGGTTGCCCGCGACCCTAACCGGGGGACGACGATTTACACAGCGCAAATTCCCTGCGAAACAGTCAACCAGGATGGAAGATGAAGTGAAATGGAGAGACAGGAATTCTGTTTATGTAATTATTCGCCTAGTGATCAGAGGAAACCCCCAAAGAAACTCATGAGCCAAGAAGGCCGGCTGCGTGAATCAAACCCACTCCCTTCCGAGTGCTGGCCAAAAACCTTATCGCCGCTTGATTTCTCTCAGACTAAGCCTCCATATTAAGTCAAATCCGGTTTAACGGGTTGCGGATTATTGAGGCTTTACTGTACTAAAGATAAAAATAATCGTTGGTCCTAAAAGTACTGCATGTGAAAATCTATTTCGTTACAAACTTTATTTTTAAATAAACGCTAGTTCGATTGTAGTGGAGCCACGAATATTTTACTGATATCTATTATTTCCACATGCTAATGGGTATAGGTACAGAAGTTATAATCGCTGCGGAACTTTGAATCGACAACTAAGAGCCGTGGTGCTCTTTGGTTCCTGGTATATTAAACAAGATACTCAAATTCCTTGCATACTAAGACACAAGAAAAGACAGAGGGACTGAAATGGTATAAAGTTGACAAAATAATGACTATTCAATTTCCACTGTAACGAAAACAATACAAACTTATATGTGGGACATGAGTAGCACCTACAGGCTGCAAATACACAGAGCAAATGAGACGATTATGTAAGGTTGGCTGCACAGAATTTGAAATGAAATGAAAATGAAATGTGTAGTGTTTAACGCCCACTTTTACTACATACGGCACCGCAGGTGGTGACACTGATGATACATGAGATGAAGATGGGGCACCGGTGGAATGAAATGGCGGGGGAAACCGGAGATCCCGGAGTAAACCCGCCCCAGCGCCGTGTTGTCCACCACAAATCTCACTCTGTGATCGCCTGCGATCGAACCCAGGCCGCCTGGGGAGAGCCAAGCGGTCTAAACACTGAGCCACGGCGCGACCACGGAATGCGAGAAAATCGATTTCAAAGGCATGGCAAGTTCATTAAAAGGAAAGAAAGAAAAGAAAAGGACAGCCGCCCAAAAATATAGGAGCATAAGGAATTATGCAACTGCTAAGAAAGGAACTTTCAACTTCGCTTTATCTCATTCTCAAAAATTCTAGCATTCGCATAAATAACTAGAGATAATACTTGTTGAACATTAGATGTGTATCTGTGGCAGGGATGCTAGTTGGCATAGCAACAGAATCTGCTTTCATCATTCTACACCGCAGAATCAGAACATTATTCCGAGATGTAGGAATAAAAAGGCTTCGGAGGTAAACTTACCAAAGGGATCCACTTGACCAACGCTGTTTCCTGTAATTATAGCTGGGCTTGTATGTCGACCGCAAAACGGGGACCTCTTGGGCAGATGGTGAATAGCAGCAGAGGAAGTTAAGTAATTTTCTGAGGGAACTTCGAGATTACGGCAGAGAGAGCAACATAGACAAAATCACCCCAATCCTTCCTCCGCCGTGCTCGCTCATGATTGTAAAGCCGGCATTTATTCAGGGTTCAAACTCCTACAAGAATATGTTTGGAATTTTGTAAAATGACAATGCCTAGCGATGTCCCGATTAGTATTTTAATAGTATCGTTTACATCTTCAGTTTTGTTATGATTTATCATGGCGGAACGCAGATCTTTCTTTCAACCGCATGAATGTGGGGAAAAATCAGGATAAAGTAATACTGAGGTGGTGAGGAGGTGATTTAGGTCCTTGATTTGAATTTGGGAGTTCCTGTTGTTAACACATAGGAGAAGAGATAGAAGGAGACAAATATACTTTTTAAGGGAATGCTCTTAGGCTGCTGGTTAGCGGAGGTAAATTCATCCTGTTGATGGTAACTCCTAAATGAAAATATTTTATAATAGTATATTATGAGACAAAAGCCTAATTGCCATTATACTCAGGTTTCCTATGACTATTTATATTCGACCATGTGTGTAAATTTAAAACATTCATGAAATGCTTTTAATAGACATTTTAATTCCGACATTTCAATTCCGACATTTAAACCTTCTATTATTTATTCGAGTGTAATATGAAATTGGATAGTTCCGTCTTTAACTGCGAAATTATCGAGTTTATTGTTATACTGGCCTTGATACATGATACAGAGAGTAGATATGCTATAACCTTTAAAAACTAAACTTTCAAGAATGATAAGGCAAGGAGAATTTATGAGAATGTTGTTTACAATGTTAACACTAGTTATTAAATAAACGGAGTGGCTTTATTTCATACCTCCGATAGTCCAAATTACATATTACTTTCACTTGTGTCCGACATTTTTAGTTTTTCTAAACACTAACTAGTTGTTATTCGATTGAACATAGAGTCGATAGTTTCGTTTTCAATGGGCATGTGGTAGACGGTAATGCATTGATTGCCACATTCGGATCTTTAAATTGGTGGATAGCAGTGTAATTATGAAGAGATGGATATAATGAGGTTTATTACAGTGGAGTACAAGCGCTGCATAGTGGTCGAGCATAAAGAATCATCGCTTTGTACTGTCTGAAGAAATGCATTTTTGTGTAGGAAAAACTTGTGAAGGAAGGTCAAGAATTTTAAGTTGCTGTCATTTGCTCAGTCGAAGATGTGGACTTCGTAAAGAAAAAGAAATAAAACTTTTGAATTAGCTGACATACTCATAAGGTCACCTTTGTATTAATGAGCTAGGTCACCGCCTGGGTCAGTTTCATGATGAAAGCAAATAGACACGCATGCCGGACGCGGAGACAAAGAAGATGGTCACAAAAAATACAAGTCTGTGGTCTTGTTTTTATCAAGGCTGGAGGCTTCGTCATCACCGACAAGCCAGTTCCCTTGGCGTCAAAAATAATTGCTGTGCAAAGTTGTGGAAGTGCTGAGTATGTATTTGTGTGCACGAAGCAGACGTTGGAAGGAGCAAAATAGGAATGCTCACCAAATTAGCAATGCAGACGATAAACAAATTCGAAAAATGTACAGAATCATATCTGAAATCGGATAAATATAATGGAAAATAAAAAAGGAACTACCAGCAACAAAACTGCATATTTATTATACAGAAAACTACAATATTCACAACTTTCAGTTGTTTTCCAGTTACAGCACGAGAAATAAATTAACATGGCAAACTTTCCATGTCAGTACTTCAAATCTGGGATGTTTTAAACACAGCCACTAAAACCCATACAAAGAAAAATGCAATTTAAGCCTTACCATTAACTTTTCGTATTAGGTGGCGAATTTCCATTATAGTCTTCCTCTTGTATCGTTAATGTTAGAGTTAAATACAAAGTTTAAGATTTATGCTAGTTTATTTTCGGGTTATGCTGATCACACGCCGAGAGACACACAGTACATAATGAGGACTTTATCGTTTACCTTAATTACTGAAAGTATTACATTGGATCTAAGCAGTAGATTTTGAAGTTTTATTGGAAACATAAACCGAAGTAAGGTTAATGAAGGTCTATGTGTCCAATTTCATCTCCATTATCATTTCATATCATTTCTCATTTGATGGTTTCCCTCAGGGTAGAAGTATCGGTGGTGCATGACGCGATTGCATGCTCTGAGTGCGAGTCGGCCTAGTGCGCCGATTCAGTAACGCGGGTGGTGGGATGCCGGTTGTGCAAGCCTGCGTGCAGTGTTCCTTGCTTTGGGAGGCGGCCTCCGGTCTCCGAACCAGCCTAGTGGGCCGATTCAGTAACGCGGCTAGCGGGATGTAATTGTACAAGCCTGCCTGGAGTCATCCTTGCTTTGGGGGCGGCCTCCGGTCTCCGAACCAGCCTAGTGGGCCGATTCAGTAACGCGGCTGGCGGGATGTAATTGTACAAGCCTGCTTGGAGTGTTCCTTGCTTTGGGAGGCGGCCTCCGGTCTCCGAACCAGCCTAGTGGGCCGATTCAGTAACGCGGCTAGCGGGATGTAATTGTACAAGCCTGCCTGGAGTCATCCTTGCTTTGGGGGCGGCCTCCGGTCTCCGAACCAGCCTAGTGGGCCGATTCAGTAACGCGGCTGGCGGGATGTAATTGTGCAAGCCTGCCTGGAGTCATCCTTGCTTTGGGGGCGGCCTCCGGTCTCCGAACCAGCCTAGTGGGCCGATTCAGTAACACGGCTGGTGGGATGTAATTGTGCAAGCCTGCCTGGAGTTATCCTTGCTTTGGGGGCGACCTCCGGTCTCCGAACCAGCTTAGTGGGCCGATTCAGTAACGCGGCTGGCGGGATGTAATTGTGCAAGCCTGCCTGGAGTCATCCTTGCTTTGGGGGCGGCCTCCGGTCTCCGAACCAGCCTAGTGGGCCGATTCAGTAACGCGGCTGGCGGGATGTAATTGTGCAAGCCTGCCTGGAGTCATCCTTGCTTTGGGGGCGGCCTCCGGTCTCCGAACCAGCCTAGTGGGCCGATTCAGTAACACGGCTGGTGGGATGTAATTGTGCAAGCCTGCCTGGAGTCATCCTTGCTTTGGGGGCGGCCTCCGGTCTCCGAACCAGCCTGGTGGGCCGATTCAGTAACGCGGCTGGCGGGATGTAATTGTGCAAGCCTGCCTGGAGTCATCCTTGCTTTGGGGGCGGCCTCCGGTCTCCGAACCAGCCTAGTGGGCCGATTCAGTAATGCGGCTGGTGGGATGTAATTGTGCAAGCCTGCCTGGAGTCATCCTTGCTTTGGGGGCGGCCTCCGGCCTCCGAACCAGCCTAGTGGGCCGATTCAGTAACACGGCTGGTGGGATGTAATTGTGCAAGCCTGCCTGGAGTCATCCTTGCTTTGGGGGCGGCCTCCGGTCTCCGAACCAGCCTAGTGGGCCGATTCAGTAACGCGGCTGGCGGGATGTAATTGTGCAAGCCTGCCTGGAGTCATCCTTGCTTTGGGGGCGGCCTCCGGTCTCCGAACCAGCCTAGTGGGCCGATTCAGTAATGCGGCTGGTGGGATGTAATTGTGCAAGCCTGCCTGGAGTCATCCTTGCTTTGGGGGCGGCCTCCGGCCTCCGAACCAGCCTAGTGGGCCGATTCAGTAACGCGGCTGGCGGGATGTAATTGTGCAAGCCTGCCTGGAGTCATCCTTGCTTTGGGGGCGGCCTCCGGTCTCCGAACCAGCCTAGTGGGCCGATTCAGTAACACGGCTGGTGGGATGTAATTGTGCAAGCCTGCCTGGAGTCATCCTTGCTTTGGGGGCGGCCTCCGGTCTCCGAACCAGCCTAGTGGGCCGATTCAGTAACGCGGCTGGCGGGATGTAATTGTGCAAGCCTGCCTGCAGTCATCCTTGCTTTGGGGGCGGCCTCCGGTCTCCGAACCAGCCTAGTGGGCCGATTCAGTAACGCGGCTGGCGGGATGTAATTGTGCAAGCCTGCCTGGAGTCATCCTTGCTTTGGGGGCGGCCTCCGGTCTCCGAACCAGCCTAGTGGGCCGAATCAGTAACACGGCTGGTGGGATGTAATTGTGCAAGCCTGCCTGGAGTCATCCTTGCTTTGGGGGCGGCCTCCGGTCTCCGAACCAGCCTAGTGGGCCGATTCAGTAACGCGGCTGGCGGGATGTAATTGTGCAAGCCTGCCTGGAGTCATCCTTGCTTTGGGGGCGGCCTCCGGTCTCCGAACCAGCCTAGTGGGCCGATTCAGTAATGCGGCTGGTGGGATGTAATTGTGCAAGCCTGCCTGGAGTCATCCTTGCTTTGGGGGCGGCCTCCGGCCTCCGAACCAGCCTAGTGGGCCGATTCAGGAACGAGGCTGGCGGGATGTAATTGTGCAAGCCTGCCTGGAGTCATCCTTGCTTTGGGGGCGGCCTCCGGTCTCCGAACCAGCCTAGTGGGCCGCAACAGGATTGCGGCTGGCGGGATGTAATTGTGCAAGCCTGCCTGGAGTCATCCTTGCTTTGGGGTTGGCCTCCGGTCTCCGAACCCGCCTAGTGGGCCGATTCAGTAACACGGCTGGTGGGATGTAATTGTGCAAGCCTGCCTGGAGTCATCCTTGCTTTGGGGGCGGCCTCCGGTCTCCGAACCAGCCTAGTGGGCCGATTCAGTAACGCGGCTGTCGGGATGTAATTGTGCAAGCCTGCCTGGAGTCATCCTTGCTTTGGGGGCGGCCTCCGGTCTCCGAACCAGCCTAGTGGGCCGATTCAGTAACGCGGCTGGCGGGATGTAATTGTGCAAGCCTGCCTGGAGTCATCCTTGCTTTGGGGGCGGCCTCCGGCCTCCGAACCAGCCTAGTGGGCCGATTCAGGAACGAGGCTGGCGGAATGTAATTGTGCAAGCCTGCCTGGAGTCATCCTTGCTTTGGGGGCGGCCTCCGGTCTCCGAACCAGCCTAGTGGGCCGATTCAGTAACACGGCTGGCGGGATGTAATTGTACAAGCCTGCCTGGAGTCATCCTTGCTTTGGGGGCGGCCTCCGGTCTCCGAACCACCCTAGTGGGCCGATTCAGAAACACGGCTGGCGGGATGTAATTGTACAAGCCTGCCTGGAGTCATCCTTGCTTTGGGAGGCGGCCTCCGGTCTCCGAACCAGCCTAGTGGGCCGATTCAGGAACGCGGCTGGCGGGATGTAATTGTGCAAGCCTGCCTGGAGTCATCCTTGCTTTGGGGGGCGGCCTCCGGTCTCCGAGCCAGAATAATGGGCCGATTCAGTAATGCGGGTGGTGGGATGCAATTGTGCAAACCTGCCTGGAGTGTTCCTTGCTTTGGGGGGCGGCCTCCGGTCTCCGAACCAGAATAATGGGCCGATTCAGGAATGCGGCTGATGGGATGTGATTGTGCAAGCCTGCCTGGAGTCATCCATGCTTTGGGGGCGGCCTCCGGTCTCCGAACCAGCCTAGTGGGCCGCAACAGGATTGCGGCTGGCGGGATGTAATTGTGCAAGCCTGCCTGGAGTCATCCTTGCTTTGGGGTTGGCCTCCGGTCTCCGAACCCGCCTAGTGGGCCGATTCAGTAACACGGCTGGTGGGATGTAATTGTGCAAGCCTGCCTGGAGTCATCCTTGCTTTGGGGGCGGCCTCCGGTCTCCGAACCAGCCTAGTGGGCCGATTCAGTAACGCGGCTGGCGGGATGTAATTGTGCAAGCCTGCCTGGAGTCATCCTTGCTTTGGGGGCGGCCTCCGGTCTCCGAACCAGCCTAGTGGGCCGATTCAGTAACGCGGCTGGCGGGATGTAATTGTGCAAGCCTGCCTGGAGTCATCCTTGCTTTGGGGGCGGCCTCCGGCCTCCGAACCAGCCTAGTGGGCCGATTCAGGAACGAGGCTGGCGGGATGTAATTGTGCAAGCCTGCCTGGAGTCATCCTTGCTTTGGGGGCGGCCTCCGGTCTCCGAACCAGCCTAGTGGGCCGATTCAGTAACACGGCTGGCGGGATGTAATTGTACAAGCCTGCCTGGAGTCATCCTTGCTTTGGGGGCGGCCTCCGGTCTCCGAACCACCCTAGTGGGCCGATTCAGAAACACGGCTGGCGGGATGTAATTGTACAAGCCTGCCTGGAGTCATCCTTGCTTTGGGAGGCGGCCTCCGGTCTCCGAACCAGCCTAGTGGGCCGATTCAGGAACGCGGCTGGCGGGATGTAATTGTGCAAGCCTGCCTGGAGTCATCCTTGCTTTGGGGGGCGGCCTCCGGTCTCCGAGCCAGAATAATGGGCCGATTCAGTAATGCGGGTGGTGGGATGCAATTGTGCAAACCTGCCTGGAGTGTTCCTTGCTTTGGGGGGCGGCCTCCGGTCTCCGAACCAGAATAATGGGCCGATTCAGGAATGCGGCTGATGGGATGTGATTGTGCAAGCCTGCCTGGAGTCATCCATGCTTTGGGGGGCGGCCTTCGGTCTCCGAACCAGCGTAGTGGGCCGATTCAGTAACGCGTGTGGTGGGATGTAATTGTGCAAACCTGCCTGGGTAGTTCCTTGCTTTGGGGGGCGGCCTCCGGTCTCCGAACCAGCGTAGTGGGCCGATTCAGTAACGCGGCTGGTGGGATGCAATTGTGCAAACCTGTCTGGCGTGTTCCTTGCTTTGGGGGGCGGCCTTGCGGTCTCCGAGCTGGCCTAGTGGGCCGATTCAGTAACGCGGCTAGCGAGATGCCGGTTGTGTAAACCAGCCTGGAGTCTTCTTTGCTCTGGGGGAGGAGGGAGGTCAGCCATCTGCTCCGAGCCGGCCTCGTGACTTTCGGTACCACGACTGTCCTGGTCCGCCGGGGTGTGTCTATGTGCTAAATTGTAGGGACCACGCCCTCTGTACTGTGGTGACTCCTTGGAGTCGGCTGCCCTCTATCTCCTCTCACCTTATCCTCTCTCCCGGGGGTGCCCCACGTGGGAATAGGTATAAAAGACCAGTCTGTTGGAGGTGCCGAATCCCTTCCGAACAATCCAATCCAATCCGCGGTCTTAACTCAGTAAGAATTGCCCGTGCAGGTCCTGCAGTAGATTTAACAATTTTTTCTCTTTACTTGGCAGGAATATCTAGAATTATAGGAGGAGTCCACTTTCTTACAATGCATTTAGAAGTGAAACTTGAAGAGCATTAAACGGAATAATTCCTGAAGATCCTAGTTCCTATAAAGATGAATCTCGGGTAACATTAATATTTGCAGACTACTAGCCAGTTTTGAGAAAATAAAAAGTAAGACTAAAGCGTACTGTGGTGTGAGGGGATTTTCTTGGAATTCTTCACATTTTCGCATCATATTGTTCGCACACATTTTATGCATTTTTAAAGATTCAGGGATCTCAAAACGTGTATTTCAGTTGAAAACCCGACACTGAGTTTTGAGTCAGGCCGGAGTTTAGTAGAAAAAGGCCGGAGGATGTGCGCTCGTTTGCGATACAGGTTAGCTGTGCACAAGAGTATGAATGTCGTCAGATTGAAACGGTACTCTCTTCCTCGAGTTGATTGATTGGCTGTTAAGGAATGTATGGAAGATTAATTGTACGTTAAAGGAATGTATACGTGTATTGGAGCAAATATCTTGTGTGTGCAGTGTCGAGATTGTTACGAGCTCTGAACGGTATGAATTCTTCCTCCCCTAGGACAGCTGACCGCAACCATAAATCTTAGGCTCGCGCCCCGCGTTTAGTTTCAAACATAGTTTGACAGGAAGGGGACATCTTAGGTGGTCTAAAGTGAGATTTTCGTAACTGGGACTCCATATGTGTTCTACCGACCAACTAATTAAAAATAATGAGCTGAAGGGGGAGGCGAAGTTTCATATGGCCTAGCCGGGAACAAATTGATATCTAAAGATCAGTCGCTAGCTGGGGGTCGGGCTAGATCGTCGTGCGGCAGCACGAAGGCAGATATCGCGTTCTTTAAGGAACGGACGAGTAAGCTAAAGAAACCGCGTTCAGTTAAAGGTAGTTAGTAGCTGAGTGCTAATCCAACGACTCGTGTTATAGACCCAGGAGTGCAACTACGCGAGCGCGAAGCCTACCATTCAGAGTTCGCCTACTTAACCTGTATTTCGAGAGTAATTGAAATACAACCGATCGTCATAAGGGAATTAACCTGTGTTTCTTTCCAAGTACCCTAATTGATCCACCCAGAACGCCCTGTTATCAAGAGATCCTTGCCAATGATCCTGTATACATAAATATTAGGACAACTCCGAGAGCAGCCGAGGACATCGATATTCTTCAAATTTTGTTAGCGATGCTGACAACCCTGGGAGTCAAGCCCCTGCCAAATAATTGAGCAGAACTGCGTGGCAATACTATTCACCCGACACCACGACATGCCCCAAGATGTACAGCACGACCATCAAATGTGTACACAACTACCACTGGACTATACTGTAACTCCAAAGTCTTTGATATCGTGCGAACTATCTGAAAGTCTTCAGTTCATATCCAACAAGTTTGCAGTAGTGCCCAAATCTATTAAACAGTTAGAAAAATCCGATTTGGAAATGTCCAAAGGCATACGAATAAAGAAGACAGCTAATTCAATTAATAGGATACCTCTTGTGCCAGTTATCGAAAAGCTGAAAGCTAAATGCCAAAACGTTCTAAACAAAAATAGGGATTATCAAGCTATATGTGGAAGTTTGAAAATTAGTAAGAAAGAAAACACGCCAGACGACAGAGAGGAATTCCTTATATTTGCAGCTCTGACATCGTGTGACGTCGAAAGAAGTTTTCCACTGTGTAAAGGTGATAGGCGTCGAAATTTCACATTTAATAATTTACGAATGTACATTGTAGCCCAGTGTGATTATATTATAGTTAATAAATAGCAGCAGTACGTACCTGCAGTTGTTTACATGCGCGAGCAATAACAGTACAGTTCATGTGCAATAAACCTATAGTAAAACGCACACGCCTCTGGACTTTTTTCATTACTGATAATAGCAAAAATCCAGTTCTTTGACGTACGGCGACTATTGTTTGTCTAGATGTCACATTTGTTATAGGATATTGATATTTACTGTCAGAAACCATGCATCTAATGTAAGACTATCCTTTGCATGATTTTCATTTCTATCGTACAATAAGTAGTACAGTTTGTACTCCGAACACTAAGAGTTGGACTGGAAACTGAGTTAATGCAACGTAGGGTCTTTAACATAACTTATAAGTTATAACGCAGGAAGCGGATGCCACTTGCAAATTCAGCAGAGGAACAGGGACAGAATTTAAAGGAAAAAAGAACGGCAGGCACGTGCTACTGCTGTACAGGAAATGGCACCAGTTGTCGGGCGTCCCAACCCCCTTACCCTCCTACTTTTGTTATTGGCTAAACACACTGACTGCTCCAGTTATTAGAAACTCGCGCAGCTGGAAACAATGCAATTGTTAGTTTAGAAGCTATTTGTTACAATCTGGTAAAATCTCATTTGTCCTTGGAATCGTTGCGTCAACTACGTAATTATTGTGCTTTGTTACCCGTTGTGAGATAAATTGTGAAATTGCATTTGCTACACTTGTGTTTCATTGTTGCCTAGAAGTCGTTTCGATAACATTTGAAAACGTACTATTAAAAGTTTTGTTTCACCTTACTACGTCACACTAATTTTTACCACTAAAGTGGTACGTGTTTTATCCAATAACCGCTGCTTATCTCGATCGTTTTATCACCTCAGTAACAGTTATTTGCTCTTATCAGCTTCCATACAGTCTAGTGAAAATTGTATAGCTGGTACCGTCTGCCCACTACAAGAAGCAAGGCAAAGAAATGTGTAACGTAATCACTTTTGCTGTGCTCGCTGTCCGGATATGATAAGGATGCTATGTATATGTAAAATACACAGCGTTGTCACGTAACTCACTCATGCATATAAGAAGTACCTATCACTGCAGTTACTGAAACTAACATTAAATCTGGCAGCATGGGTGATTCATATGCACTCTCATATACACTCATTTCGTAGTAAGCTGATCCATTTATACACACACACACACACACACACACACACACACACACACACACACATATATATATATATATATATATATATGCAAAAAAAAAGGTTATAAGAATCATTACTAACAACTATAGCAGACACTCCTGCAAATATATTTTTAGAACATTGAAGATATTAACCCTTCCTTGCATGTATTCCCGATCCTAAAATTCTTTGTACTAGTATGCAATCAGGTCCGATTTATAACAAATAATGTAATTCATTGAATTAACATTAGACAAAAGTATAATATGCATTATCCCAGTGCTAAACGTTCTTGCTTGCAGAAAGGTGTGCATTATGAAACCATCGAAATATTTGGCGCTCTTCCTATGATCTTAAAAAAATGATGATTTTGGTGCTTTTAAATAAGCTGATACAGAGTACCGATGTTCAAAATCATTTTATTCCGTACAAGATTATCTGAATGACAACTTATCTTGATAATGGTAATGTAGCTCTGTAAGTATAATCTAACTGTTCTAATGAAAAATCATTGCCAATAAATCTTTCATGACTGTACAAAAGCTATTTTAATGTACATGTATTTAAGAAATGACAATAAATGGTATACATTGCAAAAATGTTGAGACCTACTGGCACACCCAAGTGAAAGTAATCATATATAATTATCCCTGCCTTGTTTTTTCATATTGATTTTCATATTGCTTGTATATAACGTGTCTCTTATGTCAAATGTTCAATATATCTGCTAATTAACTGTATGCCTCTAGACATATTCAGTGTTCACATACTGACCAGTCCTTTGTGGCTACAAGTAAACCCACTGAACGCAAATCAATCTAATCTACTCTGACAGAGGAGATAAACAATTCAAGCCCATCTCCCTCTTTGTGCCGCGCTTGCCTTCTTGTAATGGGCAGACAGGACAATTCATAATAATAAAATGTATATTATTAAAACAAAACTGCCATCATGCGGAACATTTCTTATAGGTACTGAGAACAATACATTTTAAGACACTTGGTACTTTAGTAAGTGAATGAATATTTTATTCTTATTGACAGTTCTATTTAAACGTCTTATAACAACTTCAGGAACAACTTTTTATATATACATATTTATAATATTTTAAGAAAATCTCCTCATCCCAAACTACCTTTTACATTGAAGATGTTTCGTTATTTTCGATTTTCTCAAAAATAGCTATACCAAAGATAGATATGATTAAGACATGCCCATGAAATATTTTACTTAAATCTTGAATTTTCTGCTAAAAGCTTATGATGTCTCCCTTACTCTGAGGGAGTTTTGTATAGGTAACTGATAAACCGCAAGAGACAGAATGTTACCGTACCAAAGCTGTAGATCATATTAAGGCACAAAATTTATGTCGAACAAACTATTTTGTGCCATTAATCATTTCTAAGATATATTTTGCTATTATCTAGAATGTTTAAATATATAGTTACATTTTTTTTTCATGTTATATGTAGTTCGCTAGTCTCTCTCTCTCTCTCTCTCTCTCTCTCTCTCTCTCTCTCTCTCTCTCTCTCTCTCTCTCTCTCTCTCTCTCTCTCTCGCTCATGCAAGGAATGTGTAATTTCAAAGTCATCACATAGGATTCCACTTTTTAAAAGTCTATCATGTTAGCCTAATCTATGCTCCTTATGTTTATAAACGTAAATGTATAAATTGTAGAATGATAGTTTACCTTGATTAATAAGAATTATATGTAGAAAAGTGAGCAGAAAAATTCATATCAGTCTAAAGCATTGGAGATATTTATTTATTAATTATTAATTTTGCAAAGCAGAACTTCATCACTAGACTGAACAAGGTGTATTTGTGTGCAAATGCAGAAAACCTGAAAACGAATGAACAATTGAACCCAAAGTGGAGAGAAAGGTGTTTCCACTTGTTGGCTACCCTCTTATGCCTGTTCTATGAACCATGCACCAAATATGCAAATTAGGCCACGGGCCCATGAAACGCAGCTGTAGGCCACATAGTTCGGCTTACGTGCACTCAAGTCAGACGAAACTCAGGGACTTCTACCCATATAACCAAAATAAGTCCACCTGAGCTGACATTAACCCTCCTATGAGTATTTTAGTTACGTCACATTTCACACTAGGCTTATTTTAACCTTAATAAAGTTGCAGCCGAGCTATCTCTCTCTAACTGGCTTTATGTTTGCCTGGTTTTAGCTGCTAAAAGGATTGTTTCAAACAGCACAAGACTTTCATCTAGCGAAATTGTAATTGATGAACCAGTACAGCTGATGTCAATATGTTTCTCCATGGCTCGACCATTACCCAACTTTACTTTCATAGCTACTCCTTCACTCGATATTCTTCTTTTTCAATTTTTAAGTTGACAATTGCTAGAATTAGCTTTCATGAATATCACATCTGTTGTATCCCAGGGTGAGACCACAACTTGGCCGAGCGGAAGCCGACGGTAAATGGAAGGGGCGTTAAGCCTTTGTTAACAAAACCAACAGCAGTCAGGTAAAAATGGTAGTTTATTGTGGAGAGTTAGGTAAACTGTACATTAAGTATAATGAGACTTTGGCTCCAGTCAGTCTACTGGGTGTTGAAGAAGATGTTTAAGTATGGACGGAGGTTACAACTACGTGCGGTAAGACCGTACGGTCATACCTACTACGACAACTGTCGATGAACTGCCGTGTACTGCGCATACTGTTTCCAGAAGAATCCGCCCCGAGGTTCCCAACATCGGGGTATACATCCGCTGATCGAACGATCGCGAACAATCTCTACGTGACTCCTTTCATTATTATTTACTTTTAAAGTCCACTAAACTGGAGCTTGTACTCCCCCTTGCAAACGCGGGCACTTGCTCTTCGCCCGTACGCTAACAGTTTGTTTGCTGGTCCACACAGTAATCATTTGCTTGCTTTACAAACAAATACCGCTTCGACTGACTGTCGCCGTTTGAAATACAAGTTTTTCTTACAATGCTTATTCCAAGTTATTTCATGGTTAACAATAGTTACATATTTTATGCTAAATAAACATCAATATACAATATATTCCACATAAAGAACAATATACTTTTCACATATAGAAGACATCATACAAAAGAAAAACGTCTGCAGCGTAGGTGGTAGTGTGTCTGCCCAAAATTCAGGAGAACCCGATTTCGAATCTCGGTCATAGTGAGTTATTTGGAGAACGTTTATTTAGGGGCTTTCCCTTATCCTGAATGATGAATGTCGGTTAACTACGCTCTATGGACCCTGGCTCATCGGAGTATCATTTCAGCCACTTCATTCATCGTCCGAAACAACAACGTTGGAGGACATGCAGAATTTAAAAAAGGAAAGAAAGAAAGGAAGATAGAGTTGCAAATAGAGAAAACTGTAAGTATTTGAACATGCTAATAACAAAAAAACAAAGGACTCTCTCGGGAACGCTAACATTTTTCTCATTTGCAAGCTCATTTCTTTGAGGCAATCACTAAACATTTACCTGGTCATCCTGACGGCACGTTCCAGGTAGTTGCTGTTTCTTTTAAGTACTCCTGCACTGAAAATATTTCCAATAACAGGAGGTTTTAATTTTTCACCATTTGCACAAAAAAAAAAAACTGTTATTCTTTATTTTAACTTTTTCCCTCCATTACATATTTCGCCTTTTTCAATCAACGTGATGGTAACTGGCGGTAGTCCGCGTTGAGTATGTCTTCTGCAGTAAAGGTAAACTAGGAGATAATAAGCAGTTTATATTTCTAATTGTCAGCTATTTACGTATCAGTTCTATTTGATTCACCACAGAGAACATCGAAAGCAATGTTACATTTACAGAAATGATCTAACCACCCATCTAACGATCTAACAATCCATTGGCTGAAAATGTTGCAAATTTAGCATCATATCTTGATTTTTATTGAAGAACTGGTCCAATGACTGGAATATTCTTACTTTGACGCGACTGAAAATAATTGAACACTTTGTCATTTAGTACGTCGTTTACCGTTTTACGAACTCTTTTCCTTTCTCCACTGCAATATGGCCGCGCCGTGGCTCCCTGGTTAGACCACTTGGCTCTCACCAAGGCGGTCCGGGTTCGATCCCAGACGACCGCAAAGTGAGATTCGTGTTGGACAACACGGTGCTCGGGTGGGTTTTCTCCTGGACCTCCGGTTTCCCCCGCCATCTCATTCCACCGGTGCTCCATCTTCATTTTATGTACCATCAGTGTCATCGCCTGCGGTGCCGTATGTAGTAAAAGCGGGCGTTAAACACTACACATTTAATTTCCACTGCAATATAGTTCGCATATGTAATATTACTGTTAATATTTGAACAGCTGCAACTTCTCTACACACCATGGCACAATCAATCAATGACCTCTTTCTTCTTTTCAATGATCAGTTCTCCAACTTATGCTTGCTTGCTCATACTGTTGTAGTGCACTAATTGAACATACCTGTGCTAACAGTTTAACAGAGACTGACTTCCACCTGAAGAGCTAATATTTACTGTTATAACAACGAAAAATAATATATGTAGATCCATGATACATGTACAAATAGATTCACAAATTCAAAGGAAACCCTCTCACATTAAACTGTGCCAATGGTTATACAAGGGCACAATAACAGTCAATATATACCCTTTCAAATTTAACTACTTATGATACAAGTACAAAAGGTCACAATAAATAATTCCAGGAGCGTAAAATGGAGTCAACAGTTTAAAGAAAAAACTCTTCTCATTAAACTAAGCAAAATATCCTTATGAAGCACAAAAGGTTGAATGCCATTTAACCCCAATGGGTACATACTTAGGAGAACACAATAGAGCTAACGAACTGTCTAATATAGAACCACAGGGGATGTGCAGCTTCGAAGATACAGGGATGTCCAACATGTCCATGGACATTTAAATTTATAGGATTGTGTCCAGTTCCGAAAGCATCATAATGAGATGTCTAATACACGGATGTCCAGTTACAGAATTTTACAGTATAATAGAACATATTTATTGCAATTATTTATCTCCCTGTCATTTCTTTAAAATTATTAATCTTACAATTCAATTATTCTAGTATCACTTTAAATTTTGTTATGATTGTAATTTAGATGTGCAAATATTGACTGATTAGAGCGCAATAAGGGGTAAGGCAGTTGATTTTCAATAAATTATAAATCTCTAGTTAAACATTCTTAGATATAGATTATTCACCAGCATTTTCGGCCTTTATTCTCTGAAACAAAAATCGCACAAAGAGCTAGAAAGAGAGTTTGTTACATTGTAGCAAAACATAGGTCGGACTTATGTTCGAAAGGAAAGAGTACTTTGGACGCTGTAATAACCTTTAAAAATAAAGTATAAACAAATTATTGGTATCAATTTTTTTAAATGCATTCCTACAAAGAAAACATTAAAGGAAGTTCTAAGGACTTAAGTAAATAGAAACTTTATTTCTAAGTTACATGTTGCATCAATCATCCTTTGCGAAAACTGGAGATTCAAAAATGTCGAACTGTCTGAAATAAGTTGGTCAACCATCTTCTATAAAACAAATTTTTTGGATGAAGTCCAAATGTGTATAATCCATTAAATGAGGCAACGTATATCTGAGAAACTACAAAGTGAGACACTGGAGGAAATGGGACATAGATGATCGTGAACGATTCCATTCTAAAGACTCAGGTTTCTCTCGTACTTCATTGCGATTTTGAAAAGCCAAGATAAGATAGTTATGATTAGTGAATATGAACCGTATGCATTTTCGTGTGATTACTTTATAACAAATTAAAAAGTAATCAAACGTAGAAAAATGATGACCAAGTTTAAAGAAGAAAGAGACAGTCAATAAAATGAAAGAATGGCTCCCGAACGGGTGCCTTTTCAGATCCCTCTCTATGCCTATCCTTCGGCTCTTTGTTATCAAACATCTTCAAACTATTTGACCGCGATTTCTTATCATTGTGTATAGCCATCAGCATGAGGCTTTTGCATCTTTCTTCTTCTTGGTAATGGAAAAGATATCTAATGTAATGTTTTTATCCTCAAAGGCATCTCTAAGGTTACACACAACTATACTTTAAAGAGTTCTGATTTGTAGTGCCTATTCAAAAGCAATCGCCGTAGGGAAAGGATTTCAACAAAAAAACAAATTATTTTGACAACAGACAGTCCATTAGTTCCTAATGGCTTCTTCCAGCAAACACGATGCAGCTTTTGACAGAGTGCTAGTTATGGATTGTTCGAGTTAATACCTGACTCTGTTTTCACCGGTAAATAATAGGTTATAATCTGACTCAAAGTAGAACAATGCTGTTGTAAACATATGGAAGGCGAGAAAGAGAGACACATGGATACTTTAACGGAAAGCGCTTAGGCCGCTGACTCTTGCCGGAAAATTGATGTATATTTATAAAGAGGTTTCACGCCAGTCATCAACAAATCCTGTGTGATAAGCTCTATCGCCCATTTCAGTTCACATTTATCCCGTATACACAGTTCACGTAGAAAGTGATTCTTCTATTTGCATTACGTTAATCACGACAAAACGCTTAACAGTAAGCAATATGGACTTGGTTGCACTCAAGATGCAAAAATAATACTCAGCTGTTTATTTCACTAGTCCATTGATTGTAAAAAGAAATTGAGCTCAAGCGAGAAAAAATAGAGGGAACATAATCACATGTTCAAATATGCAACTTGAAGCTGCAAATATTTCGGGAATAATTAATCCTAACAATGAAGTTATTTACACAAATTTTACATCTTAAAGAAACCTTTAGTAAGTGATTGTTTGGATTTCCAGTCAACATTTTAATAAGAATAAGGAAGACAACCAGCTGTTTACATAGCACTCCAAATATAAATTTTACTTGTATCAATATCTGAAACTGAATGCGTAATTTTAATCAACATCATTTGAGTATTTTTTTAGAAAATAAAAAGGATGAAAACGTATCGTGTAAACATTTGTCTTTGTAGTGGAGGAGAATTGTTGTATACGAGTATATGTGTGTGTGTGTGTGTGTGTGTGTGTGTGTGTGTGTGTGTGTGTGTGTGTGTGTATGTATGTATGTATGTGTACGCGCCCGTCTTACTTAGAAAGTAGGCTATATGGCGTCTTAATTACTCACCAGAAGGGTCCTAATGCAATAAATTACCATTATTCATTTAAAAAAATACATTGAAAATATCTACAAGCCATCCCTTCTCACAATAAGATAAAATGTTAATACAATAAATATTTAAAAGTTATAGCAACTGATTTGCTACTATTAATATTCCCAGATAGATAAGTCTGCTACTGTGAGATGCTGTGTAGTTCCAATCGTAATTAACTATAAAAGGCGCAGTTTTGTATACTGTTTAACCGTTCACTTACGTTTAAATTTGTATTAACACCAGATAAACAACTTTTATTAAAAGTTTTCAAAACATTGCATTACACGTATACTGCACAGAGATGGAGGGAAAACGACGAAAGAGAAGAAAATAAGTAAAAACAATAAAATTATATTATTTATCCTGTTACTATATCCCTTTTGAATTAGGCATTTTACTCGATTTTTTTTTTCTGTTTAAAGAATATTTTAATTAATTTCGATTGAATTTAAGGTTATTAAAATTAATTAATACAATCTTTGAGAAGAGGGAAAGAAAGCGCGAGAGATTGAAAAGTGGAGCGACACAGAGTAGAATCTCCCCCACTTAATTGAATAATGCGAGCATAGCTGAGGGATCTAGTACACGCAATGAGTTCTCTATATACCTACGTTTTGCTTTAAAGTAAATCACCACACTGCAGTGCGGTTTATCATTGGTGCAAGTCACTGTATTATTAAACAGTGTAAAAATTAACTTTAGAAGTGACAAAATAAAAATGCACAACTTCATTTATTTTAAAATAAATTAATCAAATCTATGATTCTTGATCAACTCTTAAAGCTATCATTTTATCTAGGATCTCCCGCAGTCGTAAACAAATGACGGATGTTATTCGCTGCATGGGGATGAAGGAAGCACAATCATCGAATAATATTGTAGTTAATTATCACTTCCTCTGGACGCAATGATATTACCCTGTAACCACCACAATTTACGTTCATAGCGTAATGAATGATGCTACGCATCCACAACGTGCACACATCATACAGGAGAAATAGGCTTTGCAGTCATGTGCTTCTTCATAGTGATCAGTTATATATGTATAAATTATACATTTTAATTTCAAAGAAACTTGTAAAAATCATTTGAATGTGTTCTACTTATTTGTTGTAGTCCTAGCCAGAAACTGTGAGTTTCAAATGATCAAGTAGAGCATCAGCAAGGGGTTTTGGCAAGGTCTCTGGCTCAGTGATTGATCCTAATTGAACGGAGCCGGCCAGCCTCCCCCAACTCTCAGTCTTCCTCTGCGATTATTTCCCTGAAACTGTGGAGCAAGATAGCTTGCCGAGGAACAGGACTTGCTCCGTTGCACACTTCAACACAGTGGATGTTGACGCGCTCGGTAATTACGGTGTTAAGTGTGGGCGAGATAATTCGACAGAGTAATTGAACAAGTTATGGGGCGTTGCTCCAGGATTGGTTGAAGCGATCAACTTTCATTGGATTCTCATTTGGAACTAGTTTTCCATCTCAGGACCTTTGTTCTAAATTTTCCACAACATTCTGTAAGGAACAAATGAGATACGCATAATTTTGTTTTGTTTTGAGGGTGGAGCTTCCTCTGACGTAAAGGTATAAAGAATATTTCATTCAAAATTGGATGTCAATAGCTCACTAGAAATAGAGCTCTGAAGCCTTCAGATACCAAATAAAAATTGTATAGAACGTCCGCAGGTATGTGTAAAAAGCATATAGGAGAGAGAAAGAAAGAGAGAGAGAGAACACAGGATATTGGAAAGGAAATTCAACGAACATCGAACTTTCTACTACATGAAAATACTATGAAATTTGTACTTTGACATGATAATTTTTGTTTTATTAATCTAAATATTAAGGAGTGTCCATGTGCTTCTATCCTGGGCTTTGCAAGAGAATTACAGAAGAATACCTTCAAGTATAAACAGCTCTATAATTGAAAGATGATTGATTATTCCAGACAACGATTAAAGTCTGACATCTTCCAATGATATAAGGCTAAGATTTTCATAAATGTCACATTCTAAACTACACATAGCATCTATAGATACTAATATTTCATCCCAGAAACAACATTTATAGATAAGCGGTTTGGTACACTCAAAAATTAGAGGTCTTGGTATTCAGCATCTCGAAGGAGACGACACGATTTTCAACAACATTTGATCACCTTAAACTATTCTTTACAATTAATCATTTCTTTTATTATTCATTATCTCAAAAATTTAATTACTTCCACTATTACGTGTAGATGGTAAGCAGGGGAAATATTGCATTCCACTCAAAAATTTATATCGAGGTTTCACCGGAAATACAAATATTGGGACCCTCTAAATCTTCTTTAAAAAAAAAGACGTTTGTAGAAAAAGTATTTGAGAGAGAGAGAGAAAAAGAGAGAACCACGTAACTCAAATATGGAAATTTGGTTAAATACCAAATTTGGTATTTAAGTTCAGCAACTTTCAAGAATGCGACAGAAGATTTTCTAGAAAATTGCAAACCTTTATTTTCTCAAAAATTGCTCTTACGATATTAAGATACGATATTTTTAAAATATTTTCATGACAAATACAAGATATGTATAGGTGTCTTAAATTGTGTGCAAATCCTCTCATAAGTTCTCTTCAAGCTGGATGATTTTTTTTTTTTTCTAATTTGTAAATCGTAAAATATTGACAAAATCTTAGTATACCACACACGTAGATTTCGCTGAAGCACACAGTGTATGTCAAATATATGTTTTCGTGAAGTGAACCATTTCGAAGATATTTCTTGTCATCTGTCTGAGTTTTCCAATACTTATACTTTCCTCAAATGGGAAGTCGTTATCCATTGTTTCATTTCTTGGCACCGCAAAGAGAAGGGAATTTCAAAGTCATCATATAGCGAATAGCTTTAAAGGATTTGACTGTCCCTTAAAGCCTACTGTATTCCCACATTTTCCTTGAGCTACATGAAAGTTAGCAGTAACATAATTTAGGTAAATATTTTTCTCGATTAACATTAAATATAGAAATATTAAAGCCTGTACAAGACTGGAGAAAGTAATTAGAATGCAACACATGAAAATGTTTTCCTATTATTTTTATATAAAGATTTTTTTTTAACTATTTGCTTAGATGCCATATGTTTGAGTTATACCACAGCAAATAGAACATTATATCACATTTACACCAAATAGCCCGTGAAGTCCTCTTTAATTTGTAAAATTTGAAGCTTTCACGATGATAATTATTACTTCTCGGATAATATCTTGTCGGATTACCAGCCAAGTGATGTTAATGAAGTCTCTCGAGCTTTCGGCCATTCTTATTGCTCTGTGGGAGCAAGAACCCAAGTTTCAAACTGAATATAACATATTCAATATAATCTATTTCAAACTAGAACGATCCTGTTGTAAACATATGCGAGCGCAGAGAGACAGAGATACTGTAACGTCTCTATAAATATTCATGAATTTCCCCCCAACAATCAGCAGTCTAAGAGCGTTCAGTATTTCTGTAACTCTCTTTCTCTACTCCCATATGCTAACAGCGGAATCGTTCTAGTTTGAGACAGACCATTCATCCAGACTTTATGAATACATCGGATTTAAAAGGTGTTATACCAAGTAATCAATAAATTCTGTCTACGTTCAGCGTTAAAATAGTATGGCACGCAACACGGAAGAGCAACATGATTGTATAACACAGAAGATGGTACAGAGAGAAATCTTGCACTGCGATCGTGTGCTGTACAGAAGCTGGCAATACATGGGAAAGAAATGCAGAATAGTTCTTCCTATATGCACACAACTCAAGCACAATGCTTGGAGTTTATCATGTTTTGCATGCATGACTGTATTTCACGCTTCCATTAAAATACAACATGGGTGCGTCTGCACTTATTTTCATTGTGAGTAGAACTTAATAGCATTTTAAACCATTTATATCACAATTATTTGGTGTTGTACAGAAATATAAGTTTTGGTGTGCTTAGATTATCAGCAAGCCAAGAGGCTATAAATACATTCTGTAGTGGTTTGGAGAACTGTGCCATCCTTTAACTGAACATGAAGCAGAAGCTGGTGCGGTAGAATCACTGCCTAATAAACATGACAACAACAAAGACGCCAGTTTCTCAAGTTGGGGAAGACTTGCTCGTCTCACATGACATCTGTTTTATTTGTTACTTCCTCCAGCTGGAAATGACTACCTGACAGCTGCCACTGACTTCACCAGACTTCAGTTCCGGTACACATGTTACAACCGCCTTTTAACTTTTAAAGGTAGGTAACTAGGTGGGCTTCTTTCCTAAAGATAACAAATAGAACAGCGTTAGACTCACATAACGTTCTCTATGTAGTTTCTGTAAACTATTCTTACGAGCGCTTATTCAACTTCCTTCTTGCTATACATATAAGTTCACGTTTACATATTTCGCTGCAGGTGTAAGAACAATATGTCAAGCTTTTTAAAAAGGAACCCCTATGTGGCTTTGAAATCCTATATATGATGACGAGAATTAAGGAAAAGTGACTTACTGCTTGAGAAAAATATTTGAAAATTCAAAGCAATAACAAAAACTAGATCACTAAAAACATTTGATTTAATATAAATTATCTGCTTTAACGAGATCTACATTTTTTATTTAGTAAGATTGTTTCCTTCTTTTACTTTTTACCAGATACACTAAAGTCATTCAGAATGAAGAACGTAATTGACAATATATCTTTTATTTGTCAGGTAAATTCTTAGATGCAGATATTTTAATCAAAAGTGGTAGAGGTACTTACGAAACATAAAGATGATGTTTTCATATGAACTGCTTAGGGTGAGATGAATGAATTTTCTTTAAACCTTTCGGATCACATTTTTGGAAAACCAAATTAAGTCTTTATCGGACTTCTCGTTTTAGAGTTATGTTGTAGATTAATGTAAGCTTTTCAACTCTTCTCTGTTTTTAATGAGTGCTTTTGGAATTTTTGAAACTATTGCGTCCACGCTTGACTTTGACGGTTTCTTGATTAGATATTTTTCCTCTATCAATTTAAGGGTACTGGATAATCAATAGAAGCGGATCTCTTTTCTAATGAACAGTAGTTCAATAAAACTTCCCCCTTAAAAAAAGATATGTAAATGTATCTAAATGTATGAAAGAGCTGAAATTCATAATTTCCACAAATTTCGACCATTTAGTTGAAAATTTTATCACAGATGTGTTCAACATAAATGCAACAGAAAATTAATTCTTGTGGTCTCATATTCCTAAGTTTTACAGGAAAAAAAATCTAAGAAAAATTAAAATTGAGTAATATGTATATTGCTGCATGCAACGAAAATTACGAAAATGTTACACTTTTAAATTCTGTATATTATATTTTTCGAATATGTTCGGGGTTGGAGTGCAGTGTTCAAACGTCATGCATCCTTCATTAGCTGGAGTAGTTGCTACCCAGCTTCCATCCAATAGGAATCGATCATGTCTAACCTTTAGCTAATCAGAGATATCAATATAACTTCCCCATGTGGAGTAAATCACGCGTTAGGAGCTCGTTTTTCTCTACTGCTGTGGACGCTATAGTTGCGACGTCAGCCTAATTATAAAATGAATTATACTTTTAATTGGTCACTGTATCAGTTGAAAAAAAACAACTTTTGTATTTTATTTCTATGCTATTTAAGCCTCGCTTAATTCTAGAATGATGCTTTTAAACAGTAGAACCTTTCTATGAAGTTTTAAAATACAAAAATATTTTTGTTTCTCTGTATTCTAGAAAAATAGCTTTCGTTACTTTTTATTTATGGGATAGTTTTGATAACAGAAGCTTGTGATGTTTCACTTCCCAAGATAAGTTCTCCCGCGATTAATTTGCTCATGAAATTGTAGCGAATTTCAAAATCACTTGTTGCATCATTGATGGCAACACTAATAACAATTTGTGCAACAATTTACAGTAATTATGAACGCGTGTAAATGTCTAATCGACGCAAATAATACAATATTTCGCTCATTAGGATTCGAGCCTTCAACTTCTAAGTTCACCTTGAGCTTCGGGGGAAATGTCTGACCTACAGAGAAGACCCAAACATCTTGAGAGGATCATCTTCGAACATTTTTCCCACGCTCTTTTCTCTTTTCGTGTTATCACGTGGCGTAGGGAAAGAAGGAGGAGAGGTGGAGGGCAACAGCAAGATCACGACTTGGGAGATGGATGCCGGTGTACTAACGTAAACAAAACTACGTGAATGATGTTTAGTTGCGTAAGAAATGTGTGGGAGTGAGGAAGATGGTACCGTTACTCCTGCACCTCGGTTATCTTGTCGAAAATCGCCGTTCTCATGGGTCCTTCTTACTGACTGATCCAGTCATGTACAGTTCGCAATTAAGTCTGTCCTTAAGGGGAGTAGGTACTGCGTATCTCGACAATGTTAATTTAATGGGTTGACCCAGAAGTCCCTGGCGTTCTTTCCTTTCTTTCTGTTAAGTGAAAGTTTTGCGCACAAATAAAATGTTTTGGGAATGCGCTTTAGGTTAACTAATAGAGAATTATCTGCTCTTCAAAATAGTGTGTTTAGCCTTTGTTTGCTTAAGTGTCAAGTTGACAACAAAGAGCATTTTGTTTGTTTAGCTTCTGTGGCTTTGGTACCACAATGGAAGGCAAAAAGATGCCGAAAATTCTCTTTGTTCTCGAATTGACACTACATTTTATTGGCCTGAGAAGAACAAACAATATATAAACATACAAAAACTAAGGCCGCAACCTCACACCAGGCATCGGGCTGATCACCCATCCTGATTCTCTATCACATCCAAAGCTTTGGTTCCTCTCACCCGACGTTAAGGGGGAACAAGAATCCCCTAACACCGCAATAAGCGGTACTACTAGGGATAAGGCAAAGAAGAAGAAGAAGAAGAACAACAAAACCAAACACTATTTTATTGAGCACATAATTCTCTATCGAACAACATAAAACGCATTGCCCGTACATTTTATTTTTCCCATAAAATGTTCACTTAAATATAAAAGCCAGAACTTATGGACTAGCCCGTTTTCTAATTTTAGGTGGACTTTCCTTAAACATCAATTATTGCAATCATATGATCCTTTTTATTTAATTTTGTTTTAATTAACCTTTTGAAGATTTAATTAAATCTTCCTCTTTAGGTACACAAAACATAACACGGCATGTAAGTTTCATAGGAGAGAGAGAGAGAGAGAGAGAGAGAGAGAGAGAGAGAGATAAAGGGACAAAGAGGGGAGAGAGAGGCAGAGGTATAGAGATGGATATGAATGAGGGTGGTAGAGGCAGTCCGTGAGTAACCGAATAATGAAAAGAGACACACAAGGTACCTCCACATTCAACGCAATAACACGAGGAGAGCTGCGGGTTCTGTTGTGTAAAGTTCAGCTACGTAGTATTAGTTGTATGCCCTGGTCGTGACATAGTGGGCTGGAGCATGCTGCTCCCGTTCCCCACTAGGGTATAGGTGTGGGTTCGTGCCCACATATATGTACTAGTTTTTTCGGTCCATGAATAAGTTCGCTGCCCTCTCAGCATCGCAATGCGTTTGAAGAGCTAATATTCACCTCCTGGTTCAATGCCAATACAGTTTGTATTACTTTTTGAGAAAATTGCATTAACCTATTCTCTAAGCTTTATCTTAGGACTTTTTACCTTCAGTACTACGTATTTACAGTACGTAGATGAAGTATTGAACTCCAAAAATTCGATACCTATATGTCACCGCAAATACATGTTTTGAGACTCCCTGAATAAAAAGTAAGATTCCTTTTTAGTAGACGTACAGCGTGTGTGTGTGTATGTGTGTATAATAATGAAATGAAATGTGTAGTGTTTAACGCCCGCTTTTACTACATACGGCACCGCAGGCGGTGACACTGATGATACATGAGATGAAGATGGAGCACCGGTGGAATGAGATGGCGGGGGAAACCTGAGGTCCCGGAGAAAACCCGCCCCAGCGCCGTGTTGTCCATCACAAATCTCACTTTGCAGTCACCTGGGATCAAACCCGCGCCGCCTTGGTGAGAGCCAAGCAGTCTAACCACTGAGCCACGGCGCGGCCTCTGTGTGTGTGTGTGTGTGTGTGTGTGTGTGTGTGTGTGTGTGTGTGTGTGTGTGTGTGTGAACAGCGTAACTTAAATGAAAAAAATAAACGAGAAGCCAGTTAAATACCAAACTTCATTCTTAAGTTCAGCATCTTCCAAGGATGGCACAAGAAGATTTTCAAGAAAATCCCCCACCACAGACCCCCTTTACATGGCAAATGTATTGAGAACTTGATTTCCTCAAAAATTTCTCTCACGATTTTGATAGAAACACCACATTTTAAATATATTTTCATGACAAATGAATTGTAGGTCTTGAATTTTCTGGAATTATCCTCAGAATGTATTACTTTTGCATAACTGAGAAACCTTAAGAAATCTTACTGCACAAACTGTATATCTTGTTAAAACACACAATTTATGCGATATACGTCTTTTTTTAATATAGTGGATTATTTCTGAGATATTCAGTGTTATTTGTCTCAATTTTCCAATAATTATTCATTTTTAAATGGGAAGGCGTTATTCTGTTTGTATTTCTGACCATGCAAAGAGAACGAAATTCTGACACAGCACCAGCTCCTAAACGATTTGACTGTCACTTTAAGTACGAATATGCTGTATTTCCCTAATCCCATTGTATCCACAAGGATATATGTACAATAGCGTTATTTCTGAAAACGTTTACCTCGATTATCATTATAAGAATAACTTTACAAGAGGTACTAAAAGAGTCATTTGAGTGCAACGCATCAGATTGTTGTGAAAACGGATATCAAATAATGTATTATAAGCAAATCTCCTAAATTAATGCTTTGATACGAAGTGCTGAATGCTCTTTTGTCAAAGCAGCCATTTGAAGACGTCCTAATATTGAACTTGGTGAGGGGGCGAATTGTTTTAGCATATATTTTTACTTTTAAACGGAATACAAATTAATATTTTTAGTATGTGTGAATGTGTGTGTAGTGTTAACACCCACTTTTACCACATGCGGCACCGCAGACAGTGACACTGATGATACATGAGATGAAGATGAAGCACCAGTGGAATGAGATGGCGGGGGAAACCGGAGATAATCCGCCCCAGCACCGTGTTGTCCACCAGGGTCGCTTGGGATTGAACCCGGGCCGCGTTGGTGAGAGCCGAGTAGTCTAACCACTCAGCCACGGCACAAATACATATTTTACTTGAGAAGAAATAAATTTAAAAAAAATTTAGAGCGAGTATGTTTTAACGTATGATAGCAGCGTAGGTTTACTAGCTAGTAGACTAGGTCTACTGCCTCTACTAGCACATCCATTTTATAGCATACTAAATAGCATTTGTGGAATAAATCAAAAGCAGTAGTTGAAGCAAGGGACATGCCTCGGCATTTGGGAGGTCAGAAGGTTCGATTCCCATCGATCGCCCACTCGCACTTGGAGTTTGTGTGCGGCGCATGGGCGAATGCTGCGGTGGTTTCTTATCTGTTACGATATAATTTTGCTTTCATTCCCTTTCCTTCTCATTTTTAAGTGTTGTTTTAGTTTTGCTCTGTATATGGCGGTGCGGACACATGGCGCGGATGCTTGGTCGAAGGGAAAAGTACTCCTCTTGGGCAATAGAACACAGCTCTATCTACAGAACGTTATCACCCTCTTTATGGAGCTCCAGCAGCGCGAGAAGATTTCGAGCCTGGAACTCTTAGAAAGTTCCGCGCGTCTCCGTGACCTCTCTCCCTGAGACCTGTGCCTTTCTGTGGTTCCTTTAATTCATCCCTTCCTTCTAGTTGGATGAAGAAAGCACTTTTACCTATAACTATAGCTGAAATACATGTGTTAATTCTAGAAGCTTAAAGCTTGTGTTGCAGTCTTATAAGGAAAGACTTGCGTGAGGTTCCACTGATATACGGTATAAATTCGTACTATTGAAATTTAATAGTTTTGGGAAAACACTGATAATAAATTTGATTCCTAGCTAGGGCTATCAATTTGGGGAGGACGTGTAAAAATACGGCTGGTAAAATGTGTTTCCAACATCCAGACTTCCTTAAAACATATATCGTGTGTAAACACGGACGTGTAAGTAAGGCACCCTGACTTGTCTTAACGGCGAGGAGAAAAATTTACCAAAAGAATTTCCGACCAATCGTTAAGTGGTGGTCAGCTTTACATCTTAATAAGCCATAACAGCCCCGTGAGAGATTGCAGTAACACAGTTTGCCAAGGACGGCGATGCATTCAATGAAACCAATAAACCTTTCCTTCTTGTTAACCTATCACCGTCGTTAACGTAAGTTGTACTGATGGAATTGCCCGCATTCGGGGTTCAATTCCCGTGGCCGACCTTCCTGACCCATGAGTTTGTTGCGGAGTTTCCCCGGATTGCTAGGCTAATGCTGCGCGCTCGTCTAGGTAGCGTAGATGGTAGCGTGTCTGCCTCACGTTCAAGAGGTCCGGAGTTCGAATCTCCACCAGGATGCGTTACCTGTAAAAGGTTTTCCGGGGTTTTGCCTTATCCTGAAGGACGAATGTTGGGTAACTCTAAGCTCTATTGACCTTGGGCTCATTCGGGCATCATTTCGCCCATTTCATTCATCGTCCAATAGGTATGACTTCACGTTGGACGACGTAATTAACAAATGCTGCGAAGGATAAATTTTCCGAATTTCCTGTCCCTCATTTCACTTACACTTATTTCGTAGTAAACAAATCCACTATCAGCAGATAAACGGTTCAAGCCTCTCTCTCTCTCTCTCTCTCTCTCTCTCTCTCTCTCTCTCTCTCTCTCTCTCTCTCTCTCTCTCTCTCTCTCTCTCTCTCTCTCTCTCTCTCTCTCTCTCTCTTCATGTCCAGCTGGCATTCTCGTGATGGGCAGACAATATGGAGTGCATATGAATCACCCATGCTGCTAGCATCCTTATCATATCCGAACGGCGAGCGTCAACATTATGCGGACAGCAAAAGTGATTACGTTACACATTCCTCTGCCTTGCCTTCTTGTATTGGGTTCACGGTACAAATTTTTCGATGGAGTCATTAACTTCACTCTGGGATTTCAACTGTCGTTCATAAACATTTGATAATAAACTGTTGAATTAAGAAGTGCAAATATTTTCTGGGAGCAACCTGTGAAGTTTTCATTCTGAAAGAATGTTGTATACTTTTGTAAATAGTATAAATCACAATAAATAGATATGAACATGCTACATAAACACATACTGATGTGCTGTACCCACATGACTTTTTCTGCTCTTGTACAAGCTACTCTTACAAATGCTTATTCCTATGTATACTTTATGTTATTCGAAATATCAGTTACCGAAATTATTGCATATTCCCTTGTATGGAAACCTTTAAGCGATAGTCAAATATTTTAAGACCTGGTCACTATGTGACGACTTGAAACTCATCCTATTTTTATGGCCAGGAACAATAAAAACGAATAATGACTTCCCATTTGAGAAAACTGTAAGTACTGGAAAATTCAAATACATATCATGGAATAGCTCGGAAATAATTAACTACAAAGCAATAAAGCGCGTTTGGATCTACATTTTTGTAATAAGATTTTATCTGTTTCATACAGTTTGTCAGTCATACAAAAGTCACTAATAATGAAGAGCATTTCAGAGGCTATTCCCAGAAAATCTGTCTCTATAAACACCCATGAAATTCCATTCACCAATCAGTAGCCTATGCTGCGCCGTGGCTCAGTGGTTAGACCGCTTGGCTCTCACCAAGGCGGCCCGGGTTCGATCCCAGACGACAGCAAAGTGAGATTGTGGTGGACAACACGGCGCTGGGGCGGGTTTTCTCCGGGATCTCCGGTTTCCCCCTCCATCTCATTCCACCGGTGCTCCATCTTCATCTCATGTATCATCAGTGTCATCGCCTGCGGTGCCGTATGTAGTAAAATCGGGCGTTAAACACTACACATTTCACAATCAGTAGCCTAAGAATGTTCCGTAACAGTATCCCTGTCTCTGTCTTTCTTCCTTCCCATGTATTTATAAACAGGATCGTTCTAGTATGTGGAAGATTACAGAGAAAGTAAATATATACGTTTAATACTCTTATAACCATTTCTGTAAACCTGTAGCTCCTGGTAGCTTTGGTATTATCCAAATTTTGAGTCAAATGCAATACCTCTCTTAGATCCGATGTAGGTAGAGAATGTGTCGTAAGGGTTGTAAAAGATGATGGCAGAAAGAACTGCGGCTTGTGTGGGAAAGGAAGGTCAATGACGCTCACCAAAATCAGACAGCCTCTTTCCACAAACGTTACTAATGCTTTTGATGCGCGACTGGAATTCTGATACACAGCGTGTGAAACGTACGGCGTGACCCTAGCACCATGACCTGTGTAGAGTCTATCTTTCAGTTTATTAGCACTGGTGATTGTCCCGTTTCTCTCTCTCTTTCTCTCTCTCTCACTCTCTCTCTCTCTTGATAGCCATTCGTGGAGCGTACGAGTACAGCAACTGATCACCTCAAGACACAAATGTTCTGGTTTTATGTTATTGGATAGAGAATTATGTTCTCTAGAGAAAGTTGTGTTTAGTTTTTGTATGTTTATATAATGTTTTTTCTTTTCAGGTCAATAAAATGGAGTGTGAAGTCGACATAAAGAGAGCATTTTCAACACTAAGCATATATGTATTGAATACGAGTTCAGTGTGTGAGTTCACCACGCTCTGTACTGCTACAGCAGAGAGAGAGAAGACAGTTTGAGGCGTGCATGTAGGAAAGACCGAAAACCCTCTGGGTTAATAACACAACGCGTCACACGCTGAACTCGTCTTCAGTGCGAGCATGTACAGTGATGAGAGCTGTCACACCGGCATTGCCTATCCTCCCCTAATGCCTGCTTCCTGTGTGGACAGATGAGTTGCTTTTTTCGCTACGATGTCTTTCCTTTCCGATGGAAGGATAAAATTTAAGATACAATTTAAGTAGTGCGATGAAAATTTGCCGAAGCTTTGATAATAATTTGGTTCTAGGGGAGTGTCCGCAGTAAGTTGATTCAGACTAAGGATCTTCAGCTCTGAATGAAGCTACTGCCATGGTAGCTCTTACAATTTGAGCTACCATGACTAAACGTATTAAATCCTCACGAGGTGTTTTCAGTTATGTGCATCGAATTGTTCATCTAAAAATAGAAACACTTTCAGCGAACCTCCGCTTGTAGATCATTTCTAATTTTAAACAATTTTTACTAAATTTGACATGATTCGACAATTTCTCTTCATACTATGCTACACAACATTTCAACTCTGTGCGTAGTGGTACACTTAAAATACTGATTTTAAACCGATTTTAATCAAATCTCAAATTCTATGGCTAAGAGTTTTGTCCCAGTGTTACTAATTAATTTTTCAAATCTATGTCTGCAGGAGTTGGCTGAAACGTTGAAGTGTTTCAGAAAGGATTTTAATTCCAGACATTTAAGGCTATGCTTACGTTTATGTTCATTTTTAAAATTAATTTTCTATCAAGCACAAAAGTGTAAGCTACCGTCGCAAGTGGGAAAGTGCTGTTTCATGAAATTTTGTTTTGTACTATACAGTACTTCTTAAACTCATTATACTTAACACTTCATCCTTTAACAAGTACTCTTCTAACCGAAATATTAACTCATAATTTACACTTTATTCAGTTAATTTTAACTTTTAGCAGTTGATAACTCAAAAAAGTGCAAGGCACGCTGCATTTTACATGAATAAACCAACATATTTTTATGCATTCTATCATTCAACTATGAGGAAGTAATCCATTCATTCCAAATATATATTTGGAGAATTCACTGGAAATACACATTTTTAAGTAAAAAAGAAATATTTTTATGAAAAATGAAGGAGTAACCAAGAAACCCACCATTCAGTAGTGAAAATACAAATAACTTCCAAACTTAATATTTAAATCCATAATAGATCATGAATGCAAGAACTAACATTTTAATGAAATTTTCTCTGCCAAAATGACAAGCATATGACAAATATAATGTACATATTTACTTTTCTGTAGATAGGTTACCAAGCGTCTACATAGGTATTGAAGTTTAAGCAATTAACCATGAGACATAGAGTTACTACAGAAATTATCTACAACATTTGGAATAACCTTTTTTATGCGTTAGGTATCTTCGAAATGTTTTTCCTGTTCATTTAATTCTTTCATTCTCTTTAGCAAGACACCTTTAAGTTTTAGGAGTACAAGCTTATAGAGAGCAAACGGTATCACAGTTTAAATATTCCACTTGCTTTTAATAGTAGTTTGTGCCATTGTCTCTTCCACGTACTTGGCCTACCTGTAGAACACTTACAAAAAACAACACCAGGAGAATATTTATCATTAGCACGGTGTACATAGGAGAATAAGCTTTTCTATGAATAATTTACGTAAGAATAATGAGAGCCGTGTGAATAAATGATAACTGTTACTGAAATTCATGTGATTACCACACACCATATTTTTATGTTTAGTTAATTTTTTATCTGGTGCTAAATATCTTGAAGGCGGAAATACTTTATATGGCATTTCAAATGCCCAATAGCAAACATATTTTAGCAATAACAGTTTCTCGACAGCTCTTTGAAAGACACCTTTAATGGGATTAACAACGAAAGCCGGAATAGTTGCTGATCTTTTTCTTTCTCCACCCCCCCCCCCCCAACATCATTGGGCATCTACTGAGGATCCTTATGGCAAAATGAAGACTCGAAAAACGAAATTCAAATGTGACCGTGCTACAAAGAAGCAGCATACGGGAAGTTTCAAAGAGAGGCTAGAAAATTGATCTTATTAGCTAGCCAAGCCGACTATATCGCGGACAGAATATTATTAGAACAACTTACTATGACGTAATCTTTCAAGTTGGCGCCGTCTTTTCTGGACCATTGGAAGTGCCTTCATGTTCTCATTAACCTCTGTACTTCTGAAGATGCAGCGAAAGCATGCTTGGTGGTCGAAGAATACCCAGTTGCCACATCTCCTTAAACTTTCACTCTTCAGTAATAAATAGATTATCCACATGAATTAGTACATAAGAACGCACTGGGTAGTCCGAGGAAAACGTAACCGAAACCATTTTAAAACGCTTTTGTGCACTAAGATTACTTTAATAATAATAATAATAATAATAATAATAATAATAATAATAATAATAATAATAATAATAATAATAATAATAATAATAATAATAATAATAATAATAATAATAATAATAATAATAATAATAATAATAATAATAATAATAATAATAATAATAATAATAATAATAATAATAATAATAATAATAATAATAATAATAATAATAATAATAATAATAATAATAATAATAATAATAATAATAATAATAATAATAATAATAATAATAATAATAATAATAATAATAATAATAATAATAATAATAATAATAATAATAATAATAATAATAATAATAATAATAATAATAATAATAATAATAATAATAATAATAATAATAATAATAATAATAATAATAAAAACAACTATGTGTTCTATATTGTGTATGACAATAATTATCACCGTTATAACCTTAGCACCAAATTGCTGCCCTGCCATACTCATTAACACTGTTTTAATGTTTTCAGGTAGATCATCTAGACTACGAAGGATGGGTTGGAGGCACTGTGCTTTTAATATCCCCAACATAAATGCATCACACAACAATAAATCAGAATTTTGTAAATGTTATGAAAAGTCTGGTGTCCTGAGATCAGCCTTCCAGGAAACAGTTGTTAAATTAGGTGCTGATTCCCATGACCAGTATGAAAGGTCGTCCTCATCTGGTTTAAAATTTTGTTCATATACATCAAATTGGTTAATTAATTGTAAAAAGTGCTTTATAACCCCCTAAAACATCCAATAGCTTAATCTTTAAACACTTCTGGTGTGACGTGAATTCTGTTTCCGCATTCATTTGCTAAGGACCAATGTTGGCATGAAAAGAGACAGTCCACACTATCACTTTGTCTGAACGTAATGGTCTCTGTGCATATTCTTCCAGTTTTTCCCAAATGAGAAAAAAATAATTGTGCTTATAATCACGGCCAACCAGTGCATATTACATTTTTCAAACGACTAATTTTATGTGAGATGATATTTATGGAACAGTAATGAATACGCTCTATGAAGCCCGCTCCCTCAGCGCATGGAACAGCTGAATTAGACATGTGTGTACACCAATCACTGATTTACAACAAAAGTAATCAATCACACACGTTTTCGGTTACCTTTTCGGGGGACCAACCTATGTTCACGTTAATATAATAATAAATAACACTAATTGATGAAAATTCGAGAGGTTCACGATCTGGAGGCAGGAAGAGGGCCTATATCTGTTTCTGAATCAAATCCTACCATTACCGGATCCAGACTAACCATTTGAACAACATTGAACAAATAAACGATACTCTGTCTGTTGCAAAATGCAGTATATATTTCTTACGAGAGAAGGACTCATTCATTACCTTAAAGCTTTATCCAGTCTATCAACTAGAAATATATAAGAATGTCATAGAATATGTTTGGAAAAAAGAAATACTTTTGAAGAGGAGTGTCTCAGTAAAGCTTTAGGATGAGGGTACATAATTGCAAAGCACATTTTGGCTGTTCGCATTCTTCTTGAAAGTGGTAATCTATAATCATTCTCCATTGAGTTCAGATCTAACCTGAACTACTGTATGGTAGTGACAATAAACAAGTATCATGATATCTACTACAATTTTGGATAAGCAGCAGTAGGTATACATAAGATTGCAGGAATGGCTGCTTGCTTTTTGGGAGAACAGATTGCTTTAAAGAAGATATAGCTCAAAGTATTAAAAAAAAAAAAAAAAAAAAAAAAAAAAAAACAGGTTCTTTCAAGTGATAGTACGGATCTTATACAAAAAGCTTTTAAAATTAAAACCTAATGTATTTCCCGGGCTTGTGGGCCGTTATCCAAAGGATGAAACTTCTCCTGACGTTTCGCTCATAACTCCGACGAGCATCTTCAGAGGATGATTCTAGCTCGGTACCGACCACGGCCCACAAGCCCGGGAAATACATTTTATTGGATTAAAACCTAATACAATACCACATGATTCTTTAGTGCTATGTTACTAGGTATATTGAATGCTTTTTACAATTTAATGGATATTACTTAATGTTGGTGTTTTAAAGAAATGTTTGCTGTTTTGTATAAAAATGACTTCAGTTAAAAGTTGCCCAACGCAATTTTTAAATCCAGACCAGGAAAGAATGCAGCACGCGGAGAACGCTTCTTTCAAATGAATTTGTGCAGCCTTTTCTGTCGCAATGCTGGCAAAAACCTTTGGTTGCGGAGATGCTTCTATGAACGAGCTCTTCCGCACAGCAGATGTTTTTCTTGAATGGAGTGTTATTCTAAGTGATCTTTTGGCACATTTCCGCAAGAAGTCAGTCAGTTGGAACTGCCTCACCCAGAGCTTACTCCTACACGATACATGTCAACCCACACAAATGGAGCTCACATGTAACATGCTGTTCTGTGTTGTACGGTGAATCGATTTGTTATCCATAGTTGGAGAAAAGCGATAGGCCTATTGGTAACTTACTTAAGTGAACAATAGCGAAAGCGATGTTACCCTTAGACATAAACTTCTAAACGTATTTACAAGCTGTGCTAGGGTCGGTATGCAGAAGGTCACGGGTTGAAAATATATATGCATATTGGCCACTCCGACTGGAGTTTATTCGTGGTTTCTCTGAACCATCTGTAAATACTAGACACAAATACTCAACCACAAAACTGCCTACTAACCATCCATATTATTCAGTTACTTATATGCTCACCTTTGTAGCGTAGATGGTAACGTGTGTCTCATACTGAGGAGAACATGGTGAGTTATCTGGATAAGCTTTTTCATTCATTCATCGTCCGATATGACGTTGGAGTACGTAATTTTTTTTTTTTAAAAAAAAAAAGAACTATTATATCTAGGTATATCTTCAGCAATCACAGCATCCTTTACAGTTACAGTTGCAATATAAAGGTTCATTAAATTTTCATATGAATTCAATGAGGAAAATGTGATGCATTATATTCACACGACTTTCCCTACCCATTCTTGAACTATTGTTAAGTGAGATAACCATATGTAGCATTGCCTTTATTACATGTTTCCTTGTAGCAATGTAGAAAGGTATATAGCAAGCTTTAGCGATAGAAAAAATTTTTAAGTTACTTGATTGATACTACAACGGTCACTAACGAAAAGTGAACTTGAGTGCCGATGGGAGGCAAGTTTTGATTTTAATAGGACTTTCAAGGGCTGTTTTCCCATATCTGCTTTAATTAGTTAGCAACTAAATCTAAGTCCATACAACAAGAGAGAGTTTCCATAATTATATTGTTGACACTTTGTCTTTCCAGAGCTTTATTCTGTTTACATTTAGCAAGATTCTCCACTGATTTATTATCTACGAAGATAGAGATGGCATGCTTTCCTTAGTCACGCTATTTTTCCTGGCGCATACCGGCATAAGAAATTTCCAGCCCGCGAAGCAGAAAACCAGGTCCTTCAGTATATGAGGCCGAAATTCCTCCTCCCTTATCGCAATAAATAGGCATACAACAGAGGGCAAGTGGAAGAGAAGTTGTACATCCCGCCCTTCCAGTGGGAGGTAAGTGACATCACACGAGATGCTTTCATAATGCGTAATTAAACTTCTTTTCATCTTACAAAGTTTTCAAAACATTAATGGGGTTGCCCTTTAGAACCCAGATGTTTGGAAGATAACAGCATATTCTTCATCTAAACCAATTGTTTAGGCCTGTTCTTTTCACACGCGCTGAAGTCCTTTGATTTACAAAGCTGAAATCAAACTTTGACAGAAGTTCGCCAACTTTCAATCATTACCAAGTTTTCATAATCGTATTTCCATAAATGCTATAATTTATAAGCTTACATGTCTTTAAGGGGAGATGTTAAATCAGACATGGTGCATTTTTCTGAAAAAATTTAAGATATCAGACTGAAACTTTTGCAGGTTATAATGATAGTTTTGTTAATAATTGAAGGATGTTAAAATTTAATTATTATTTTATGAATATTTTTAATTGTTGTTGAATTTGCATATCAAAATGTTAAACTAACTTGAAATGTTTAAAAAATATTATTTAATTAAGTACTATTTGAGTACTATGATCTAGTTTTATACAATAAGCTTGTTCATTAAGAATGAGAAAATTATTTTTACTCTTATCAGTTGATTTTAATTTATCAGCAAGTATTTTATTAAAAATGAACCAACCATCTTAATATCACCAAAATAAGACTATAACCACATTTAAAGTCCTGGCTCTTTTTATAGTGAGAGTTTTACATGATAAATAAAATGTTTTGGTAGTGTGTTTTAAGTTATTCGTTACACAATTAGGCGTTTTAAAAATAGTGTATTTAGCTTCGTATGCTAAATGTTTGTTCTTTTCAGGTCAATAAGTGGAGTGTCAAGTCGAAAATGCTCTTTGTTGTTGACTTAACGACAAAATCAATAACCTTATAATCAAGAAGTTAAACAAATAAATGCTTAAAATGTCACAGAAACTAAAAATGTTTTATTGGAAGCACTACAACCAATTTCTCTACTTTATCAGTTCATTTCAATCTATTCCTCTATTTATGTTCCATTATAAAGGACAATTATACATTAATCTTGGCTGCATGCAGAATACGAAAAAAAAAAACTGCTTATACGGTTAACTATGTGACCTTTCGGACAAAAAGAAAATATATTCTCAAAGACGCTTCAAATACCATCTCACAATTGCACCGAAAAGGCTTAAACTATATGAGAATGAAGAGCACAAAAACCATTAATGATACTAAATTTATAACACAAACGTTATATTTTAATAATCTGTAAATGTTTTATAAGTTTTTGTCTATTATTATTATTATTATTATTATTATTATTATTATTATTATTATTATTATTATTATTATTATTATTATTATTATTATTATTATTATTATTATTATTATTATTATTATTATTATTATTATTATTATTATTATTATTATTATTATTATTATTATTATTATTATTATTATTATTATTATTATTATTATTATTATTATTATTATTATTATTATTATTATTATTATTATTATTATTATTATTATTATTATTATTATTATTATTATTATTATTATTATTATTATTATTATTATTATTATTATTATTATTATTATTATTATTATTATTATTATTATTATTATTATTATTATTATTATTATTATTATTATTATTATTATTATTATTATTATTATTATTATTATTATTATTATTATTATTATTATTATTATTATTATTATTATTATTATTATTATTATTATTATTATTATTATTATTATTATTATTATTATTATTATTATTATTATTATTATTATTATTATTATTATTATTATTGTTGTTGTTGTTGTTGTTGTTGTTCAGAAAACATATAAAATTTAATTAAATTAACATAACTTAATTTGATATTTAAAATGATTGAAGGTACATTCATCATGAAAATGCGTTAAACTTTTGATTGTGCAATAACAATCTTATAACTATTTTGAGCAGTCAAACAGTAATGACATATTTGGCTTAAAAATTAAAACTTTTTTTTACTACGAAGAATTTAAAAATATAAGTTACCTGACAATTACTTTTGGAAGTTTCAGCAGAGCAATAATGTATGTAGTCCCAGATTATGCCTGACATACTTTAAAATTTAAAATCACAATGGATTTTATTATGGCATGACAGTCTATGGAAATAAAAGGATTGTTAATATCAGCGTTATAAAGAAATGAAACTGCAATGAGTTTGCGCTGAATAAAATTATCGTGGGAGCCATAGCTAAGCAGTCAAAGCTTTCCAATCCCGAATCCAAGAGGGTTTAATGTAGGTAAAAATGCTGTTCTCCGATGAGAAAACTGACTCACTCTGTCATTGCTAAAGCGTCGCCGCAGCTGGCAGATAATCCTGCGTCTGTCAAATAATACTATGGAGCCTTAATAATATTCTACGCCCAAACAAAAGTTTCCCCCTTAAAAATTATATTAAAAATGGAAAAACCTTACAGCGTTTCACTATCAAAATGGAAGAGTAATATGTGATAACTTTAGCTTCTTGCTTGAGATACTGACAGGATTGATATCGCTTGCCTTAGTAAGCCATGAATAGGAGGCGTTGAGCTATTTATACATCAGGCATGTGTTGATTTACTAATGACGATGAATTATTCATTTACAACACATTTGCTTAATGTTTAATATCCTTATTTTTGTGTGAGTACATAGGTCCATGGATAAATTGTAATTTAACTAACGCAGGATACAATTGCATATTTTTTCAATCAATTCTTATTGTTGTTATTAATATAACTTTTTTCTAATCTAATAAAAGGTTTTACTAGGTCATAATTTTAACTTTAATGGACACATTACCAGCTTGATGCAAGTTTTTTAAAGGCTAAAACACAGAAGTTAAGTCTGAAGAAAAGTTCGAAAATGTCGCACATATGGCCAAAAGGCAAACTTTAATTCGGCATACCTCCTATTTCTTCATGAAAAACAAAATCACGTAAAGACTCATGTTAAGGTATCATATCACCACAGTCTACTACGATACAGTCAGAGTTGCTTTTCACTCAGCTAATACGATTACAACGCTCCTAGCAGAATGGTTTTAACTAACTAAACAGCTGTGTTAATTTTTTGTTTGTTTCACATGATGTGAAACGTTCGTTACGGATAGTAATCTGTGACGAGGAGAAGAAATTTACAGTGCTTAAGTTGCACTAAAGGTAAGAAAAGGAGACCAAATTTATCCTTCTGATTTCCGAAAGATCCAGTAAGATGAGTTCAAAGTCTTCTTTCACTAAAGCATAACAATGTGAATTTTATTAATGACCCAGTTATTTTTATTCCTCATGAATGAAAATAACAAATCAATGGCAATAAATGTAGTCTTGCTTAGACACCCATACATAATTATTGCTCTCGTGTCTTCGTGTTTAATTTATTAAACTTCATTAACTATTAAATTAAATATGTTCAATAATGTTTAAATTACGCGATAAAGCTGCGATAAAATTTTGCGGCAGATTCTATTTGGCGGAATTCAGTTTTGCAAGTTGGCTGCAAATTTTCTCGGAACCACCTCTACATGAATTTTCCTCTGCAGCATAACAGCGTTCCGTTAAAATATTTATGTCCCTCTGTTTCTCCCCTCTCATTTGTTTACAACAGGATCCTTCTAGTTTGAAGTATATTATAGCAGACTTGAAACAGCCAGTTTCTTGTTTGTGCACTCACCTCAAGCTCAGTCCTAAACACGTCACTCGCAAGGAAAAACATCTCGTTCCTTAGCGGCTGCTGAAATAACTATTCCTGGATTTCATTGTTTAATGTTCAAGTTTCTCAGTAACTCGGCTGCAGTAGGCCTGTGGGACTTAGTTTCCAGCAAAATGAAACTCACTCCACATCCTCAAGTGCTGTTTTACTGAAACCGCCGCTAAAGTTAGCTAGATACATAAAGTGTAGTACTTACCCGTATAGCAGTGCCGCCCCTGCGATGCCGCCCCCACATTGGGCCGTAACGTACATCAGCGCCCTCAGCGGCGTGATGTTGCGGGTAACTGCCATGGCTACGGTAACCGCAGGATTCACGTGCGCTCCTGAGGGAGAAAAGACATCCTTGTTTATATCTCTCATTGTTTCCTCAGAGTTCTACTACAGTTAGCAAACTCTTAGATTCTCTAATGGTCCGAGAGATTCTACCTAGTGAGGGCAGTGCGCAATTGAGTGTGTGAGGTTTAAGAGCCTATCAACAGATCATGTGGGCCCTCCTACTTCTGCAAGTTGGCTGCAAAATCCAACAAACAAAACTGCCCTAATAGCTATTTAACAATGCAAACCAATGCGAGAAATAAAACAAAATTTTCAAAACACTGCAATGAAATCAAAATTAATGTCCCATTTAGTTAAAATAGTGCTATGCGGTTTGCTCCTAAAATTAGAATATTATTAATAGCAGCTTTAACAATATAAAACTGATTCTCTGTTGGCAGTTTGGGTAAATAATATTCTGAAACAAATCCAGAATCTGTCATGATAGCATTGTCTAAATTAATCAAAATAATATCCATAGGTACTTCCACAAGAAATAGATAATTGGATCAACAATTAATTATTGCAGATGCATAATATCAGTAGCTTAACAAAGCTACTTAACTGAACAAATAACGACAGGGTGGTGATAGTGGCGGTGACAGCGGCGGTGTCGGTGCTGGTGGTGGCAGCAGTAGTGGTGGCGGTGGAGGTAGCGATGGTGGTGGTGGTGGTGGTGACGGTGTTGGTGGTGGTGGTGGTGGCGCGGTGGCGGTAATGATGGTGGTGTTGGCGACGGTGTTGGTAGTGGTGGTGACGGTGTTGGTGGTGGTGGTGGCGCGGTGGCGGTAATGGTGGTGGTGTTGGTGGTGGCGGTAATGATGTTGGAGGTGGTGGTGGTGGTGGTGGTGGTGGTGGCGCGGTGGCGGTAATGGTGGTGGTGTTGGTGGTGGCAGTAATGATGTTGGAGGTGGTGGTGGTTATGGCGGTAGCGGTAGCGGGGGTGGTGGTGTACGTGGTGGTGGTTATGGCACTAGCAATGGCGGTGCTGGTGGTGGTGGTAGTGGTAGCGGTGGTGGTGGTGGTGGTAGTGGTAGCGGTGGTGGTGCTGGTGGTGGTAGTGGTAGCGGTGGTCGTGGTGATGGCGGTAGCGGTAGCGGTGGTGGTGGTGATGGAGGTAGCGGTGGCGGTGGTGGTGGCGGCAATGATGGTGGTGGTGGCGGTAACGACGGTTGCGGCGGTAGATGTGGCGGTAATGCTGGTGGTGGTGGCGGCGCGGTGGCGGTAATGGTGGTGGTGGTGGCGGCGCGGTGGCGGTAATGGTGGTGGTGTTGGTGGTGGCGGTAATGATGTTGGTGGTAGTGGTAGTGGTAGCGGTGGTGGTGGTGACGGTGTTGGTGGTGGTGGTGGTGGCGGTCATGATGGTGGTGTTAGTGACGGTGTTGGTGGTGGTGGTGTTGGTGGTGGTGGTGGTGGTGTTGGTGGTAGTGGTAGTGGTAGCGGTGGTGGTGGTGACGGTGTTGGTGGTGGTGGTGGTGGCGGTAATGATGGTGGTGTTAGTGGCGGTGTTGTTGGTGGTGGTGGTGGTGGTGTTGGTGGTGGTGGTGGTGTTGGTGGTAGTGGTAGTGGTAGCGGTGGTGGTGGTGACGGTGTTGGTGGTGGTGGTGGTGGCGGTCATGATGGTGGTGTTAGTGACGGTGTTGGTGGTGGTGGTGACGGTGTTGGTGGTGGTGGTGACGGTGTTGGTGGTGGTGGTCGCGGCGCGGTGGCGGTAATGGTGGTGTTGGTGGTGGCGGTAATCATGTTAGTGGTGGTGGCGGTAGCGGTGGTGACGGTGTTGGTGGTGGTGGTGGCGGCGCGTTGGCGGTAATGGTGGTGGTGTTAGTGGTGGCGGTAATGATGTTGGAGGTGGAGGTGGTGGTGGTGGCGTTGGCACTAATGGTGGTGGTGTTGGTGGTGGCCGTAATGATGTTGGTTGGTGGTGGTGGTGGTGGCGGCGGCGGCGCGGTGGGGGTAATGGTGGTGGTTGTGGTGGCGTTGGCGGTAATGATGGTGGTGTTGGTGACGGTGGTGGTGGCGGTGGTGGTGGTGGTGTTGGAGGTAGCGGTAATGATATTGGTGGTGGCGGTAGCGGTGGTGGTGGCGTTGGAGGTAATGATGGTGGTGTTGGTGACGGTGGTGGTGGCGGTGGTGGTGGTGGTGTTGGTGGTGGCGGTAATGATGTTGGTGGTGTTGGCGGTAGCGGTGGTGGTGACGGTGTTGGTGCTGGTGGTGGCGGTAATGATGGTGGTGTTGGTGACGGTAATGATGTTGGTGGTGTTGGTGTTGGTGGTGACGGTGTTGGTGGTGGTGGCAGTGGTGGTGGTGGCTGTAATGATGGTGGTGTTGGTGACGGTGTTGGTGGTAGTGTTGTTGGTGACGGTGCTGTTGGTGTTGGTGGTGGTGGTGGTGGTGGTGGCGGTAATGATGGTGGTGTTGCTGACGGTGTTGGTGGTGGTGGTGGTGGTGGCGGCGCGGTGGCGGTAATGGTGGTGATGTTGGTGACGGTAATGATGTTGGTGTTGGTGTTGGTGGTGACGGTGTTGGTGGTGGTGGCAGTGGTGGTGGTGGCGGTAATGATGGTGGTGTTGGTGACGGTGTTGGTGGTGGTGGCAGTGGTGGTGGTGGTGGTGGCGGCGCGGTGGCGGTAATGATGGTGGTGTTGGTGACGGTAATGATGTTGGTGGTGTTGGTGGTGACGGTGTTGGTGGTGGTGGCAGTGGTGGTGGTGGCGGTAATGATGGTGGTGTTGGTGACGGTGTTGGTGGTAGTGTTGTTGGTGACGGTGCTGTTGGTGTTGGTGGTGACGGTGGTGGTGGTGGCGGTAATGATGGTGGTGTTGGTGACGGTGTTGGTGGTAGTGTTGTTGGTGACGGTGCTGTTGGTGTTGGTGGTGGTGGCGGTGGTGGTGGCGGTAATGATGGTGGTGTTGGTTACGGTGTTGGTGGTGGTGGTGGTGATGGTGGTGGTGGTGGTGACGGTGTTGGTGGTGGTGGTGGAGTTGGTGGTGACGGTAATGATGTTGCTGGTGGTGGCGGTAGCGGTGATGGTGGCGCTAGCGGTGGTGGTGGTGGCGGCGCGGTGGTGGTAATGGTGGTGGTGTTGGTGGTGACGGTAATGATGTTGGTGGTGGTGGCGGTAGTGGTGGTGGTGGTGGTGGTGGTGGCGGCGGCGCGGTGGCGGTAATGGTGGCGGTGTTGGTGGTGACGGTATTGATGGTGGTGGTGGCGGCGCGGTGGAGGTATTGGTGGTGGTGTTGGTAGTGGCGCTAATGACGTTGGTGATGGTGGCGGTAGCGGTGGTGGTAGTGGTGGTGGTGGTGGTGGTGGCGGTAATGATGGGGGTGTTGGTGACGGTGTTGGTGGTGGTGGTGGCGGCGGCGGCGCGGTGGGGGTAATGGTGGTGGTTGTGGTGGCGTTGGCGGTAATGATGGTGGTGTTGGTGACGGTGGTGGTGGCGGTGGTGGTGGTGGTGTTGGAGGTAGCGGTAATGATGTTGGTGGTGGCGGTAGCGGTGGTGGTGGCGTTGGAGGTAATGATGGTGGTGTTGGTGACGGTGGTGGTGGTGGTGGTGGTGGTGGTGGTGGTGTTGGTGGTGGCGGTAATGATGTTGGTGGTGCTGGCGGTAGCGGTGGTGGTGAAGGTGTTGGTGCTGGTGGTGGCGGTAGTGATGGTGGTGTTGGTGACGGTAATGATGTTGGTGGTGTTGGTGTTGGTGGTGACGGTGTTGGTGGTGGTGGCAGTGGTGGTGGTGGCGGTAATGGTGGTGGTGTTGGTGACGGTGTTGGTGGTAGTGTTGTTGGTGACGGTGCTGTTGGTGTTGGTGGTGGTGGTGGCGGCGGTAATGATGGTGGTGTTGGTGACGGTGTTGGTGGTGGTGGTGGTGGCGGCGCGGTGGCGGTAATGGTGGTGATGTTGGTGACGGTAATGATGTTGGTGGTGTTGGTGTTGGTGGTGACGGTGTTGGTGGTGGTGGCAGTGGTGGTGGTGGCGGTAATGATGGGGGTGTTGGTGACGGTGTTGGTGGTGGTGGTGGCAGCGCGGTGGCGGTAATGATGCTGGTGGTGCAGGCGGTTGCGGTGCTGGTGGTGGTGACGGTGTTGGTGGTGTTGGCGACGGTGTTGGTGGTGGTGACGGTGTTGGTGGTGGTGGTGGTGATGGCGTTGGCGCTAATGGTGGTGGTGGTGGAGATGGCGGTAGCGGTACCGTTGGTGACGGTGGTGGTGGTAATGACGGTGGTTGTGCTGGCGGTAGAGGTAGCGGTGGTGGAGGTGATGGCGGTATCGGTGGCGGTGGTGGTGTTGGTGGTGACGGTAATGATGCTGGTGGTGCAGGCGGTTGCGGTGCTGGTGGTGGTGACGGTGTTGGTGGTGTTGGCGACGGTGTTGGTGGTGGTGACGGTGTTGGTGGTGGTGGTGATGGCGGTAGCGGTACCGCTGGTGACGGTGGTGGTGGTAATGACGGTGGTTGTGCTGGCGGTAGAGGTAGCGGTGGTGGTGGTGATGGCGGTGTTGGTGGTGGTGCTGGTGTTGGTGGTGACGGTGTTGGTGGTGTTGGCGACGGTGCTGGTGGTGGTGACGGTGTTGGTGGTGTTGGCGACGGTGTTGGTGGTGGTGACGGTGTTGGTGGTGTTGGTGGCGGTGCTGGTGGTGGTGACGGTGTTGGTGGTGTTTGTTGGTGGCGGTGGTGTTGGTGGCGGTGGTGGTGTTGGTGGTGACGGTGTTGGTGGTGGTGACGGTGTTGGTGGTGACGGTGTTGGTGGTGTTGGTGGCGGTGGTGGTGTTGGTGGTGACGGTGGTGGTGTTGGTGGTGACGGTGCTGGTGGTGGTGACGGTGTTGGTGGTGACGGTGTTGGTGGTGTTGGTGGCGGTGGTGGTGTTGGTGGTGACGGTGTTGGTGGTGTTGGTGGCGGTGCTGGTGGTGGTGACGGTGTTGGTGGTGTTGGCGACGGTGTTGGTGGTGGTGACGGTGTTGGTGGTGGTGGTGATGGCGGTAGCGGTACCGCTGGTGACGGTGGTGGTGGTAATGACGGTGGTTGTGCTGGCGGTAGAGGTAGCGGTGGTGGTGGTGATGGCGTTGGCGCTAATGGTGGTGGTGGAGATGGCGGTAGCGGTACCGCTGGTGACGGTGGTGGTGGTAATGACGGTGGTTGTGCTGGCGGTAGAGGTAGCGGTGGTGGTGGTGATGGCGGTATCGGTGGCGGTGGTGGTGTTGGCGGTAATGATGGTGGTGGTGGCGGTAACGACGGTGGCGGCGGTAGAGGTGGCGGTAATGCTGGTGGTGGTGGCGGCGCGGTGGCGGTAATGGTGGCGGGGTTTGCGTTGGTGGTAATGGTGGTGGTGTTGGTGGTGGCGGTGGTGTTGACGGTGTTGGTGGTGGTGGTGACGGTGTTGGTGGTGGTGGCGGGAATGATGTTGGTGGTAGTGGCGGTAGCGACGGTGGCGGCGGTAGAGGTGGCGGTAATGCTGGTGGTGGTGGCGGCGCGGTGGCGGTAATGGTGGCGGTGTTGGTGGTGGCAGTGGTGTTGACGGTGTTGGTGGTGATGGTGACGGTGTTGGTGGTGGTGGCGGGAATGATGGTGGTGGTGGCGGTAATGCTGGTGGTGGTGGCGGCGCGGTGGCGGTAATGGTGGTGGTGTTGGTGGTGGCGGTGGTGTTGACGGTGTTGGTGGTGGTGGTGACGGTGTTGGTGGTGGTGGCGGGAATGATGTTGGTGGTGGTGGCGGTAACGACGGTGGCGGCGGTAGAGGTGGCGGTAATGCTGGTGGTGGTGGCGGCGCGGTGGCGGTAATGGTGGCGGTGTTTGCGTTGGCGGTAATGATGTTACTGGTGGTGGTGGTAGCGGTGGTGTTGACGGTGTTGGTGGTGGTGGTGACGGTGTTGGTGGTGGTGGTGACGGTGGTGTTGACGGTGTTGGTGGTGGCGGCGCGGTGGCGGTGTTGGTGGTGGCGGTGGTGTTGACGGTGTTGGTGGTGGTGGTGACGGTGTTGGTGGTGGTGGCGGGAATGATGTTGGTGGTAGTGGCGGTAGCGGTGGTTGTGGTGGTGGTGGTGGTGGTGTTGGTGTTGGTGTTTTTGGTGGTGGCGGTAGCGGTTTTGGTGGTGGTGGTGGTGTTGTTGGTGTTGGCGGTAATGATGTTGTTGGTGGCGGTAGCGGTTTTGGTGGTGGTGGTGGTGGTGGTGGTGTTGGCGGTAATGATATTGGTGATGGTGATGGTGGCAGTAATGATGTTGGTGGTAGCGGAGGTAGCGGTGGTGGTGGTGGTGGTGGTGGTGGTGGTGGTGGTGGTGGTGGTGGTGTTGGCGGTAATGATATTGGTGATGGTGATGGTGGCAGTAATGATGTTGGTGGTAGCGGAGGTAGCGGGGGTGGTGGTGGTGGTGGTGGTGGTGGTGGTGTTGGCGGTAATGATATTGGTGATGGTGATGGTGGCAGTAATGATGTTGGTGGTAGCGGAGGTAGCGGGGGTGGTGGTGGTGGTGGTGGTGTTGGCGGTAATGATGTTGGTGGTAGCGGAGGTAGCGGTGGTGGTGGTGGTTGTGGTGGTGGTGGTGTTGGCGGTCATGATATTGGTGGTGGTGATGGTGGCAGTAATGATATTGGTGGTGGTGATGGTGGTGGTGTTGGCGGTGGCGGTAATGATGTTGGTGGTGGTGATGGTGGCAGTAATGATATTGGTGGTGGTGATGGTGGTGGTGTTGGCGGTGGCGGTAATGATGTTGGTGGTGGTGATGGTGGTGGTGGTGTTGGCGGTAATGATATTGGTGGTGGTGATGGTGGCAGTAATGATATTGGTGGTGGTGATGGTGGTGGTGTTGGCGGTGGCGGTAATGATGTTGGTGGTGGTGATGATGGTGGTGTTTGTGGTGGCGGTATGATGGTGGTGGTGTTGGTGGCGGCGGGAATGAATTTGGCGGTAGCGGTGGTTGTGGTGGTGGAGGTGGCGGTAGCGGTGGTGGTGGTGTTGGTTAAGTTGGTGGTGGCGGTAGCGGTGGTGGTGGTGGTGGTGGTGGTGGTGGTGGTGTTGGTTTTGGCGGTAATGATGTTGGTGGTGATGGTGGTGGTGTTGGTGGTGGCGGTATGATGGTGGTGGTGTTGGTGGTGGCGGTAATGATGTTGGTGGTGGTGATGGTGGCGGTAATGTTGGTTGTGGCGGTGATGATGGTGGTAGTGGTGGTAATGGTGGTGGAGGTGGCGGTAGCGGTGGTGGTGGTGGTGGAGGTGGCGGTAGCGGTGGCGGTGGCGGTGGCGGTTGTGGCGGTGGCGATGGTTATCCAAGAGGTCTAGTAGATGTTGACTTTCATCAAGGGCCGTGTCATCCAGCGCAAAAGTTATTATGAAATGTCATATTACTTACCGACTAAATTCAAGAGTAAGGACAAAACTCTTCCATTTACCTAGTTAGAAAAAACGTATTCCGCTGCTGCCAAAAATTCGATATAAAGATTTCACCAGAGAAACATTTGTAAGGCCCTATGGATATAAAACACACTTTTATGTAAAAAATGCCCGCAGAAGAGTGCTTGAGTGTGTACGAGAGAGAGGGGGGAGGGGCTGGTGGGGAATAACATAACTCAACAACGAAAAGTCAGGTAAATAGCAATCTTGGTATTTATGTTCAGTATCTTACAAGGATTAAACACGAAGATTTAAAAAATATCGCTCGCCCCAACCTTCTCCACACATACACAATTTTTCGAAGTATTTTATTTTCCAACTGATAAACGCTGGAGGTAGACAAAAACTGCACTGCACCAAAAACAGTTTACAACACACAACATACATTTTGTAGTATTAGCCACTTCCAAGGCGCTTTATTACTGGATTGAAATACTCAGTACTTTGTCATATTTTAAAGTGCGGTCCATATTCAGCTGCTTTTTATGATGTCATGGAATGGCTGGAATTTTAACTGAAAAGTCGAAGAATGTATCTAAATTGCAACGGAGCAAAATGTTCGCTGTAAGTGGAAAGAGCGAGGTGTAGATAATCAGAAAGTAAAACCTGACTATATCATTTCGGAAAAACAAACACACGGGTTATATTAATTACGAAGATAGAATTTCTCGCGGCAAACGCAACATCATTAGAGGGCGAATTGGGCCCAACAACAGCAATTAAAGAGTTCTACATACCCAAGTCATACGGTGGTCAGACTGTTAACACCGTTTCTGAATATAGCCCTGGCCAAACCAATTAATGGTGAGGGTTATACTGCCAGCCAAAATTGGCGTGCCTTCATATTTTAGTCATTTGGAAAAGTGTGTGGATTATTCTAAAACCTATTCTGCCTTTGTGGTCTGGTATTAGCATGCTCGCGTTCGATTCCTGGCTGGCGGTTAGGAGTCTCTCTTTAATCACGATTACTTCTTATTCTCCCTGGAGTCTCAAGTACGAATGGAGTTGTGGGTGTATATGAATTTAAATAATGACCAAAAGTGACACAAGTGTAAAGCGAATGGATATAATAATGTGACTTTGTGGGTTCGTAGAATTAAAAGTCCAAGTTGCAGAAATTCCAAATTTTCTTTATTTCCGTAGAAATACACTCACAGTAGCAGCATTACGTCACATACACAATCACAGTCTACCAAGGTCGATGACCACAACAAAGAGCTTACTCAACTTCCCTGTTTACAACACTCTTGTTACATCTGTTTACGACTACCCTTGGCGAGTCGTCGCTTCCTTAAATACCTCCAGACTGTTCCAGAACAATCAAGAAACCGAACGCTCTCCATCAATCAAGATGTTACCAGAATGTTCTAACTTTATCTGTTTTGGCATACCTTTTATCTCAGTGATACACTATCCGCCTGTTATCTTTATCTGCAGACTCTTTGTGTACACAAGCCGTGCTTATCTCTCTGCACCGAACATTTTGTGTGCATCGCCGCGACAGTTGCTGGTGAGCAACTGTTTCCAAGGTTACAAGCGAACAACACAACCAGACATTAAAGATGGCATAAAAATGCAAAATAAATAAAAGTAACTTCATGAATATGTAATATTCGTTTAAAAATATAATTCCTTACATCCACATGGCTTTCTCTTCCCATTATTGTTTATTTTTAATCTATATTTTACAAACTATTCTTACAAAATCCTATTTATATATTTTATTTTAATCCAAATAAACATTTACAGAGGGACACGAAAACCTGATTCAGTTGGTCCTTTTGATCTAGATTTTCGGTTTATCCGGAACAATTGCTGGTTGCATTAAAATAAGAAAATATGTGCATTATTTGATAAATAGATATAAATGTATAACCCAAGTTATAATTAGACTGACATCGTAGCTAAGGTATTCAAAGCAATAAAGTGGAACCAGCTCCCATCACGTGATTTACTCCGCATGGGGAACATATTCTGACGTGTCTGATCGGCTAATGCTCGATATAAATCGATTCCTACTGGATGGAAACGGGGTAATAATGAACTCTACTACAGCCAGTGAAGGATGCGGTGGGGATGACCATGGTCATTGTCACAGAACAAGACTAAAGCATGCGATATTAAGTTTCATTTGTTTTCATGACAGTCCTGACAGCAATCACAGTCGTTTATCATTCATTTTATTCTCTTGTGGTTTTACAATAATTCATACTTCATTACCGTTCATCATTTAATAGTTTGTTTCCGGATTACCTAAATGTTCATGAATCTGGATCATCTCCGATACTCCATAGTCTGTATAAACATGGTTTATGTGTAGATAATCACATTTTGGTACACAAGGAGGATGGAGGAGAAAACAAGGCCATGCTTTCTGCTTAACCTTGGAAGAAGCAACAGCAGACAGATAGAATTAAAATTCAAACCAATAATAACAATTTTTTAGAAAATAGAACTTTGTCGAATCATTTTCCATATAAAGACTAGCATGGGGCGAGGCAACACATTGAACATACTAAACATCTTGTACATTTTTGAAACATACTTAACCGAATTGACAAGGTCTGTATTTATCGAACTTTTCATTTTGGAGTTATGCTGCTCACAACAAACCTTCCACCTACACTCACGCGTGCGCGCACATACGTACACGCACATACATACACTCACGAACATTTTTGCAAAGTGCGGTTTTGGATTTCTGGGGGTCTGAAACCATGTATTTACGTTGAAATATTGATATAAAATTTTTGAACGTGATACAATTTCCTCTGTTTACTGCAAGTACATAATAAAAACGTGAAACATAAGTTTGCAGTCATTTGTATTAAAACTATAAAGCACTCAAAACTGATTGCGGCATATGTGTTTTAAATTATTTTATTTAATAAACGCACATACGTAACCTATTTACAATTAAATACACAGAAGGTGCTTTAAAGTTCCCTGTTTCGGTGTGTATTTTGGAGAGTTTCCGCTGTTACCTTTATAAAATATGTACTTAGCAAATCTTGGCCACTAGATATCCTACAGATAGCCCTAAGTTGCATTCACACTAAAGCACTAATTGTACGACAAGATTGATCACGCCCAGAGAGTATTAATGAAAATGAATATTATAACACGTGTGACAGCGCACTTAATCAGAGTCTCACAGAAACGTGGAAAGAACTTGACATACTTTCCTTAAAGAAAGAAATGGGTCTTCATGAGCTGCTCTTCAAACAATACAACTTTAATGCCCGATTTCACCAACAAATGTTAAGACTTAACACGAGTTTAGCAATAGTTAAAACAAAAATTGCATTTCACCAACAAGTGTTACCGTAACAAGTGTTAAATCCCATGTTAAACTAACAAGCCGAATTTCTAATGTTAAGTCCTTAACAATTGTAAATAGTCAAGATGGCGAGCATGAACTCAGCTGTTGATGTCGATTTGCTATATTTAAGACCGTCTAAACGGCATTCATAATAGAGTACGGCCTATGAGGAGAAATGATTTTGAGGAACTATCCGAAGAAAACTGTTTTACGGAGGTATAGACTGTCGAAACATGTTGCTATGAAGATTACTGCGGAAGTACAAGAGAGGTTAGAACATGCATCGAAAGGAATATGGCGATCTCGCCTTTGTTTCAAGTATTAATAACTTTGCGATTTTATAATTCACTGAATTATGTGGATAATACATTATTCACCTCCCGTCTTGAAACGTTTAAGGCACTTGTTATTCGCAACTCGTTTTAAATTTACGTAATACTGACAAGTTGTTTGGTGCTTGTTGTAGTGACATGCATTTGAATTAAATTCGTTTCCAATATTTTCACCACGACATCTTTCTCTTTTACATTCACTGCGCCCGTCTCTTATTTTCCACGATATCCTTACACTTCGTCACCATTTCAATTAACAATTCTTTCTCCGTCGATGAGAAATTTGTCTTTATTTATGATTTTGTTCATCCGGCATTTGTGCAGACGAAAATGAAAACAAAAGCGCACCGTGAGCGCATCGGAGTGTGTTCAGAAAATCATCCATAGCAATCTATTGCTGTGATATTTACAAGTTTCTTGGCGTTAACACAGGTTTGTTAACATTTTAAGAAAACAGGTTGGTGAAATGCAAGAAATTTAACATTAGTTTTAGCGCTGTGACAATTGTTACGTTACATTTGTTAACGTCGATTTTAACATCTGTTGGTGAAATCGGGCATAAGTGCATAGAACGCAACTTGGAAACAGCATAGTAGAGTTCAGACTGCAACCTGAACAGCTCGGTCGCTTTTGGAATTCCATTACGATGCAGTAATGAACTAATGAACCTCGATCGTGGATGCCCGCAGCCTAAAATTGAATATTGGACCGGAGTGCGTTGCCAATTAATTAGAAAGAAACGAACTCGCAGGGGAAAAATAATTATAATCAAACGTAGAAATTTGCTATGAATCATATAAAAAACCTATAGCTTTCCCCCGGATGGTTATAGGAATAAAATAACAGTTACTGATGATACAGCAGCTTGCCGTTACGAGAATTACCCTGGCAGTCTTAACAGAGTATTCCAGTTTATCAGAATATGTCTTCCAAAACATAGCCCTGATATATACGGCAGGGTCTTCGTGGGGCATTTTGGACGAAAACGTATTTTTAAAATATTTTAAGTATTTATTTTCACATATTAACCTGAATTTAAAGTTCATTATTGCAGATATTTTTCGTATATATACTGGAAGTTACAAATATTTTATAATTGGAAATGAAAAAAGAGGAGAGAGCTTAGATTGCTCCTTAAACTCAACTAACTACCAAAACACACTAATGTGGTTCAACCATCGACACTAGTCACTAGCCACAGACAATGAAACAAAACTATACTGTTGCTCCTAGCTATGATTTATTTTAAACAAGTAGTTTGTGACAGTTAGTGGAGGAATATATTTCTGTGCCCTTTCGATTGTAATCTCCTTAATGGCATTGCTCCACTGAGTGAAGTGTCACCACTCTCTTCTAACTTTGTCCACAAGTTAAACTTAAAGGAGTAGCATATGTTTTCATATGTTTACTAGCTTTCTAATACAATTCAGCAATGTAGTTCTTCTATTTCCCTGCTGTGACTGAACTGTAACAAGATGCTTTTTGATTAAATGTACTGCAATAATGATATTCACAGATTTTCCATTTCACTCACGTAGCCCAGGCATAGGGAATCTTAAGAAATTGACTTCAGAGTATCTACGCACTACTATATTAATACAAAAGACGTAAACAATAGTAGTCAAGAGTCACTGACAGCACGTAAACACGATCTAGTGAGCACTGTCTATAAAAGCCAAATCATTTCCAGGGATGGGAAATGTGCCTAAAGTTCAACTTTATCTCCTTTTGTTCTGGCATTAATGCTTGGAGATCCTTAAGGTTGTACATAACCAAGGTTGTGATGTTGCAACCCTAAGGTATAAATGGTATACCTACTACTTCTTGTAGGGCACAATCCTCGACCAAACATTTGTACGGCCCTCCTTTGAATGCGATTTTTATATTCCTTAAAAATAAAATGCAAATGCATAAATGATTTGTAGGCTGCTCTAATTTTATTCATATTCTTGTGATAATACTGCACTCTTGGGAAGAACATTCGCTTTTAGGAGCGAGTGCACAGGTAGACAACACTGAAATGCCCACATGCCAGCAGCAGCAGCAGCAGCAGCAGCAGCAGCAGCAGCAGCAGCAGCAGCAGCAGCATACGTTTAATTTAACCAAATCGACATTAAATGTTAGCAGTACGTCATAGTTGGTGTTGTCAGGTGCGGTATTAATGCAGAACAGCTTCCTGGATTACGAAAATATAGGCAAAAGAAACAGGCAAAGCTTTCCTAAAAATGATGCAACTAAATTTACTTGCAAAGAAGCAGAGTTATTTCTTTATTTTTATGTTATTTTGGATCTCTTAATTACTACGTTACCGAGCGAGATGGCTCCGCAGTAACTAAGAGGCTTGTATGCAGGAGCTTCTGGATTGATTCCTGGGACCAGCTACTACATTTTTTTCCACGGTTTTCCCTAGTTGAGACGAATGCTTACCCCAATTTCCCATCATTTCACTCCCCTTTTCATTTCTCAGAAGGTTCGCATGTTGTGAATTGCCGATCAATGTCGGTTAGATGGTCCAGATGCTTGCTTATTTGAAAGTTCTTCTCGCCCTGAGAGGACAGCCTTCTCTAAGCGCTTCAGGTAGGTCGAGTTCTCCCGGTCCCGACAGAAGGAAGCGTTCTTTGAACAGACCGCGGATGTGACCGGGTCATCAAGTTTGGAATCGTTAGGGATCTCTGCGCGTCTCTGCATGCGGCCCTCCTACGGTTCCCTCATCTCATCCCTTCCTCCTTGGGGTGGTAAGAGCAAAAGCTCCGCATCCGGTCGAGCTGCGACGTATGTCCATTATTCCCTGGTCATTCTCAAATTCATAAAGTAAATATATTTCTTTGGTACGATTAATAATAATAATAATAATAATAATAATAATAATAATAATAATAATAATAATAATAATAATAATAATAATAATAATAATAATAATAATAATAATAATAATAATAATAATAATAATGACAATAATAATAATCATTATCTTTAAATCATTAATGATTATTATTAATTATTATTATTATTATTATTATTATTATTATTATTATTATTATTATTATTATTATTATTATTATTATTATAATTATTATTATTATTATTATTATTATTATTATTATTATTATTATTATTATTATTATTATTATTATTATTATTATTATTATTATTATTATTATTATTATTATTATTATTATTATTATTATTATTATTATTATTAATTATTATTATTAATTATTATTATTTATTATTATTAATATTATTGTTATTATTATTATTATTATTATTATTATTATTATTATTATTATTATTATTATTATTATTATTATTATTATTATTATTATTATTATTATTATTATTATTATTATTATTATTATTATTATTATTATTATTATTATTATTATTATTATTATTATTATTATTATTATTATTATTATTATTATTATTATTATTATTATTATTATTATTATTATTATTATTATTATTATTATTATTATTATTATTATTATTATTATTATTATTATTATTATTATTATTATTATTATTATTATTATTATTATTATTATTATTATTATTATTATTATTATTATTATTATTATTATTATTATTATTATTATTATTATTATTATTATTCCAGAGTTCAATGGCCGAGAGAAATATAATAGAGCACCGCCTGTCTTTGGTAGAGGGGGTCGGAAATGTATAACAAATGAAACACAAGAACTTCTAATAGAGATGATGGATGTCCTCTACCTGGTGGGCCGAGAACTAACGGTAGATGTTATGTTAATTCCTCTAAGAGCATTCACAGAAGATCGAGTGCTCACGTCCTGATCGAGCGACCATGAAGTAATAGGGAATGGTCAGTCTCGATGAAACACGAATTCGAACACAATGAAAACATCCATTCCTCTGCTTTCACATCACCATATGCAAAAACATTCCATTTTAACTCTTTAGATGTATTGATCGTGTTTGTCATAAGACTTTTTATTTTTGTTGTGTTGTTGTTTCTCACTTATTGTATCATTTTTTTTAATTTACGTCCGCCCCAACGTTAAGTTATATCGGACGGTGAATGAATTGGGTGAAATGATGCTCAAATGAGTCCAGGGTTCATGAAGCTTAGAGTTGCTCGTCTTGAAGGATAAGGGAAAACCCCGGAAAAACCTTATCTAGGTAACTCACCCTGACCGAGATTCGAACTCGGGACCTCTTGAACGTGAGGCAGACATGCTACCATCTACGCTACCGAGGCGGGCACTTATTGTATCATGTACATACAAATAGAGAAGATTACTACTGCATTTCACCCAAAAGTTCAATACCAAGATTTCACCGGAAATGTATGTTTTGAGACCCTTGAACAAAAGAAAACGCCCTTTTAGAGAAAACATCCAATTTATTATTGTGCATATCTATGAAGAAAAACAACTAAAATAATGAAAAGTCGGTTAAGTACCAAACTTTTTTTTTAAAAAAATATTTTGTTGGCAATGCTGTCAATTGCCAGGATCATATCACTGCCACTGTCCCGCAGGAGTTCTTTCTTTTACGAGCCGATAAATCGACTGACATTGGGCTGTCGCTTTAAAGCGCACTTGAGAGCTGGGCTGGGTTTGAGCTCGCGACCATGGGTTCAGTAGGTCAGCGCCCAATCAACTGAGCCACCGACACCGGAAATTGGTGGTATTGAAGTCAATCATCTTCCAAGGATGCCAAACGAATACTTTTTTAATAAAATTACCTCACCTAAAATCACTCTTTATGTATCTTATAAAAAATTTATATTGTTTAATATGACTATTTTTTTTATTAAAATGTCTACATATGTTTAACCCAGTGTTGTAAGTAACTGATGAAATATATGTCCTCAATTTTCATGGAATATTTTCTGAAGTGCCCTTCATTCTGAATTGTTGCACAAAAAATACAGATCTCGTTCAACACATCATACATGCCAAATAAAAATGTTTGTGGTTGACCATTCCCAAGATATTTATTATGGGTTAAATGTTGGTATACATATGAATATTTTTCTTGAACTATTCTTTCTTAGCTCTTTTCTTGTTGGTGTTCATGCAAAGAAAAGAGAATTTGAAAGCCATCTTATGGCAAGTCGTTTTGAAAAGGTTTAAATTTCGCTTTAGATTACCGTATCTTCTCTCTCTCTCTCTCTCTCTCTCTCTCTCTCTCTCTCTCTCTCTCTCCTCTCTCTCTCTCTCTCTCTCTCTCACTCTCTCTCTCTCTCTCTCTCTCTCTCTCTCTCTCTCTCTCTCTCTCTCTCTCTCTCTCTCTCTCTCTCTTGAAGTTTAACGTCCACTTATCTAAGTGGGTTTTATCGGAAGATGAATGATTGAAATGGATAAGATGATTCTCAAATGAGCCCTTCGTCCATAGAGCTTAAAGTTAAAGTTAACTGACATTTCTGAGGATAACAGAAAAACCCGGAAGAATTCTTAAATGGGCAAGTCACTCCAACCGAGATTTGAGCTCGGGACCTCTTGATCGTGAGGCGGACATGCTACTCCAATACCATAGAAGTGGGCTATTGCATTCTTTTTATATATGCAACAAACTGTATAAATGAGTAAAAGTTGTTTACTCATATTAACAAGAATTTGGAGAAAAATATTTTATAAGAATTATTTGTAGAAGACCAAGTAGAGAAAGTCATGGGAACACATCAAATTTTCTTCAAATGATATGCCAATATTCGTTTTTTCTCCCGATCATGCAAGGAGCACGGAATTTCAGAGTAATCAAGTTTTGCTTACAAAATCAAATTTTTAGAAAACGCGTTTTATGTTATTGGATGATGAATTATGTGCTCTACAAAACTGTGTCTTAATTTTGTGTATGTTTATATCTGTTTGTTCTCTTCAGGACTCAAATAAAGTGTCAAGTCGATAACAAAGAGCATTCTCGACACTTTCTGATTTTTACGTTTAACTTAGGTGCCAAGGGCATAGAAGCTGTATGAGCAGGTGTCGAAAATGCTCTTTGTTATCGACTTGACACACCATTTTATTGATCTAAAAATCACAAACAGTATATAAGATAATAAAACAAGAAGCAAAAAGTCCGAAAATTCGGACTAATATAGAGTGTACATCGGAAATAGTTAACACCAAAACAAAATTAATTTGACATAATTCGAAAGCCTTAACGAGATCTACACTTCTTGTTTAGCAAATATATTTATCTCCTACGCTTACCAGTTATAAAAGTCGCTCAGGGTGAAGAGCAATTCACAGCTACTTCCAAGATATTTAACATATACATTATATTTGCTACAGTAAAATATCTGAAACATATATTATTTTAATCAAAACCTTTAAATGTATTTTTGAAAATCAAAATCAGCAGCATTTTTTCCAAATAAAGCTTATTTTGGGGTGGGAATACTTTCTTGAAAAAAAAAATTGTGTTGCATCCTTGAAAGATGTTGAACTTAATTTTGCAGTTTGGATTTAACCGGCTATTCTTTTTGAGTCCTGCGTTTGCTTACCTATATGAACCTATTTCGAAAAATGACTTTTATTAGGGACACTTTTAAACGTGTATTTCCAGTGTATGGAATGCGGCATTTTTGGGTGAAATACAATATTTTCTCTGCTTAATATATATGCGGTAGAGGAAGTATCTTTTCTTTTTTTCAGGGAGCATTAAAACGCGCGGTGAAATGTTGGTATAGAATTTTTAGGTGAAATGCAATAATTGCTCTGCTGCTATACAAAGGTAGTAGAGAGAGAAAAAAATCTTAAGTGTATTTTGTAGGACGAAATCTAAAATTCTATAATGTTGTCAATTTTGGACAAGCTATCAATTTTGGGGTGCATTAAAATGTACCTATACGAGTTTTCCACCCGGTATGTTTAAAGTAACAAGTTTCAGTTTTCCCTGTTCAGCTGTTTAAATGCCGGTGACTGGAGTTACATTAAAATGTTTTCTTATGCATCTTCTATTTAGTCTTTCGAATGGTATTGATACATGCCATTATATTGAAAGAATAGACTTACGTACCAGAGATATGACCGAAGCACTGTGTCAGGGTGGTGACAGCGAATCCCGTGGCGATTGCTGTGGCCAGGATGACAGAAGCAGAGCCCCCCTGAATACCTCCAGTGTTACTGCCGGCACCTGAGGCAGCCCCGCATACCACGAACACGTAGAAGAATGTGGCGAGACACTCTGAGATAATGGAGCGCCAGAATTCCAGCGTTCTAACCTCCGCCTGCATTGATGGTCTCGTGGGCGGGGATGGAGTCACATCGCGGCGCACCGCGTCTAACTTCTCAAACAGTGTCACTAAGTGATACTCCACGTTTTGGTGGTCCTGGGTCAATGTTAAACTACCTATCGCCATTTCGGTGATCGTGGTCTCAAGTTCACACCTTAACACGTGATGAAGTTTTTCTTTAGAGGAACACCCACTTTGATATGTACGAAACAAAACTCGTTACGTCTCTAACGACAGTTTCATGTTTTGATTGAAGTGGAAGGTGTTATTATTCCTGCTGAAGCTGGATATAAATCCTTGACAAAGTTTCACACTTTTATAAAACGTGATTGGTGCGGGGTTACTAACGAAACACTTGTTGAAGCTCAGCGCTAGGTGACGTTACTCCACTACACTCGGTAAACGATCCGCTTCGGCCGAAGAGCGCCGGGCGAATGAGAGCTTAGTGCGCCTCGACTGAGTTTAGTGAGAACCTGAAGAGTGGGGGGCGGGGGGAGGGGGGTATGTTGGATCTCCAACGTAAAGACCGGCTAGTTTGTCCAGTCAACATCAATACAGGCAAAAATGTTAGGAGATAAGGAAATATACTAAAGAAATTGGCAAAGGCACAAACACGTCACTAAGGCTAGGACACCATTGTTTTCAAGAGACAGAAACTGAATTGCAACATGATCCTTCATTTTTGGTCACTGAGGATAAACAATGGTGGGCTCTATTTGTCCCTTTTGACCTTTTAGCTATCTTTGCTCATTTCTCCTTTTTAGAAAAAAATAGGTAGAGAAGATATTGCGATCGACCCGATAGTCCGAAATAGAAATACCGTGGAAATACATGTTTTAAGGTCCCCGAAATTCATAATGTAGGTACTTTTAGAAAAAAGAATTTCTTGTGTGTGTGTGTGTGTGTGTGTGTGTGTGTGTGTGTGTGTGTGTGTGTGTGTGTGTGTGTGTGTGTGTGTCTACGGACCCAAAAACGAAAAACCGGTTAAATAGCAAAATTTATGTTTAAGTTCAGCATCTACTAAGCATGCGGCACGTAGTTTTTCAACATATCTTCATGACAAATGAAATATAATCATAAATTTTCTGAGAATATCCTCTGAAGTCCTCTTCATTCCGGATATGATAAACCGCAAGAGATAGAATCTTATTACCTATACAAAAATATGTTGAATAAAAGCCTTTAAGCTTTTGTGGAGAAATTCATTTTTAGATATTCGTTGTCATTACTTTACATTTTTAAATAAGGCAAAAACTCATTAATCCGCACCACTTAATGTTACCCGGATTATCAAAAGTCCGGATTAAGTGAAATGAATACTGCAAAGGAAAATTGTGAAAGAAATTGGCGTGTACATAATTTTATTAGAACGTAAGATACAATATGCCCACCTCATTTAAGTTACACATCCTTTATTTGTTTGGCTTGAAGAAACTATCAACTTTCTTTCTCTTTCAGAATGAGATCACGAAGACTCCTCACATGATGGTAACATGCAGAAATCGGTTTATTGTCAGTTTTCTCGACAAAGTCTCTTTCACAATTCAGATGTGTTTAAGCTCGTCTAATTTCACTTCGACTTTTGGAAATCCACATCCTCAACCTCAGATTCACTACTAATGTCCCTTGCATTGCTTACACTTTCCACAATTTCTTCTTCAGTCATGATGTAATAACCTAGATCATCTGCATCTCTGTCAAGCCAGTCTTCGATCTCGTCTACTGTTGCAGCTATCTCACCACCCCCAACCAGTGCTTGGTGAAAGTCATTTATTTGAATTGCATTTGTATATAATTCAACACGGTCGTCATACAAAAGTTTCTTCCACCCAGTAGTCAATGTAGAGTTCGAAATGCTGTTTACTGCACTTGCAGAATTGAAAATCATGGATCTGAAATCAGACACACATACATTCTGCACATACACACGTAAGAGTGGCGCCGTTTTCAAGCTTTTCGATAATTTTCAGTTTATCTTGCACTGTGAGCGATTTATGCTTGCATTTCCCCGATGACATTGTAGGTTTACTAAACAAAATTGTACACTCGATTTGTTTCTTTAGCTTAGTGACTGAGAAAGGTAAATTTTAAATTAACCCTTCTGACAGGAGTTACAAGCCCTATTGCAGGTACAGCAAGGGAGTGGGAAGGAGGGTAGCCTCATGTATCATTGTCATAAATATACTACTGTGTCAAAAAAGTTCCGGAAATACAAAATACGCATTATTCATCCAATTTTATCTCCTTCAAACTAGGCCCCTTCCGAAATTATACAGTTATGCCAACGAATAATCAAATTATCAAAACATTTTGTGTAGACATTTTTTGGAATCTTTGTCAATTGTCACCGCGAATTCTCCTTTTTGTCTTCTATCGACCGAAAACGGGTGCCTCGAAGTGGCAAACTTTAGTTTTGGAAAAAGAAGTCGGCCGGAGTCAGATCAGCTAAATCCGCTGGTTGTTTGATGAGACTTGTTGAGTTTTTGGCCATAAATTCGTTCAGAATGATAGCCTTGTGAGCTAGGGAATTATTGTGGTGCAGAATCCATGAGTTGTCTTTCCACAAATCTGGTCTTTTTCACCGTAATTATTCTCCCAAACACCGCATAATGCTCAGATAAATAGTCTTTATTTACCGTCTGACCTTCTGGCAAGAATTCCGAGTGCACGATGCCAGATAATGGACACGGCATTCAGTTCTGATTGAGTTTGACTGTTGATGGCCGACCAGAGAGAGGCATATCTTTCACCACATCTCGACCACTTTTGAATTCACTGTACCGCTCATACGCAGATGTTTTTTATAAAGTCGATTTATCGTAAACCCTTTGTAACATTTTCAGCGATTCGGGCTGGCAGGCGGGCAGGAAGGCGGGCAGGCAGGCGGGTAGGCGGGCAGACAGGCGGGCGGGCAGGCAAGCAGGCAGGCAGACAGGCAGGCAGGCAGGTCGAAAAGCAGGCAAGCAGACTGGAGGGCAGGAAGGCAGGCAAGCAAGCAGGCAAGCAGGCAGGAAGGCAAGCAGGCAAGCAAGGAAGCAGGCAGGCAGGCAGGCAGGTAAGTAGGCAGGCAGACAAGCAAGCCTTCAGGAAGCAGGCAAGCAAGCAGGCAAGCAAGCGAGCCAGTAGCAAAGCAAGCAGACAAGCAGGCAAGCAAGCAGGCAGGCAAGCAGGCAAGCAGACAAGCAAGCAGGCAGACAAGCAGGCAAGCAAGCAGGCAGGCAAGCAGGACAGCAAGCAGGCAGGCAAGCAGGAAAGCAAGCAGGCAAGCAGGCAGGCAAGCAGGCAGACAAGCAGGCAGCCAAGCAGGCAGGCAAGCAGACAAGCAAGCAGGCAGACAAGCAGGCAAGCAAGCAGGCAAGCAGGACAGCAAGCAGGCAGGCAGGCAAGCAGGAAAGCAAGCAGGCAAGCAGGCAGGCAAGCAAGCAAGCAGACAAGCAGGCAAGCAAGCAGGCAGGCAAGCAGGAAGGCAAGCAGGCAGGCAAGCAGACAGGCAAGCAAGCAGACAAGCAAGCAGGCAGGCAAGCAGGCAGGCAAGTGAGCAGACAGGTAGGCAGGCAAGCAGGCATGAAAGCAGGAGAGCAGGCAGGCAAGCAGGCAGGCAAGCAGGCAGGCAGGCAGGCAGTCGGGCAGGCAGGCAGATAGGCAGGCGGGCAGGCAGGCGGGCAGGCAGGCGGGCAGGCAGGCAGACAGGCAGGCAGGTCGGGAGGCAGGCAAGCAGGCAGGAGGGCAGGAAGGCAGGCAAGCAAGCAGGCAAGCAGGCAGGAAGGCAAGCAGGCAAGCAAGCAAGCAGGCAGGCAGGTCAGTAGGCAGGCAGACAAGCAAGCCGTCATGGAAGCAGGCAAGCAAGCAGGCAAGCAAGCGAGTCGGCAGCCAGGCAAGCAGACAAGCAGGCAAGAAAGCAGGCAGGCAAGCAGGCAGGCAGGCAGGCAAGCAGGCAGGCAGGCAAGCAGGCAGGCAAGTGAGCAGACAGGTAGGCAGGCAAGCAGGCAGGAAGGCAGGAGAACAGGCAGGCAACAAGGCAGGCAAGCAGGCAAACAGGCAGGTAGGCAGGCAATCATGCAGGCAGGCAAGCAGGCAGGCAGGAGAGCAGTCACGCAGGCGGGCAGACAGGCAGGTGGGCAGGCAGGCGGGCGGGCAGGAAGGCGGGCGGGCAGGAAGGCGGGCGGGCAGGAAGGCGGGCAGACAGGCAGTCAGGCAGACGAGAAGGCAGGCGGGTGGGTAGGCAGGCAGGCGGGAGGGCATTCAGGCAGGTGGGCAGGCAGGCAGGCGGGCAGGCAGGCGGGCAGGCAGGCAGGTGGAAAGGTGGGCAGGCAGGCAGGCAAACAGGCAGGCCGGGAGGTGGTGAGGCAGGCAGCTGGGCAGGCAGGCAGGCGTGCAGGCAGGCAGGCTGACAGGCAGGCGGGCTGGCAGGAAGGCAGGCAGGCAGGAGGACAGGCAGGCAGGAGGACAGGCAGGCAGGGGTGCAGGCAATCAGGCAAGCAAGCAGGCAAGCAGGCAGGCAGGCAAGCAGGCAAGCAAGCCGGTTGGCAGGCAGGCAAGCAAGTAATCAAGCAAGCAAGCCGGCAGCCAGGCAAGCAAGCAGGCAGACAAGAAGGCAAGGAAGCAGACAGGCTGGCAAGCAAGGAAGCATGGAAGCAAGGAAGCAAGCAAGCACGCAAGCAAGCAAGCAACCGTCAAAATGATCTTTCTTTAGATCGCTTCTAATTTTTACGCACCTGTCAACAATAATAATAATAATAATAATAATAATAATAATAATAATAATAATAATAATAATAATAATAATAATAATAATAATAATAATAATAATAATAATAATAATAATAATAATAATAATAATAATAATAATAATAATAATAATAATAATAATAATAATAATAATAATAATAATAATAATAATAATAATAATAATAATAATAATAATAATAATAATAATAATAATAATAATAATAATAATAATAATAATAATAATAATAATAATAATAATAATAATAATAATAATAATAATAATAATAATAATAATAATAATAATAATAATAATAATAATAATAATAATAATAATAATAATAATAATAATAATAATAATAATAATAATAATAATAATAATAATAATAATAATAATAATAATAATAATAATAATAATAATAATAATAATAATAATAATAATAATAATAATAATAATAATAATAATAATAATAATAATAATAATAATAATAATAATAATAATAATAATAATAATAATAATAATAATAATAATAATAATAATAATAATAATAATAATAATAATAATAATAATAATAATAATAATAATAATAATAATAATAATAATAATAATAATAATAATAATAATAATAATAATAATAATAATAATAATAATAATAATAATAATAATAATAATAATAATAATAATAATAATAATAATAATAATAATAATAATAATAATAATAATAATAATAATAATAATAATAATAATAATAATAATAATAATAATAATAATAATAATAATAATAATAATAATAATAATAATAATAATAATAATAATAATAATAATAATAATAATAATAATAATAATAATAATCAGGAATTCTGGCGCTGGTCTGCCCAAAGATTCCAATTGTACTTTTTCTTCAAGAGTCAACCTTTAAAATTGCACTTCCATTTGTGATTTTACAGAATTATCCATCATTCTTTGGTCACTGGATTTTATAAAGCCACTTGTAACACTCTTAATGTTCCTAACTCCACAAAGAACACTAAAATAAGAAACTCGTGCATTTCAACACTATAAAACTAATACTATACTTATACTTAGCGGACTGCGCTGTGAGCGGACGGAAAAGCGCCAGATAAGCACATGCGCAAAGGCTTCCCCCACTCCCTCGCCACGTTCAGAGCTGCGTGCCTTCCGTTACTGGAAATGCAGCAGGCTGGCGCTGTAAGCAGCGCGCCGAGCCATAATGCTGTGGGTATGAAGACATCACTTTTACCACCTTATGAAATGTTATCATATTTTAAAAATAAACTTGCCTTAATAGTCACAAGGCCATGGTTCATTTAATTCCATAAGATTTTTAGGGGTGCACGCGCCTTCACGCCCTTATGACGAACCGCCCCTTAATTTTGCCGAATTCTCCCAAACACGGCTAGTGTGAAAGAGCAATTAATTTCCATTTTTTCTTTTGTTATATAAATAAACTAAGAGTCCAATTAATTATTATTCAAGCACTTAAGCTTATCTGGTATAATTTTAAGAAAATGTGTGGACTTCATCTTTTTACGTATTATAAAACGAAGTGTTTTAATTATTATTTAATTAAATATTTTTACCTCATGTGCTCTAAATGTCAAAGGACATTTTCTCTTTCATTATGACTTTAAATTATTTGTTTCCAAATGCTGCTTCCTCTTTGCCTTAGTATTCTATTTTTTCCAGATATTCTCAGTCATGCACAGAGGCAACAGGATTTGTTTCAGGAGAGTAATGATTCCAAGCAAAAGTTAAATGAGATTGTAAGACTTGAAGGTTTCACGGCGAGCATTACTAATTAAAGCTCAACGTTTATTAATTTGACATGGCTGATCACCCACGAAGCCTTAAATGAGATTAATTAAACATATAACACTTGGTATAAGAACCCCTAAGTGCATGTTTATTCATTTCGATTGTGCAAATAAAACTACCAGGCTTAAATTTCTGAAAGACATTCAGTTAACAAAATGTGCAACATTCAAGTTATTGGGACATGATAAATAATCTCCAAATATTATTGAATGCATTGCTGTCTTCAAAATACCTTTTGATTTTTAAAAGCTGGCCATCATAACAAAATGCATATAGTTTTGATTGTAATCCTATATATTCTGTAATTAACGTGAGGATTAATTTTTAAACAACCTCTTACCCTCTTGTATTCATATTTGCTGTTAAGTTGGTAATTTGTTGTGCCAAAATACTGTCTGTTTTAATAAATTTGTGAATATCAGTTTTGGTTCCAAACAGAAATGCAGGTGTGGCTAAGAAATCGGTTGTATTAATTTAATCTCTAGTTAACCATGTCAGTTCCTCATAAGGCATAGTAGGATTATTACTAGGGCCCAGATGTTTAGCCAAAAATTCATAAAGGTCATTGTGCATGAAGTATATGTAGATCATCATCAACTCATGCTATTGGTAGGTTGTGTGCATTGGCTAAGCCAAGCAGAGACAGAGTGCTTCTCTAGGTGCAGTGGAAACTAAAACGTATCTTCCAGAAAAGTATAGGATATTCCACTCTGTTAAAAATTAGAGATGAACTACAAGGTTCCAGAGAAAACTGTAATGAACAAAAAGAAAACAGTAGCACCTCCTTTTAATTTAAATTTGCCCCAGTCACATCTTGTGATGTAGAGAGAAGCTTTTCCCAATACAGAGCATATCTGGAGGAGAACAGATGATCATTCTCATCTGAAACTTTCAAAATGTTGTAGTTAACTGTAACAAAGCATATGCACAGACATAATGTAGTACTGGCACAATGAATTAGCTTTTCATTTACTGTGAAAACTGCAAATATTAATGATTCTTTTGATTATATTTATATATCTGGAAAAGATAAGTTTGTTTTGCATAATTTGTGAATAAACGTACAACACATTCTATGACACTGTGTCCGTCATATGACTACGTTTGATAGATTGCCCATGGCTCTGTTTGTAAAGTCTGTTTAGCCAACGTATGTGCAATTCCCAGTCAAAGGGACCTCAAAGGAGCTGACCTCCCCGCCCACTAATGGCCGTCATAAATCTATCTCCACACTTCAGAAATGGAACACTGACGTTGGGGACCAATAGCAACCCCGACTTTCTGAAAATGACAGTTGCATGTCTACACCGCGTGGAGTCTCAGTTGCCAAAGTTCCAACTTCCTGTTATTCTGTTTCATTAGGAGCAAGACGGTGATGTTAAAATGTTGCAACATTGTAGAGAGGACCGTCAGTAGGAGGGTTCATGTTGTAAAACGATTATGAGGGTTTGTCAAAGAAAGCGGCCGCCGTGCACTTGCGTTGGGTAGACAGACTTTATGAGTATGTGCGTATGACTGCATGGCACTCAGCCCCTTCCCCTATGTTTACGAGATGCAGGTAGCAAATAATCCTGTTACTAGTAACCTGTTATACTGTTTTTTTTTTTTTTTTTTTTTTTTTTTGTCTAAACTTCCAGGCCCTAATTAGGACACACTGCCTATCCATATGAATTACAGCAGTCAGGATATGCTAAATACCTATCTGGCAACAATTCATTATAATTATGAATATGTTCGTTATTCACTTTACAGTAACGTTTTGTCACTGAAAAGTCCACCTCTGATTCCCCATTTGAAAAATTCGAAAGCATCTTTGTCAGTAATTTATGACATGAACACCTAGTCATCTTTAAGCACTGCAGCAAATGCAAATCATGGTATCATATAATATTGACATAGGTCCGGTTCTCTTCAAATTTAGACATAATTTTATGAATTTTTGAAAAATAGTTGCTAATAATAGTGCCAATCTTAAGATATAAAACATTGTACTCACTTACATTTTATACTGAATTCTTTACATACTGTGTTTGCAGGTAATGTTCATATGTTATATCATCAAAGTATATATTAGGCAGTGAACTTTCATACAGTTTCTCCTCACAACCTAGATATGTTTGTGTTGGAACATACTTTTCCGTTTTACTAACTCTTGGTGTATGGAATTTTCATAAGCAGCATTAGTAATTTTAGTGTCCTCATAGTTTAGCATATCAGCTAAGCTACTCAATTTATCATATAAGAATATGTAACTGTCTGAAATTTAAAATATATATCTTTACTTTTGGATGTGTATCTCTTGATTGTTTCTAGATGTTTGTGAAATGCAAGATATGGATTCTGAATCGTAGGCTGATTTTTTTTTTCACAAGAAAATATGCATAATAATTTGATAGTCAATGAAAATTGACTGGAATGAAATTTGGTAGTTTTGTGTTCAAATAACAAGAATGTGTGCTGCACCTACATATTTACATCAGATGTGATAGTGGTCTCTGACTTTCTTTAAGTCGTGAGAGAACGTAAGCTTTCACGGCCGGAGTCCATAATACAATTGGTTATTTCCGGGCTGTTTTGCCGTGGTCTGTTGGAGTAAGAACCAAACGTTTCGTCCACAACTACGGCAGACATCATCAGTGGCGCGGTCGAAGCTTTCTTGCAGAGAGTTTGGCTGCGTCTGAAGCGTTTTTGATTGATTGATTGATTTACACCTTAAAAAGGTACATGGCCTGGTACCCCTACATTGGGCGGGGCTCACAGGCAGATATTTACATGAGTATATAATTTTTTTTTTAAATGTATGTTAGGGTGTATGTTGTATATCCCAAAAAAACTCATACAGTGGCCCTGTTGGCCACCAAGAACAGCTTTTATATTTCAGCAGACCAGCAGAAGAATCGAGTCGTCCAGGTTAACCTGGACGGAATGGTTTCGCCCAGCACCTAGCCGCTTACTGCGGCTTTATCTGGGTAGTGTAGTAGTCTATGTTTTGTCTCAAGCGTTTATGTCGGGGCATAGGTTTCTCTGATCTGTTGGGTTAAGCCGCCCAGGCTGCCGCCTGCGGTATATATTCCCAAGGCCGTCTTCACCCGAACTCCCCGCTTGAAGAAGGTCGGAGTGAAGACAGCACGATCAGAGGGGATGGGAAACTGTGTGGGGAAATGATCTAAACCCATATCTGGTTCTGGTGTTGGCGGTGGGATGGAGAGAACCCCTTCTGGCTAATAGCCCATGACGTCCTTGGGGAGTTTGTACCTCCTCCTGCGAGGAGCTCTGTGGTCATACCAACCCAGGGTGTTGACCAGCTGGTTGGAATGGGTAGTCAGTTTTTGATGGAGGAGTAGCGCTATTTGTACTGGTAGTTGGGGGGCGGAGCCTGGGTAGTCCGGCAATGGTGTCCTGTGATTGGTCCGCGTCATTTTTGGTGGTTAAATGGCGTTTCCTGTTTTCGAGGACAGTACGCTTCGCAGGTGAGTGAAAGAAACTCTGCGCTCTTCAAGATCTTCAAGAACTTCGGCGAGAACACCAGCAGCTTAGACGAGCAGATTAGTACGGCCATAGCCAACAGCTTTCAGCTGGTATCACGGCGCCTTACGGTCCGGCCCTCTACTAATCGCGCTTATTAGCACTCGCTAACTGCCTCTTTCCCTACTGCTATCTCTATTTTCCTCTTTTCTGTCTAGGTTTAAGTCCCCCGTTATGCCCCACATAGGCTTTCATGAACACTTCTCTCTTCCTTCTTCTTAGACTTTAGAATAAGGTAAAAACTGCCCACGAGGCCCTCTTAAGAGCTCTCTGTCTGCCGCTAGCCTTTCTCAAGGCAGACCCTATCCCAGCCTTTATTAAGGCAGGTATCTCCTTACCCGAGGGGAAAAAATGGCCAAAACAGGTCGCTACCCCACGAGAAGCCAAGAGAAGGACCCGGCGAGACCACCCCCGCTGCCAGAGGAACCCGAGGAAGCCGCGACTGCCTTCCGTGATGCCACCGATGCCCCAGCCGGAGATGCCGGCGCCCGTAGCGCAACCTCCAACACTACGGCTACCAGCTCCAGCGCCCATGAGATGATTACAGCAGCGCCAGCTCCCATGCCCAGCAGAGAAGTAGAAATCGGGACCACCGAGCAAATCAACAGCTCCCCAGCTAACATCACTGCAGCGGCCTCCACCAGTAACAACTCACCAACTGATGCCAATGACCACATGATACGCATCAGGAAAGATATCTCCAGGATCTATGTAGCCGACTATGGCCGCCAAAGCCTGGCAGCCATAGTTACACGGTTCGACCAGCTCTACCGGCCCAAAGAATACGAATGCAACTACAGGGATGGCTACCACGGCTACAAGTTCCAAACCCTACAGGACTATCATCATTTTATGAAACACTGCCGGGAGAACAAGGTGCCCTTCCACATAACTACACTGCCAGAGCATAGAACCTTCAAAGTGGTCATCAAAGGCCTTTACTCCAACATGACCAACCCGGAGCTACTCTCAGAACTTCGCCGATTGGGCTTCGAAGTACAAAGGTGCCAACAGCTATACTCAAGGAGAGCCTGCAAACACATCCCGTTATTTCTGGTAGAGCTTACCAATGAAGTGTGCTCCACAGCCATTAAATCGCTAACGTCAATATTTCACTGCCGAGTAAAAATTGAAGACTACATGACACCAGCAACACCTCCACAATGTAGCAGACGCCAGAGGTTTAAGCATCTAACCAAAAATTGCGAGGCCCCCCAGATATGCTCTCGCTGCGCAGGCCCGCACCACGTGCGAACTTGCACTGCCTCACAATTCAAGTGCGCTCTATGTAATAGCAACGAGCATGGGGCCAGATGGAGGGGCTGCCCCGTGTTCAGACGACTAGTTGATACCCCACCAGGTCAGAGGAACATTCACCCCAGCGTTTGGACCACCAGCACCGAAAGGGGCACCTACGACTCGCAACTGTACTTCAACAGCCCAATAAGCACCAACATGATGCCATACCAGTGCCCAGTAGCTCCGAGCTGGATGCCAGACCAAGCCGGCCAACCCTCAGGAACACATGCATGAAACACAGATACATACCAGCATGCAGCACCCCTCCCCCCTCGGCCGAGAACAAGACCAGCGCAGCAACCCCCACCTGAGGAGCAGTGACAGCAACAAACTGCTACGCCACCAGCAGCCATGACAGATTCAACCGAAGCGACAGAGCAGAAGTGCCTGGAGCCACAAGCAACCACAGCACCAAAGACTAACACCCTAGAGCCTTCCTCCAACAAAGGAAGACACGACTGGCTTACGAACCCTCTCATGCCGTAGCCTAAAAAGCTCTCCTACAAGTCATTTGAAACACCCACGACTTATATAACAGGCCCCACCAAAATACTACTTCAGAGAGTAGGAGCTGGCTGCATGCAGCCTGGCCTGAAGCAACTAGGGGAGTGCTTACACAGCCTCATCAAAGCATATGAGTTACCAAGCGAACCCAATGTGTGCTTCTGGGCTATCCTACAGCACTTAGGATCATACATGCTGAACCAGGAATAAGGCAAAAACATATACTAAAGAAAAAGAAAAAAAGAGGAAAAAACAATACTACCACTCAACAACAAAATCAGAAATGGAAGGCATAAATCCTAACAACAATACCTCCGCAGAAACATTAAAAGTACTATTAAGGAACTGCTACGGCGCCCGAGCCAAACAACATGAACTCCGACACTTCCTGAACAAAAACAACATCCAGATAGTCCTCCTGGCCGAAACTCTGCTAACTCGAAATGCCAGATTCACCATGCCAGGGTACCACGCTTACTTCACACATAGACCATCAGGAGCACCAGTAGGAGGCACAGCCATTCTTGCCAAAAGAACTTTACAACACAACCAAAGGCATATCCCGCCACTGAGACACGTGGACGCAACAGCCATCTCCGTCACCATTGCCGGCCAGACAGTTACGCTCGCCGCTGCATACTGCCCACCCAAGCAGCTAGACATAGTCGACTTGAATACAATCACCAAACTCAACGACCAACTCGTCATTATGGGCGACCTCAACGCCATACATGAAATATGGGGAAACACACGCCGCAACAGAGAGGGAATTCTTCTATACAATCACATGCAGGACAAGGATTACATCATCACACACACAGACGAACCGACCTACATCCCGGCAAATGCAGGGCACACACCAAACACCCTAGACATCATACTCATGAAGAATACACGGTTTAGGTACAACATAACGCGAGTAGACTCACTAGCATCGGACCATTACGCCATCCTTCTGGAGGTTATACAAACACCCCCCTCACGCACAGAGAAACTCATCAGAAACTTCTATAAAACCGACTGGTTAGGCTTTGCGAATACACTAGATGCCAATCTCCCAGATGCTACACATGAACTTAAGACCGCAGACGAAGTAGAAACCGCTGCCGAAGCCCTAGAACGAGCGACGCAGCAAGCCATCGCTGCATCGACTCCAAACAAGCTATCACCAAAAAGAGAATTCCACGTACCACCAGTGGTACTGCAGCTTATGAATGAACGCGACCATGAAAGAGGATGGCAGAGAACAAGGAAAGTTGTTCACAAAGTCAATATGGCAGTCCTAAACAGCGAGATCAAAACGCGCATGAACAAACAAATACAGGAGCAGTGGAACCAACCACTTTCGAATATGACAGCAGGTAACAGCCAAATTTGGCAACTCACCAAGCGACTAGTCAAAGAACCACTGAACACCCCCGCCCACTCCACAAAAATGGCAATGCAACGCAAACGGCAGAAACCGACGAAGACAAGGCTAACACCCTAGCAGACACACTAGCAAGTGCCTGTACTCCAAACATCCCACCGACGCTCACGAACTTCCACGCGGAAGTCGTCGCATCAGCTAGAAATATCCTCCAGGAAGCAGCGCGCAACAAACTCAGGAAAACACACCCCAGCGAAATCAAATGGCAAATTGCCCACCTGCCGGACAAGAAAGCACCTGGTCCAGATCAAATACCCAATATGATTCTGAAACACTGGACACCATCTGCCTTACTCCTGTTCTCTCACATCTTTAACTACTGTTTACAGAATGGCTACTTCCCAAACCATTGGAAACACGCCCATGTGTTAATGTTCCCCAAGCCCGGAAAGAACCGCCAGGACCCCAATAACTACAGGCCGATCAGCTTACTCAACACTATGAGCAAAGTAGCTGAAACGATCATACTCAAAAGAATAATCACTTTCCTTAAACGACAGAACACCATTTTGCCCGAACAGTTTGGCTTCCGAGCGCAACACTCGACCACCCATCAACTACTAAGATGCATTGAAAATATTACGCAAGGGTTCAATCAAAAACAAAGTACAGGCATACTATTTCTTGATGTCCAACGCGCCTTTGACACCGTGCATCATCCCAGCCTACTATACAAGATCAAACAGCTTGGCTTCCGTGACACCTTGACCAAACTCATCGCCCACTATCTACAAGGACGCACATTCGCAGTGACTACACCGTACGCCACCTCCGCAAAGAAATCCATTGAAGCCGGAGTCCCCCAAGGAAGTATACTATCACCAGTTCTATTCAGCATCTATGTCAACGACATCCCTAAGACCTTCAACACTACACTCTACATGTACGTGGACGACGCAGCCATTGCAACACGATCCAAGAGACCATCAATTATCCATCAACGCCTCCAGAACGCACTCGGAGAACTACAGCAATGGCTCGAAAAATGGCACATAAAGGTAAATGCCCAAAAATCACAACTGGTATTATTCACAAAAAGAACTTCACACAAGAAGACCCTCCCGCCATTAAAACTATCGGACAGCTACATCCAATGGACGAACCAGGCTAAATATCTGGGAGTAAAACTAGACACGGGACTAACATTTGTCCCGCACGTCAGAAACGTCAGAAGACTCGCGTACGCACAACTCCAGCGCATCTACCCGCTCTTAAGCCGCAAAAACAGCCTCAGCCTGAAACTCGGCCTAACACTATACAAGACACTGATCCGCCCCATAATGACATACGCGGCACCTCCATGGGGACACTGCGCCCCGACACATATTAAAACACTACAAGTCGTCCAAAACAAGATCATCCGCCTAGCAGCCAAGGTACCCAGAAGTGCACCTACAGACATGCTCCATGAAGAACTCCGACTACATACTATAGAACAATTCATCAAAAAACTGGCATCCGACCTCTACTCAAAGAGCAGCGAGCACTACAACCCATTGATACAAAATCTTGGACAGTACTCCACTACCCCCGATAAGCATAAGAGGCCACTGTCAATCTTTGACCAAACGATCCCGCTGTCAAAGACACAGGGTCCTGATCCAGTCATGCAACACCTACAAGCGTTGGTACCCACATAACAATTAAAAAAACAACAAAAAATTGTCAACCCTTATGACGACTACCGCCTGACTATGGACTATGGTTCTGGAGCGCAACACCAACCTTCCTGACTACAACCGAATAACTTCACCGATGACTACAGCGGCTACCACCACGGCTGAACAGACTACATGCATCACTGCCCACTGAGGACAGCGTACGGCACACCGCACCAGACGACGACAACACAAACTTACACGCCATGGTCCCCCATGGCTCCGATCTCCCCTTATGATGACCACCACCTACCCGTGGACCACGACTTCGGAAGGACGTGACTAGATAGGACAGCACCCAGATGACGCCAAGACAAGTCGACAAACACCGCGGCCCACTGAGGCCCCACAAATGCCACAGGTAGGCACCCAACACCCAGATGACAAGAGCAACACCAGCCGGCACCCAAGGTAAGACAAACATCACCTAGAACGATACCTGCCTTTCTTCCCATCTGCATGAGCATGACAACCTGACTAACTAACTCTAGGTACCCGTTCTGGGCCTACGGGCCAAGTGCGGGCCCTGGCTCCACCTCTGTCACGCTACCCCCTGGTAGCGGGGCGTCTTTGTAGAGTTACCCACTAACCCCAGGATGCGTAATGCGGTACCTGGCTCCACACCACGAACCTCCTTCCATCCATTAGCTAGAGTAGTTAGTGCATGGTAGGGGAGGCGATGTAGATCCCTTTCGGATGATCGTCACCGGGGCTGGCGGAGGAGGGGCCAGTCCTTTATAAAAAAATCCTATTTAGTTTTAAGGCTTCTTCCTTTCTTTTGAAATTATTAGGATGTTTGTAAATTTAGATGGCCTCCCGCTGAAGTCGTGTGTGGTAATGTTCTGTGGTAGAAACGATGCTGGTGTCCTGGAACTGTATCACATGCTCGCCTTCCGCCTCAATCGCATGTTCAGCGACTGCGGACTTATCTGTGTGGCCCAGACGGCAGTTCCTCCTATGTTCCTTAATTCTGGTGTTGACACTGCGTTGTGTTGTTCCGATGTATACCGCGCCGCAAGAACAGGGAATGCGATATACACCGGCTGAGGACAGAGGTTCCCGAGGATCTTTCGCTGAGCGTATTAAATGGTTCAATTTCCTAGTGGGTTTGAAGACGGTTTTTATATTGTGACGTTGTAATATCTTTTCTATCCGGTCAGTAATATCCTTGAAATATGGCAGAAAAACATGAAAAGAGAAAAAGATGAACAGCTAGCTTTTCTGGACGTCTTGGTCAGCAGGAAGGCCAACGGCTCTCTTGGACACACTGTCTATCGCAAGCCTATACATACCGACCGCTACCTTAACAAGGATTCAAACCACCAACCTAGGCAGAAGCGCTCCATAATCAAAACTTTGGTAAATCGGGCTTCTCGCATCTGTGAACCGCAACAACTAGGAAGTGAACTCAGACACCTAAAACAGGCATTACGCGCCAATGGTTACTCCATCCGAGATATTAAGAGAGCTGTCTGTCCCATTAGATCTCAGCCCACCATTCAGAAACCGGAGCAACCCAAGAGTAAAGGCACTGTTTTTCTGCCATATTTCAAGGATATTACTGACCGGATAGAAAGGATATTACAACGTCACAATATAAAAACCGTCTTCAAACCCATTAGGAAATTGAACCAATTAATACGCTCAGCGAAACATCCTCGGCAACCTCTGTCCTCAGCCGGTGTATATTGCATTCCCTGTTCTTGCGGCGCGGTATACATCGGAACAACACAACGAAGTGTCAAAACCAGAATCAAGGAACATAGGAGGAACTGCCGTCTGGGCCACACATATAAGTCCGCAGTCGCCGAACATGCGATTGAGGTGGAAGGCGAGCAAGTGATACAGTTCCAGGACACCAGCATCCTTTCTACCACAGAACATTACCACACACGACTTCAGCGGGAGGCCATCGAAATTTACAAACATCCTAATAATTTCAACAGAAAGGAAGAAGCCTTAAAACTAAATAGGAACTGGCATCCTGTTCTCCAGCAGACCAGCAGCAGCAGCAGAAGAGTTGAGTCGTCCAGGTTTACCTGGACGGAGTGTTTGCTGCCCAGCACCTAGCCGCAAATTGCGTCTTTATCTGGGCAGTATAGAAGAGTCATCATTTGTCTCAGGCGATTGTTTTCGGCAGTGGACATATCTAGCCTTGTGCGCGCTGTCGTCCAGTGGGGGGGATGCGCCAGTGCTGGCTGCGCTCTTCCGCCTGCCTGGGAGGCATCTGAGCACAGTCCGCTTAACAGGCTAGAGGGAAAGGAACAGTGTTAAGGTACTGAGTTTGCCAAGCCAATTTCTGGGCATAGGAGGTTGGAGTCAGGGGAATGTGGCCCTGTTCAGTACTAGTTACCCAAGGCATGTTTGGGTAACCGGTGGCTCGGTCGGCGGCGAGGAACCCTGTGGTCGTAACGGCCAAGGGTGTTCACCAGTATGTTTGGATGGGAGTCCAGCTTATCGTAGATGGTGCGGGATCTCTCCCACACCACGTCAACGATATACGGGACCCCAGAGTATGTATGAAGGATGTGGGATGGAAATCTACGCCCGGTATCGTAGATCATGCGCAGTGCCCTGTTCTGGACGCGCTGGAGTCTGCGAATAGTGGTGGGAGCCGCTGATCCCCAGACTTCGCAGCCGTACTGAACCAGGGGCGGTATAATCGCCTGATACAGGCGTAGTTTGAGGTGCATTGGCATGGTGGATTTGAGAATAGGGTATAACTGTGTTAGCGCTGCATGCCCTTATCCGGCTTTCACCCGGACATGAGGTGTGTAGGTGAGACCGCGATCGAGGTGGACGCCAAGGTATTTGGCAGTGGGAACCCAAGGGATATGCCTCTGCCTTAACCTCAGCGACCAATCCGATCGCCTAGCTCGGACCCTAGCCAGGAGAAGAGCGGAGCTCTTTTCGGGGCTAATGGCCATCCTCCGCTTCTCACTCCAACGGCCAATGGCTAGGAGTTGGCGCTGCAGTGGAGGATGACAATAAATTAGGTTTTTGTTACGTGCCATTATGAGGACGTCGTCAGCATATTGGCACGTAACAGTCTGTGGTTCTAAGGGGAAGTCAGACATGTAGGCCGCAAAGAGTATCGGGGACAGTACACTGCCCTCCGGGACTCCCACGGCTATTGGTCTGATAGATGACATCCTTCCTTCCACTCTCACCCTGAAAGTGCGGTTTCTGAGGAAAGTACTAATCAGGGCGAGATAGGGAGGAGGTACGTTGGCCTCTCTGAGTTTGTACAGTAGGCCTTGGTGCCAGGTTGTGGTAAAGGCTTTCTCTACGTCTAGCAGCACCGCGACTGCCTTGAGGTTTTCCTGGAAACAGAGGGCTGTCCTCTCGGCCAGACGCAGTAGCTGTAGGGTCGTGGAGTGTCCATGACGAAAACCAAACTCGTGATCGGGTAGGAGCTGCCTTTCCTCGAAGACAGGGGTCAGGCGGGATAGGAGCAACCTCTCAAGTAGTTTTGAGACGGATGGGAGAAGACTTATGGATCGGTAGCTAGACGGAAAGACCGGATCCTTGCCGGGCTTCAGGATGCACACCACTCTCGCCTCCTTCCAGCAAGCCGGGAAGTGGCGGAGGTGGAGGCACGCATTGAAGATCCGCGTCAAGTGGATAACGGCCCTCTTGGGAAGGTGCTGGAGCATGAGTGCACTAACGCCATCATGTCCAGGGGATTGGGTGGGTTTCAATTTTCGGATTTCAGCAGTCACAGCCTTTGTGGTGACTATTGGGATATGGATCGCCTCATGGCGCCGCTGTGGCTCCTCATAGAGGTCTTCCACAGAAGCCTCCACGAGGTCAGTGAATTCTTCATCTTGGGGGTCCTCCCTCGGCTCGAAATGACTTTCCAAATGATCCGCGAAAGCTGCGGCCTTATCTTGGGGCTCGTAAGCGAGTCTCCCGCGAGTGCCATGCAGGGGATGTTGGTAAAGAGTTTTGTCCCTCCTGAGGGACTTGATGATCTTCCAGGGGTGCTTTTCCTGGAGGTCGACGTTTTGGAAAGTGTTGTCCCCGGCCTCCCGTAGGGGAAGGGATCCGTCCCTTTCAGCTGCCAAAGTGCGGGCGCTGCGGACCCTTAGCACTCGTGGTACCTCTGACGTTACTAGAGGAACCTCGGGCCGAACACCCGAGCCCCTCCTTCAGGAGTTGTTCGGATTGGGATGGACTCGAGGGGACAGTGTGTTCCCGAAACCCGTGGGAATCGGGTACGTTTTCGGACGGGGTTGAGGGAAGCCATTAATTCTCCCGGGTACTAGCCTGCAAAGCTAGTAGAAGGTGTGCTAGGTCACCAGGCGGCCCCACCGAGGTTTTTCGGTAGTCTTCACCTTGAGTGTTGATGCGCGTAAGTGGCGTATCCACTTCCATCCCGTCTTGAGTCCATAGGACCAGATGGGGGGCTTGTTAGTCTCTAGGTCTTGCCCTATGGAAAGCCCCACGGAGGACGCCGCGCGCCCTTTGGGACAGCTCGGATACTCCCTTGTTGAAGGAGGCTCGGGTCCAGTTCCTACGGGTTCAGGACTAATGGGAGTAGTACTTCTGGCTCAACAACTGTTCTCCCAGGCCACCTTACGGTGGGTACGGAGCAGCCGCATTGCCAGGGATTTGAACCGCTGTTAAACTGCTCATATCCTGGGATGACGGAAACGCTGCCATTGCTTCCGAACAGCTTGGCTTTTAGCAGCTGTCGGATCTCGTTTGTGATGAACAGAGGGTTAGGTGTGTTGGTTGGGATACGGTGAGTGTGTGCACTCACCGCTTGTTGGACCTTCTGGGAAAAACTCATCGCCGCAGACTCCAGCGCCTCGACATCGTGGATGCGTGGACGAGGGTCGATGGTTTGGTTGAGTTTGAGGATGGCTGCATCAGTCTACCTCTAGTTCCCAGTCTGAGTTTAGCATGTCTGCGGTTTGCGGGTCCCCACCTCCTGAACGACTGCGAAAAAGCGCCTGAGGACAAGAAATGTGCGAACTGCCGCCAGGATCACGTAAGCACCTACAAGGGCTGTGTGGCACGGCAGAGGATCATAGAGAACCGCCGCGGAGGCAATGCGGGATTGGCAACTGTCCGTCCCGGGGTCTCTTTCGCGGCGGCTCTCGGAAGGGCAGAGCGCACTCTGCAAGTAGCAGAGCAGGCGGCTCCTCAGACCACTGCACCAAAACCTCCACAGGAGGCACCACGCACACAGCGTCCGAGAAAGGGCCGCAATGCGCATCGGACAGCCAAGCCTGCCACACAGGCCGCAGCCCCTCCCACCAGGGAGGTGGCCCCACCTGAATCAACCGGCCCGGCCGCAGCGCCAGCGCCGGTACCAGCGGCAGAACCTGCTTCAAATAGGGCGCCCGTATCTGCGAGGGCACCTACAGCGACGCTTGCATCCTTCGGGGGGACCATCTCTGCGAAGGATGTCGACGAATTCAGGGAGCTGTCCCTGTGGTTCGGCGACCTCATTCTGAAGTTCTCCCCATCCATAGGGATTGCAAGGAGAAGATTGAAGACCCGAGGCTTGACTTCCTCGAAAAACACACTATCCTCCTCCAAACACTCGAGGAAATTTTCCCGTGCGCCGATGAGTAATGGCCCCTCGACTTGTCAGGAGGCCATTACGTGCTGTGTTCTAAAACGCAAACGGTGTACGGGATCAGCGTCCTGGAATGTTAGAGTTTGTACAGTCCTACGGGATTGACATCCTCATGATCTGCGAGACGCACCTGAACGCTGGTATAGACTTCTCGCTGCCAAGTTACGTCACCCACCGCACTGATCGAAACGGTCGGCGGGGTGGCGGTACAGCTATACTCGTGAAAAACATCATCACGCACACACCTGTTCCTCTCCCTGCCCTGCAGCACGTGGAGGCCTGCGCCATCCGGTTCTCAGACGGCGGACAGGACACCCTGCTGGTAGTGGCCTATGACCCACCTGGTAACCAGTTCTTCGAAGCTGACTACACTACCCTTTTCAACCTACACCCAGTGGTTTGCATTGCAGGAGACCTCAACGCGAAACACGGGCTCTGGCACAGCCATACAAGCAACCAGAGGGGACGAGGGTTCTACCGCCTCATAAGCGGTGACCCAAATCTCGCCGCGGAAGGGCCGATAGGTCCAACTTTCCATCCGGCCCGCGGCAGGCTGGATGTCATCGACATCATAATCACCAAGAACTTTCCATTTCATCTAGACCTCTCGGCGGTGAATGAATTGGACTCTGACCATGACCCTGTCACGGTCGATTCCGACGTCATCATGCCAGATCTGCTAAACTCAGACTGGGAACTAGAGATAGACTGGGATGCAGCCATCCTCAAGCTCAACCAAACCATCAACCCTCGTCCACGCATCGACGACGTCGAGGCGCTGGAGGCTGCGGCGATGAGTTTTTCCCAGCAGGTCCGCCTAGCGGTGAGTACACACACACTCACCGTATCCCCACCAACACACCTAACCCTCTGTCCATCACAAACGAGATCCGGCAGCTGTTGAAAGCCGAGGCAGCTGTTCGGAAGCTATGGCAGCGTTTCCGTCATCCCAGGATAGGAGCAGTTTACCAGCGGTTCAAATCCCTGGCAAGGCGGCTGCTCCGTGCCCACCGGAAAGTGGCCTGGGAGAACACATTCCGAAACGTCGACATCCAGGAAAAGCACCCCTGGAAGATCATCAAATCCCTCAGGAGAGACAAAACTCTATACCAGCATCTGCTGCATGGCACTCGCGGGAGACTCGCTTACGAGCCCCAAGATAAGGCCACAGCTTTCGCGGATCATTTGGAAAGTCAATTTGAACCGAGGGAGGACCCCCAGGACGAAGACTTCACTGACCTCGTGGAGGCTGCTGTGGAAGACCTCTATGAGGAGCCACAGCGGCGCCATGAGGCGATCCATATCCCAATAGTCACCCCAAAAGCGGTGACTGTTGCAGTCCGAAAACTGAAACCCAACAATACCCCTGGACATGATGGTGTTAGTGCACTCATGCTCCAGCACCTTCCCAAGAGGGCCGTTATCCACTTGACGCGGATCTTCAATGCGTGCCTCCACCTCCGCCACTTCCCGGCTTGCTGGAAAGAGGCGAGAGTGGTGTGCATCCTGAAGCCCGGCAAGGATCCGGTCTTTCCGTCTAGCTACCGATCCATAAGTCTTCTCCCAACCGTCTCAAAACTACTTGAGAGGTTGCTCCTATCCCGCCTGACCCCTGTCTTCGAGGAAAGGCAGCTCCTACCCGATCACCAGTTTGGTTTTCGTCATGGACACTCCACGACCCTACAGCTACTGCGTCTGGCCGAGAGGACAGCCCTCTGTTTCCAGGAAAACCTCAAGACAGTCGCGGTGCTGCTAGACGTAGAGAAAGCCTTTGCCACAACCTGGCACCAAGGCCTACTGTACAAACTCAGGGAAGCCAACGTACCTCCTCCCTATCTCGCCCTGATTAGTAGTTTCCTCAGAAACCGCACTTTCAGGGTGAGAGTGGAAGGACGGATGTCATCTATCAGACCAATAGCAGCGGGAGTCCCGGAGGGCAGTGTACTGTCCCCGATACTCTTTGCGGCCTACAGGTCTGACTTACCCTTAGAACCACAAACTGTTACGTGCCAATATGCTGACGACGTCCTCATAATGGCACGTAACAAAAACCTACGATATTGTCATCCTCCGCTGCAGCGCCAACTCCGAGCCATTGGCCGTTGGAGTGAGATGTGGAGGATGGCCATTAGCCCCGAAAAGAGCTCTTCACTTCTCCAGGCTAAGGTCTGAGCTAGGCGACCGGATTGGTCGCTGAGGTTAAGGCAGAGGCAAATCCCTTGGGTTCCCACTGCCAAATACCTTGGCGTCCACCTGGATCGCGGTCTCACCTACGCACCTCATATCCGGGTCAAAGCTGGACAAGGGCATGCAGCGTTAACACAACTATACCCTATTCTAAAGTCCACCATGCTAACTCGCCCCAAACTACGCCTATATCGGGCGATCATACCGCCCCTGATTCTGTACGGCTGCGAAGTCTGGGGATCAGCGGCTCCCACCGCTATTCGCAGACTCCAGTGCGTCCAGAACAGGGCATTGCGCATGATCTACGATACCAGGCGTAGATTCCCGTCCCACATCCTACACACATACTCTGGGGTCCCGTATATCTAGGACGTGGTGCGGGAAAGGTCCCGTACCATCTACGATAAGCGGGACTCCCATCCAAACATACTGGTGAACACCCTAGGCCGTTACGACCTCAGGGTTCCTCGCCGGCGACCGAGCTACCGGCTACCCAAAGATGCCTTGCGTACCTAGTACTGAACAGGGCCACATTCCCCAGACTCCAACCTCCTAAGCCCAGAAATGGGCTTGGTAAACTTAATACATTAACACGGTTCCTTTCCCTCTAGCCTGTTCAGCGGACTGTGCTCAGATGCCTCCCAGGCAGGCGGAAGAGCGCAGCCAGCATTGGCGCATCCCCCCTACACGGGGCGACTGCGGAAACAAAGGCTAGATATGTCCACTGCCAAAAACAATCGCCTGAGACAATAATGACTCTTCTATACTGCCCAGATAAAGACGCAATAAGCGGCTAGGTGCTAGGCAGCATACATTCCGTCCAGGTAAACCTGGACAACTCGTCTCTTCTGCTGGTCTGCTCGTCTCTCTGCAAGAATGCACCACTTTCGGGCTATCTGGAAGGAGGCGCGCGTGGTGTGCGATTTAAAGCCGGGGAAAAATCCGGTCTTTCCTTCCAGTTACCGCTCCATCAGCCTTCTCCCAGTTTTATCGAAGATCTTCGAAAAACTGCTCCTCTCCCGGCTCCTTCCTCACCTAGAGGAAAGGGGCTTAATCCCGGAACATCAGTTTTGCTTCCGTTCTGGCCACTCCACGACACAGCAACTACTGCGGGTTGCCGAGAAGGCCTCGCTGGGATTCCAGGAACGGTCTAAAACGGTAGCAGTGTTGCTAGACGTGGAGAAGGCATTCGCAACTACCTGGCACGAAGGACTTATTTACAAACTCCTGGAGCATGAATTTCCCCGTCAATACATTTCCTTGGTGGCCGGTTTCCTCGGAAACCGAAGCTTCGGAATAAAGTTGGAGGGGAAGCTGTCTACCGAGCGGCCTATTGGCGCTGGAGTGCCGGAAGGCAGCGTGCTGTCGCCGGCTCTCTTTGCAGCTTACATAGCTGACATACCCACGCACCACAACACACACACCTGTCAATACGCTTATGATCTTATGATCTTCGCAGTCAACAGAAACCCAAGGTATAGCTTTCGGCAGATCCAAACCCAGCTCCGGGCCATTGGCGAATGGCAATTAACCCGGAGAAGAGCTCTGCGATTCTCCTGGCGAAAACCAGAGCCAATCGGTTGCAGCAGAACTTCGTTTTACGGCGTCGTGGAATCCCATGGGTTCAAACGGCGAAGTATCTCGGAGTGACGCTGGACCGCAAATTAACTTACGCTCCGCACGTCAAAGGCAATGTCCAGCTTGGGCACGTCGCGCTCAAGAACCTATATCCAATATTCCGTTCAACCATGCCACTCCGTCTCAAACTCCAGCTGTATCGGGCGATCATCCCGCCCATGATCTTGTACGGCTGTGAGATCTGGGGAACAGTGGCGAATACCACTTTCGTCAGACTCCAGACGCTGCAGAACAGGGCGCTACGGGTCATCTACGATACTGACTGGAGATTTCCCGCCCATATCCTTCATGAACATTCGAACATCCCGTACATTGTCGACGTCATTCGAGAGAGGGCTCGTTCAATGTTCGACAAAATTCAAACCCATGGCAACCCTTTGGTGAACTCACTGGGCAGGTATGACCAGAGGGAACAAAGACGCTTGCCGTCATACAAACTCCCAAGAGACGTCTTGGGGCCCCTTGGTTAATCCAAGGGAAACCCCCAACATATCCAATCTCACATAACGCCTGATGGCTCAAGCGTCAGGCCACCCGTACTCAAAACGGGGCAAAAGCTCTAAAACAGATCCTTCCCCAACGGGAGAACGTAACAAACCTGCCTAGCTGTTGCCTTCAGAGAACACTCAAGGGCAACCAGTTAACACCAAATTTTTCTCACAAACAAACAAACAAAAACCTACCGCCAGCAGAACAAAAAGCCAACCCATCTTGACTCACTTCGCAGGTTAAGCCGCAAAGCGGCTAGGTACTGCGGCAGAAGACACCCGGACGAGGAAAAAGAAAAATTGCCCCGCCCGACCAGGACTACCTCTGGACCTCTCTGCAAGAAAGCTTCGACCGCGCCACTGATGATGTCTGCCGTAGTTGTGGACGAAACGGTTGCTTCTTACTCCAACAGACCACGGCAAAACAGCCCGGAAACAACCAATTGTATTATTTCTTTATGTCGGACTCAAAATTGGGTTTACAGAGTAACATTGCTTTGCATTTCTGAAATTTGTTTCATCCTCATTTGACATATACAGAAAATGAATGTTTTTCTAAATCTTGTCAATTGGCATTATATTCACACAACTTTATAATGAAAATGTATGAGGAAATGTAGGGTCAGACTGAAAAATTCAATGCCATAGCCGGAATTTGAACCACGGATCTTCTGGCCTCCGTCCAGCCGCTCTAACCATTGAGCTACTATGGCCAACGTGCTGATAGGACAATAAATTCTCGAAATGACTCGTATTTTTCCGGTAAACCACTTAGGAGTTCTCATAAACACATGAGACAACTACCTTAATGGCGACTTACAACATGTAATTACTTGAAGGCCTGGGCAATTAGGTCAATTAATAGAAATTATTTTTTTCACACTAGCCGTGTGTAGGCTAAATTGTGGAAAACACAGCCAGTGTGAAAGAACAATTAATATCCATTAATTGACCTAATAGTGGTTAACTATAAAGCCCGGGCCTTAAAGTACTTACATGTTTTAAATCGCCATTGAGGTAGTTGTCTCATGTGTTTATGAGAACTCCTAAGTGGTTTACCGGAAAAAATACGAGTCAGTTGGAGAATTTAATGTCATATCGGCACGTTGGCCGTAGTAGCTCAATGGTTAGAGCGGCTGGACGAAGACCAGAAGATCTGTGGTTCCATTCCCAGCTATGGCATTGAATTTTTGAGTCTGACTGTACGTTTCCACAATTTAGCCTACACACGGCCAGTGTGAAAGAACAATTAATTTCCGAAAATGTATGTGACTCACAAAATAATTTCTGCACTGAGTCATAATGCAAATTACTAAAATAAGTGTTCAAACTTCCTAGTTAAAAACTTCCCTTTGAAGAAAGTCTTGCACTTCTTGAAGCCATCCTTTACAGATAAACAAGGATAAATAGAACATCTGGTAGACAGACATCTATGATTTTAATTTCCTTAGGTTGAAGCAAATAAAGTTTGGGGGATAATAATTACTACTAAAATAAGGTTATAAAGGCATCTCAATTGTGAGTGAAATTTTTATGTAATACTGCTTATTCAGCTCTTTCAGTGATAGGCTCTGTTCTAAGGATAATGAAGTAGCAATTGCATTTACAAATATTCAATCCAAGCAAAGTTTGTTAACTACGAGGTGAACCCTATTGATTCTTGTGACATATCAGGAGGTTTGAACTGTGCATTATAGATTTTTGACAGTGTATAAAATATTCATGGCATAGTCTCCTTATTTAACATAAACAGTAAGAAAATTAAATATAATAGGCGTGAAAGGATACTCTTTTATTTTATTTCTTACATTATGCAACAACAGTGGAGAACAAACATAAGGCCATAATATCTTACACAATTTCAACAATAAGCAGCTCATTTTATATTTATTTTTACATTTACATCGAGATACCCTCTCTTTTTCCCTCCTCCTCCTCCTCCTCCAGTGGTTGATCGGACTGATGGTGTATCATGAACTGAAGTCGGGTGACACACATCTAGAACTTCTTCCTGTTCAGACGTATCAGAAGTTTCCACCTCCTCTTTTGGAATCATGGATTTACGCTTGGTAATTTGACGGAGCTCTCCTGGATGTATGAAATTGTGATATGTGCTCGCCAGTGGATTAAATGCAGACATACATTCAGGAAAAATAACAGGGGTACCAGCAGCATCTGCAGATTCTTTCAAGTCAATGAACTTCTGTAAAAGTCTGTCCCCAGTTGGAAAGAGAGCTGAAATGAAAATACAGTATTTTTTGTTAATTTAACAAAATGTGTTAATTAAAAATATGCCATGAAAACTTCTGTAATTGTATTATCTTATCTTAGCCTGGGAAAATAGTCTCACTCTACTATTTAGATTGCTTTTATTTACTGAATTGATTAAATAATTTATTTTTTTCACATTACATTAACATTTTACATTGTTGCATGTTCTACTGTACTATAAATTCTTGATATTAGAGTTTTCCACACAGCTAATAACAAACTTGATATTTTTGTATTACCATCTTCTAAACATTTTTACTTTCTCTCTCGATTTTATTAGTTCTTAATGATGACAACTGACACCTTTAATGGCAGAATTAAGTTCAACTTAAATAGGGCTACCATCCAATATGACTTAACGTTGGAGGACATAAACTACCAAATGTAATGTATTAAATAGGGCTACCAGAATCTTTTAATGATGTAGGGCACTAGTGTCTAAAATGCAGCACATTGCATAAAAATGCAGGATATTATACAAAAATGTTACTATAACTATATTACACCAAAAAGCACAATTGATATTTAAAATTCATGCATAGCTTTTATACTTCATTAAGTATTCACATAAAAAAAGAGTAACAGCAACTATCAAAGGACATTAACTATTATTGTTGTGCAAAAAACACATTTTACCTAAGATTACCTTTGATTTTTATTGATACATTCTACAGAGCTTAAATGTATAGCACTTGATATATCTCACAGGATTATGATCAAGCCAATCAATGACCAGCTTTCATTTATCTACTATGATTATGTTAACAACAAACTCTCTTGACAGCATTGTGTACAAAAATAGCAAATAGCATTTTGAAACAAAAGAACATTTACATTCCAAAATCTACAACATTCCATTTCTTTCACCAGTTTCTCTCAGACTTTCTACAGAAGGCAAAACTGTAGAGAATGTTCAGCTATCTGTTAGCCTACATTTAAACAGGGGCAGCTTCTGAATAGGGTAGCATGTTTGCACTACAACCAAAATGCTGGGTCTCCCTTTAATGTAAAGGCATATTCCATTTGGAGTTCATTTTAACCTTGTCTAGTGCAGTGGATCTCAGCACGCCGAGTAGTTCACTCCCAGATGCAAACCACTGGCATACAATGGGGAGGTATAGGGCAGGACGAACCTAGGGTTTGCCGAGGTAAGTAGAGAGGTACTGCAGGGCATAGGGCAGCATGTGGTTGGTTAAGCTAGCTGCCAGAGAATAGTGGATGCCAGGCCTGCTCCTTCTGCTTTCATCACAGAAGCGGCATCTATTGCACTCATGTTAAATGTAACCTACAAGTACATAGCCACATGGTTTGTGCCATGTTTTGTTAGCTGTGCCATGTTTTGAGTAGTGCATCAGAGTGATTTATTTAAATACAGGGAAATTGTGTTATAAGGAGAAGCAACGAATTCCACACAGTGTCTTTTAGCACATCCTTTTTCAGAAATGAGCTTAGAAGAAAAAACTGAAATTAAGCGACTTGGAAGACCCACGCCAAAACTAAACAGTCACAAAGGTAGTCAAAACAAAAACAAGATGTTTTAACAGGAACTTTAACAACAATGTATATGAGAAGTATAATTGGGTGTGTGGTTGTGATATTAAAAATGCCCTGTTTTGCTTTCCTTGCGTTCTGTTTGGTGGTGAAGATCCGTGGACACATATCATGAATTATTTGCAGCACCTTCATGATCACACTAAAAACATCTAACTTCAAAACTGCACATGAAAAACACAGTCGGTTTTGCTATGCTTGGGAATGTAAATATAGCCAAGCAGATGGACAGTGCATATCGGAGAGCAATTGAAGAATACAACCAGAAAGTGGCTCAAAATAGGTATGTTTTAAACATTATTGTTAACTGCATTAGGTTTTGGGGAGCTTTTGAGTTAGCTCTACGAGGACACGATCAGTCAGCTACGTTAAGCAATCCTGGTATTTTTCGAGGATTGATAAACTTCAGTGCAGAGCTAGACTGTGTTCTGAAAACCCATCTGGAGAATGCTACAATGTTTAAGGGGATCTCCAAGACAATCCAGGACGAAATCTTGCAATGTATCCTTGAAGTCTGTCATGAAGAGATATCAAAAGAAATCAAAGACTCCCAATTTCTAGCTGTTATAGCAGATGAAACCAGTGATTTCGCTTCCAAGTATCAATTATTTGTATACAGATATTTGATAAACCAAATGCCAGTGGAAAGATACTGGGGATTTCTAAATCCTACCAGACATGAAACAGAAGACTTAGCTGAGTTCATATTGCCAGAGCTTCACTGACATCTGCAAGACTGTGAACACAAACTCATAGCTCAAACATGTGATGGGGCTGTTATGTCTGGGGTGAAAAAAAGTGTTCAGTGCCTCATAAAACAGAAGTATACCTCTGCAGAATACATTCACTGCCATGCACATCAATTAAATCTAATTATGTTGAATGTAGCATCAGTGAATAGCAGTTTAAGAATCTTTTTCATTAATCTTCAAGGAATTTGTGTTTTTTTTCTTCTAATTTCCCTCAGAGAACAGCAGTTCTAGAGGAAGTGGTGCAGAAGCGACTGCCGAGGTCAGTGCCTACAAGGTGGAACTTTCAATCCAGATCCGTCAATACAGTTTTCAAACATAGAGAGGAATTAATAGAATGCATAGGATAACCAATACAAAGTCTGTTCTTCAAGAATCTGGTTTTATTGGAATTTTGACTGATTCAGATTTCCTATTTTGACTGTCTTTCTTCCACAAAATTACGCCCCATATCAATATTTTCTACAATCAACTTCAGAGGAGTGACTGTACCCCTGAAATGGTCCAGAATAGATTGAATTCTTTTGAGGTGGAAATCCTTAAAATTAGAAGCTCCATAAATTTCAACAAAGTTGTGGAGAATGTAACACAGAGAAGAAAACTCCTAGAACACACTGAGAGAAAAAGAGAGGTAATTGAAATGTGTGATGTTATCATTACTGAAATGAAAGAAAATTTCAGGTTTTTTGGTCATATGGGAGCAGCAGTTCTGTTTCGGCATGACAGATTTTTAGAATATAATGTATCATTTCCAGCACATCATGTAAAAGTTGCTCTTGAGAAACATTCTTTTGTTGAAGAAAAGAAACTGATCACAGAACTTCCCACAGTATACATCACTGAGGAATTTAAAAACATACCTGGAGTTGTTCTGCTAATGGAGTTTTTCAGAGACAATAACTTGTGTTCTACTTTTAACGAATCCATCCTTTAAGCTTCTTAATGTGATTCTGACAGTTTCCATGACAACATGTGAGGCAGAAAGGTGTTTCTCTACACTTAAATTAAAACATTTCTGCGTAACACAATGTGTGAAGAGAGACTTTCTGCATTGGTCATACTTTCCTTTGAAAGGAACTTCATCATGCAGGTCAAGAACTTCAACGAGTTGGTCAATGATAAGTTTGTCAGCAGAAAGGAGAGAAGAATGTTATATATATAATGTTATATGTTATATGCTCTAGAGTGTTTATGAAATGTGCAATGTTGTGTTATATGCTGTGAATTACTGTTAACTTGTGTGTACAGCAGTCTATAGTGACAGGCTTAAAGAAACTTTGTTCGGAATCCGATGTATTACATACAATGATCCAAATATGTTATTTATGTAGATATTACAAATTTTGTGTCCATTCATATACTGAATGTGAATGCCCATCACATATTCGCTGCATTACTTGTTGAATCTCATAAGCTGCCATTTTATTTCTAGCATTAATTCAGACAATTCTTCCTCTCAGTTTTTTTATTTTATGCTTTTCTAGTTCACATAGACCTACAATTTTAGATTTAAATTCCCTCTGTTTGTATGGAATGTGTATCAGTCATCACCTGGATTCCAAAAAGTATGCATTTTCAACAAAGGAATCAAATCAGTATGATGTAAATTCATGATGGGCATTAAAGAATTAAGTATGATTTGTGCTTCTAAATTCTTACTTCACAACTTTCCTTTTACTTTACCTGTATACCAGATGTTAAGCACTTAAGTTGACTTCAATTTATTAGCAACAGGAAGATATGAGAGCCACAATGGGAATGGCACTGATCAATGCATATGTCATACAAAATTTATAGGGAATTGCCAGTGTAATGTTAATCACAATTTGCTAATTCTAATTTATGAATTTATCAAGGTGTTCCAGAATACATTGGATTTGCAAAGAGAACACAAAAGCCAAATGCATGTGCTTTGAAGGATTTTGGTTCACAGCGTACTGAAATGGAAACAGGAACTTTTGTACATTGGTACACAGAACGGTCTACTGAAAGACGTCCACTATCAACTTGGACAGCTCTCAGCTTGACTCAGTCCAACTAGACTACACTGACTACAGGGACTGACCAGCCCCTTATATAGGTCTCAGATAGAAAGGCAGCAATGTAAAAAGGGAAACTATCAGAGACAGGCAAAAGAAATCTCAGGAGCAAACTGGTAGCACACAATGGCTGTTGTTCTGTGGAAAACGATCCATTAGTCGCACCCAGATCAAACTAGCCAGTTGAGCAGCAGGTAGTCTGGCTCCAGGTGACTGTATTTAACAATCTGAACAACATGAATTCATGCAGAATAGGCCAAACTCCCGACGTTGGTGGCGCAGCGGGGGTAGTGGTGGCAGTGGCGGTGGTGAGTTGTGTGGACAGGCTCAGAGTGTTTGTGTAAGGAAAGTCCACAGTTTTTGTGTGGCTTTTGTGAGGGATTCCTGTTGCATGCTGGGTCATAACTCCTTTTTAAATCAAAGCATTCTGCCTTATTGAGCCTGGAAACAAGGGGAATATGCCCTGATCCACTCTCTTCGCACGTTCTCACATTAAGTTGTCTGTATTCACCTGAGAAGCTATTTTAACTGTCGGATTCTGTTTTATATTACAATGTGGGTTCTGAAGTATTCAGGGTTTGTTTCTAAAATTCTATAAACTTGTTTTGAGTTGACAGTTTATGTAGAAATTCTTTAAACGATGGAAGGACTCCTAATTTCTGGAAGGAACAGGACATAGGCCTATATGAGAAGAAGAAGAAGAAGAAGAAGAAGAAGAAGAAGAAGAAGAAGAAGAAGAAGAAGAAGAAGAAGAAGAAGAAGAAGAAGAAGAAGAAGAAGAAGAAGAAGAAGAAGAAGAAGAAGAAGAAGAAGAAGAAGAAGAAGAAGAAGAAGAAGAAGAAGAAGAAGAAGAAGAAAGGAAGAAGAAGAAGAAGAAGAAGAAAGAAGAAGAAGAAGAAGAAGAAGAAGAAGAAGAAAAGAAGAAGAGAAGAAGAAAAGAAGAAGAAGAAGAAGAAGAAGAAGAAGAAGAAGAAGAGAAGAAGAAGAAGAAGAAGAAGAAGAAGAAGAAGAAGAAGAAGAAGAAGAAGAAGAAGAAGAAGAAGAAGAAAGAAGAAGAAGAAGAAGAAAGAAAGAAGAAGAAGAAGAAGAAGAAGAAGAAGAAGAAGAAGAAGAAGAAGAAGAAGAAGAAGAGAAGAAGAAGAAGAAGAAGAAGAAAAGAAGAAGAAGAAGAAGAAGAAGAAGAAAGAAGAAGAAGAAGAAGAAGAAGAAGAAGAAGAAAGAAGAAAGAAGAAGAAGAAGAAGAAGAAGAAGAAGAAAAGAGAGAAGAAGAAGAAGAAGAAGAAGAGAGAAGAAGAAGAAGAAGAAGAAGAAGAAGAAGAAGAAGAAGAGAAGAAGAAGAAGAAGAAGAAGAAGAAGAAGAAGAAGAAGAAGAAGAAGAAGAAGAAGAAGAAGAAGAAGAAGAAGAAGAAGAAGAAGAAGAAGAAGAAGAAGAAGAAGAAGAAGAAGAAGAAGAAGAAGAAGAGAAGAAGAAGAAGAAGAAGAAGAAGAAGAAGAAGAAGAAGAAGAAGAGAAAGAAGAAGAAGAAGAAGAAGAAGAAGAAGAAGAAGAAGAAGAAGAAGAAGAAGAAGAAGAAGAAGAAGAAGAAGAAGAAGAAGAAGAAGAAGAAGAAGAAGAAGAAGAAGAAGAAGAAGAAGAAGAAGAAGAAGAAGAAGAAGAAGAAGAAGAAGAAGAAGAGAAGAAGGAAGAAGAAGAAGGAAGAAGAAGAAGACGAAGAAGAAGAAGAAGAAGAAGAAGAGAAGAAGAAGAAGAAGAAGAAGAAAGAAGAAGAGAAGAAGAAGAGAAGAAGAAGAAGAAGAAGAAAAGAAGAAGAAGAAGAAGAAGAAGAAGAAGAAGAAGAAGAAGAAGAAGAAGAAGAAGAAGAAGAAGAAGAAGAGAAGAAGAAGAAGAAGAAGAAGAAGAAGAAGAAGAAGAAGAAGAAGAAGAAGAAGAAGAAGAAGGAAGAAGAAGAAGAAGAAGAAGAGAGAAGAAGAAGAAGAAGAAGGTGTTTGGGATGGATGGTGTCAGTAGAAAAGGCCTTTAAAAAAGGCAGAATGTGCTCTATTTCAGGATTCAGCAGGATATGCTCACATTTCATTTTATTTTGATTCATAAGTAGGAACAAAAATACAATGCTTTAATAATTCCTTTGATATGTATAAACTTATACAATGAAAATGTACATAATATGCAGATAAATATGCCAAATAAAAGGTATTTTGACATAATAGCGACAAAAAATAAAAATTTAAGGAAATTTTATGTGACGTTTGCAAATAAAAGTATTGTACAAACCATATGAATTATTTACTCTTCAAAATTTATTCCTTAATATAAAGAGTAAGGATAAACCTCTGTAAGCTAGCTTTGTCAGTTCACTTACATGTAAACAAGGTCTTTACTGCGTAAGAGCACCACACTACTAAATGAGTGATCTGAACCTTCATTTAGGGATCAATTGAAATTCAATTACCTGAACATATTGATTGAATATTTTGAAATTCTTTCCTTTGTGTGGGAGTAACACTTCCACCATACCTTGAATTGAATTCCAAAAACTCCTTGACAGTCACCTTCACAATGTGAATAAAACTACGACAGTGTAAGATAATCTATTAAATGCATTGTGTGAGCTACCATAAGTGTTGCTAAAGTTTCAAGACTGACTCAGCTGCACTCACTATTAAAAATCTTATATTTTTAATTAAAATATGATAAAATCAATAAAGTAATAGCTTATTTATAAAATTTGCATGCAAAAAAAGCAAATATGTGCACAATTTTCCAACTTTAAATTACTGTGCTTACTATCAAAACAGGCAAAATATGCATTATATACAACAAAAGATATTATTTCAATGTTTAAAATGTAGTAATTAATGTATATACCAGCTAAGCATACTTTCTGACAGTGGTAAAGAAAGGGTATGCATTTGCATTAAAATCCATTCATAAGACCATATAATTAAATCTGGTTGTCAAAAGCAATGCACATAAGTTAATATGAGTAATTATATAAGCATTACTTTTGGTTTAGAGACAGAGCAGTTGAAGCACAGCAGCAACGTAAGAAATATGTTTATGGTCATGGTTGCAAAACTCCCCACATGTTCTTTGAGCTTGAAAACATAGAACTTGAGCTTTAGAGAAACCACACTCTTTCAAAGCACTTACCTTCTTCTTCATAGGCAGATTCATGTGTGGCCAAGATTTTCAATAGCAGCCTTAACCTTAGCCACCATTGTTCTGTGGGTATCCGATGCCTGCAAAAAATAATTTATATGACATAATAATTCCAACAGCATTAACTTTTCTCTCAATTTCTCAGTAGATTATCAATTGTTTTATGCACAAGAGTTTGTAACAATATTACTGGGTTCAAAGAACCATGCAATCATTGTATTTGTAGATAGCAGAAATTTAGCATAAGATAAGATAAGATGCTTTATTGTCACATACGCTTACAGATAGTGAGTAAAAACTCAGTAAACAGGTGACTCGTCAACAGTAGAAAATTTAAAATAATAATAATAATTACACAAAATAACAATAACACTAATAATATAAATACTAATAATACAAATAATATAATTACTAATAATATCAATACAACTATGTACAAATATTGTTATAATTATGACATGCCCTTGGAATAATATTGTCAGAATATTAGAATTACAAAATGACAAAAAATTTCATTATAATTCAATTTTATCATCCATATATTCAATAATCGAGTAGTAGGCTTTGTCCATTAGTAGGTTATTTATTGCTTTATTAAAGCATTTGAGGTTTTTCATTTCACGGATTCTTACAGGTAATTTATTATATATTTTTATTCCTGCATATTGTGGGCTTTTTTCATACAGTGCTAATCTGTGCATGGGTGGTTTTAGATTATTTTTATTTCTCGTTCCATGATTATGTTGCATTTGTGAATTATAAATTGTATCAAAATTTGAATGGATGTATTTATTTATTTCATACAGGTATTGGGATGGTAAGGTTAATATCTTCAGGTTTTTGAACAGGTTTCTGCATGAAACTTTTGGTCTTGATTGAGTCATTATCCGAATTATCTTTTTTTGACTTTTAAAGATCGTTTCCCATCCCGTAGAGTTCCCCCATAGTATTATTCCGTATGTCATCAAAGAGTGGAAGTAACTGAAGTACACTATTTTTCTTGTTTCGAGGTTTGTTAATTTAGTTATGCAGCTCATATTGAAGGATGCACTGTTTAATCTTTTGGACAAATAACGGATGTGATCATCCCATTTTAATTGTTGATTTAAAAAGATACCCAAAATTTTTGAGTTTCTGTAGGATTTATAGCATCAGTTGTGATAAACCTCTCAGAATTCTTTCCTTGAGTGCTGAACTGCATAACTGATGTTTTGGAGGTGTTAAGTTTGAGGCCATTACTCGTGAACCACTTCTGTAAGCGAGTTATAGTTTCACTTAAATTGGTTTTTAACTCCTCTAGGTTGTGCCCATTGAGTAAAATGGAGGTGTCATCAGCATACATAATTGTTTTCCCCTTTATGGAGTTAGGTAAGTCATTTGTGTAAATTATATACAGTAGGGGTCCCAAGACACTTCCTTGTGGGACTCCTGTTTTTATTTGTTCCCAATTTGATTCAACAGTTCCCTTTAGATTATTAATGACTGTTTTCTGTTTACGACAAGATAATTTTGAAACCAATTTAAAGCAACGCCCCTTATGCCATAGAATTCTAACTTTTTTAATAATATATCATGGCAGACGCAATCAAAAGCTTTAGAATTATCACATATCAGAACTGCTGTTTGTTGTTTCTTATCTATCATTTTAGAAGCATCATTTACCAAGGTAGTTAGGGCTGATATTGTTGAGTGCTTTTCCCGGAATCCATGATGTGAGTTACTTAACTTGGTGAATTGTTCAAAATAAGACATGAGTTGTGCATGCACAATCTTTTCAAGTATGGTGGAGAAAGTTGGAAGGATAGAGATAGGTCGAAAATTTTTAAATTCGGCCTTCCCTCCTTTGTGTATGGGTTTAACTAGGGCGTATTTCATTCTCTCTGGAACAATACCCGTAGCTAGGGAATTATTAATTATTTGGCTCATTGGTTCGCTAATTTCATGTTTTATTTTCTTAATTAGAAATGGTGACAGTTCATCCCAGCCACAGGAGGATTTTGGTTTGAGTTTACTGATAATTTCAATAATTTTTCCTGGTGTAACATTTGAGAATTGAAACTGGGGGGTTAGCATTAGGCAATTATTATTATACAATTCAGTTATGGCATCTTGCATTGATGGGGGAGTATCTCGAATTTGATTACCAATATTTACAAAATAATTATTTAATGATTCCGCTGTGTCAGTACTCATATTACTTAAATTGTCTAAATTGTTTGTACTGTTTATTCCTAATTCCGCCTTTATTATTTTCCAAGTTGCTTTGCTTTTATTATCTGCATTTTTTATGAATTTTTCAACTGCCATTTGTTTAGCCTTCTTAATTACACGTTTATAGATTTTGCAGTAAGTTTTGTAATACTGAATAAAATTTGTATCTGTGGTGGTCTTATATATTTTGTGGAGTAGCCTCTTGCATGTGCTAGATACCCTAATGCCCTTAGTACACCAATGTAATATGTTTTTTTTAGCTACTTGTGGCCTAGTGGTTTTTGGAAAGGATTCATTAAAGCAGTTTAGAAGCTCCCTAAGAAAAGTGTTATAGTTTGAATCTACTGATGCCGCGCTGTTCCAGACCCAGGATATGTTTCCAGCTTTTTCTTTAAAAGTCAAAATGTTTCCTAAGCTAAATATGCGTCTGACAGCTATTCTTTTAGGTTCTCTTTTAATTTTATACATTGCTGGTAGTCTTATGAGGGCAGCTCTGTGATCTGATAGTCCCGTTTCCAAAACCGTACATTCGTTGTTGCCATAAATTTTATTTGTTAGTATGTGATCAATGCAGAACAACTTGAAGCCAACAATGAATATACCTTTGCTTAAAAGACACAGAAGCACATTATAATTCCAGAGAACTTTAACAGATCTGCAATTAAATATCTACCATTTTTTTGTCTGTTTTTATTTATTCTAGGAATTTAAAATGTTTTCTTCACTGCATTCTATTTAAAACACCAAAATTATGCCTCTATACAGAAATAATCTTTGTTCATATGCCAAGAAACACATTAGAATAATTAAGACCCAGTTTCATGCTGTGCTATGTCGCTCAATATCTTGTAATATCCCAGCTTTTTTATATTCTTCAAATATGGAGAAGTAAACCTTAACCTTAAACAAACTCAGGCTATAAATGTGATAACAAAGTAATTTCTATTCAGTCAGAAACTAATAAGATGAATGAAATGAATGCTTTAGATATTATTGCATACTTCTAAGACATTTTATTTTTAAAGATATGATGTGTTACACTAATGTGATCTTCTCTAATAAGTGTTAAAAATGCCCTGTACAATTTATTTTAATTTCTTCTCTACAACCTATTCCTACTAAAGCTTATTCTTCTTATTTCATACCAATCCAGATGAACACTTACAGAATGACATTGTAAGCACAGGAAACAACTGATATATTTTGATTTGGCACTTCTAAAATCAATGACAAATTATTAGAAAATTCAAACCAATAGGAATGAATCATCTCAAAAGTGATTACTACCAGTGTGTGTGAGTGAGTGTGTGTGTGTGTGCACATGAAAAATTGTTAAAATACCAAACTTTCTATTTAACTTCAGAACTTTGAAGGATGCAACATGAATTAATAATAACATCTTCCTACCCCAAACTTCTTTACTTGGAACATTTTTAAAATTTATGTGAATGCAAGTGAATGCAAGTATGAGCATAGTGATAGTTCCTTTGTGGGGTATATGAAGAGGTATGAAGTGATAATTTGTTGATGTATTTAATTTGTTTAATACGAAATGTGTGTGTGTATATTTGACTCATCTATCTGCTAGATCTGATGCTTGTATGTAACTATATACACTAATGTCCAAAAGTTAAGCATAATTCCAGTGGTGGCTCATGGCTGAAATGTTTGGTGGGGCGCGGAAACGGTTTTGCTTGCTAAGTATGGATAACAATAATTTATTACACTTGTAAATTTTAAGAACCAGTTTTTTCAAATTCTACTTCTACAACCCACAGAAATAGCGGTTCTCAAGTTGTGATGTATACCTCAGAAATAAGTACAAGAAGCCGAACACAATCTTTGCCCAAAGCTGCATATTAATATGCATGCAACATATAAAGGGATGTTATTAGAACATCATTCAAGCTCATGCAAATTCATATAAGCTGCCACCACACCAGTGTAATTGATTTTCACAGATTCACATGCACATCATTGAATGTACACACATTAATTCTCATATTTGACATTGGTTCAGATAATCATAAATTGCACTTTTGACCAATTTATATGTTCTTTAATCTAATGAAATTTTCCATCACTCTTTCATAAAAATCCTGCATGTTACTGATAGGAGCCTCATTTATTGACAGCATTGCTAAAGCATTGAGTCCGTTTGTCATTACTCAAAAGCATTTTTAATTTTTAAAGAGTAGAAAAGCAATGTTCAGGTTCCGCAGTCTCCTCAGCATTGTTATAACAATTTTCAAAAGTTTTGTGACTCCACTGAACACTGACAAAAGTTTATTTTTGTATCTGAAATGAAAAGGTTTCAATGCTCCTTGAATGTTATTTTGTCTTTAAATTAGCTGCCACTCTGTGCACAGTTTTTCTTGCTGTAGAAAAGGATAGCATTGCATCACTCGTGTGACAATTTCTTTCGGAAAACGTTCACAAAAATCCTTAAATAAGTCGTTACATAGCAAAGATGCAGCTCTTAGATGTCCATTATAAGCAGATTTATCTGTGACAGTAGTTGTGACGACATCACAAACCTCCTTGGGCATCTCCAACCTTTGCAAATTCCATACTTTTTCTTTTCTTTGGCGGCTGTGCTAATTCTTCACTTAAGTTTTTGCGTACTTCATCAATATTTAATCTTTCCTTTTCCATTTGTTGTTTAAATATAAGGATGTCATTCTGTAATGTTACACTATCTTTGCTCTTCTTTTGAAGTTGCTGGTACAAAATGTCTACATGAGGTAGGAGTTCTTAACCAAAAAATAAAATGTGGATCTTCAAGAGCTCTTCTATAGCTACTGGCTTCATTTATTGTGGTTGTATTAGTGCAACTCTCTTCAATAATTTTGACGCAATCTTTCTAGTTTTATATGTTTTCGTACATAACATTGACGATATGAATGTTGTAATTCCATCTTATTAAAGCAACTCTGGGCAATCTTGCTTGCACTACTTTTTCTAAAATATCAGATCGCAAAGAGGAATTGGAAAACAATGATGGAATAGCCAACAGATCTGAAAAGAACACGCTTACCTGGAAGTTAGGGTTAGTTGGCTTTTGTATGATAAATTCAACTGGTGTGCATATCAATGGACAAAATATGCATATGGATATCTTTCCTTATATGTTTATGTTTCCTATATGTTTACCTTATTTTGGCCTGTACTCCACCAGTCCTTCCACTCTTAACACTGGCCCCGTCAAAGGTTTGAGCAATGAAATTTTGTTTGGTATTTCCAAGAGGTGGGTAGATTTTATTCCTTATGCACTTTGTCAAAGATTCTGCATCTCTTCCTTCATGATTTATAAAAGCCCAAAGTCTCTCATTTACTATTTCCTCATATACGTAATGGAATACCAAAACCATCTGACAGTGATTTGGAACGTCAGTTGTCTCATCACACTGAATGGGAACAAACTGAAAAGCTCGTATCTGTTGCTCTATTTTCTCCCTACAGTCTTTCAACATGCAGTCTAATAGATCATTCTGCACTGTGTTCAAAGTTCCTTTAAATACTGAGGCTGTTTCTAAATGTTGCTTCATCACTGTATCCAGTTCAGCTGTATAGTCAATGAGGCCCCTGTACACCCCTGGATTGGAAGAAGTAACAGATTGGTCATAAAGTTAGTTCAAACACAGCTCAAAACTTCACATATGAAATAAGCCTTTTTAAAATATGTCTATTTTTACTGACTTGAATGTTATGTTTCTTAACATTTTCTTAAAACACGAAGTCAAGATATGATGCAATGTTTTGTTTTCCTAGGAGTGACATGTAACACACTATGCATATGGTGAACAGAATCCTCTTGTTTGTTTATTTTTTCTGTTAAATGTTTTATATTACTCACTCCCTTAACTGTCCATAAACAATTGACACAATAAGAATAAACAAAACACATGGACAGCAGAAAAAGAACTTCAGAACTTCGCAGTCACAGATCCAGTCACATTTCTCATACATGACCTCAGAACTAAGGTGCCTCTTAAACACCCGATTTTCATTTTTCTTAGGTTTTACTTTTCCCATTAAGAATTTGGGCATTGGTCTAACCAAAGGTTTCAACTGTACTTTTTCCTCAAGAGTCAACCTTGAAAATTGCACTTCCATTAGTGATTTTACAAAGGTATCCATCATTCTTTAGTCACTGGATTTTATAAAGCCACCTGTAACACTCTGTTAATGTTTCTAACTCCACAAAGAACACTAAAATAAGAAACCTGTGTATTTTAGCAGTATAAAACTACTCTGCAGACTGCTCTAGGTGCAAACAGAACCACACCAGCTGAGCACAGGCGCAAGTCCTTCCCCCACTACCTTGCCACCTTCAGAGCTGCATGCCTTCTGTTACGTGGAAATGCAGCATGCCGGTGCTAATCCTACTGCGCCGAGCCTTATACTGTAGGTATAAAGACATCACTTTTCCTAGCTTATGAAGCTTTCTCATATTTTAAAAATAAACTGTCCTTACTTGTCAAAAGACCATGGTTCACTTATTTCCGTAAGATTTCTTTTAAGGGGTGCATGCCTTCGCGCCCTTATGACGAACTGCCCCTGCATAGTTCAATATTTTATTACCAAACTATCATAATTGTACAAAAGTTAAGCACAATGCAATATGTTGTTACCAATGCATCACACATGATCTGGAATGCAATAGAGTGTGAAATAGCAGACAATTTTAAACTCGGTACACCTTTTTACACAAGCACAAAATCTGATCGCTTCCACATTGACTATTACGGTGTTGAGCAGTTACTATGGGTGTGGTGACCCCTCATGACTACACAGGCCTTGCAGCGCTGTGGCATGCTCTCTATAAAATGGTTCCAGAGCTCTGCAGGCAGCAGTTCCCATCCCTCACGGAGAGTATATCGGAGGCTTAGAAATATCCTCAGTGGGGGCTGGCGGGCTGCAACTTGTCTTCCTGATGCACTCCAGGCATGCTCTATAGAGTTCGTATCCAGATTGCTGGATATCTTCCCTCTCAAGATAGTCATTCACTAAGTGGTCTCCATATAGACGTGCATTATCATCCATTAAGATGAAGTGTGGAACAACTGCAACTCTGAAAAGTCACACATGTGGTTTCAGTACCTCATCTTTGTACCTCTGAACATTCACAGTACCACCGGCGAAGATGTGCAGATCCGTACATCCACTGAACGTTATGCTGCCCACATGAGTATGCCACCTTCACCAAATGGGCATGTTTCCACGGGATGAAACCGGTTCCATGTTTTCTCCAGATCATTGTGTGACGAGAATCATTGTGTAAACTCGATCTGGCCCATCTGCAAACATCATGTACCTCCATTCATTCAAGGTCCAATGCTGACCTTGCTGATTCCGTTGTAAACGGGACCCCATGTGTATTTGAGTGAGTGGGGTACACATTGCTGGACGTCTGGCATAGAGGCCAAATACCCTGAGTCTTTTGATATACAGTTTACTTTGAAACTTGAACGCCTGAGGTGGCTGCAAGCTTGGAAGATAGTTGTCTCTTGGAAATGACACTTTGTGGCACACTCAGGCCTAAGATACTGTTGTCTGTGTCTGTACTATCTCTAGACGACCGAAGATTCTATCTTTCAAAACAGGGCCCAGTTGACATCTTTGTGGCATGTTGGTGCTGTCTTGTAAATACCTTGTGAAGCAACAACTCTGTTCACAATGTAAGAACAATAAGGAATGAGCCACACACACTGGGTCTGATATGGTGGTATTAGTTTGCTGCTCTGGTTTTGTTGACCTTTGAAGCATGAACGTACTTACCTATCAGAGACCACCAGTAAGGAGAGGCACATACTGTGTTAATGTTTAATATCGCTCACTCACTTGCAGTTTTGCCTTTCAGTTCTCTGTTCTGCAAATTATGCTTAAATTTTGGACACTAGTGTAGTATGAGATATTAGGCCTTAATCTTAAAATACTGTGTATTTATGATACTTGTGTGCATAAACATGATGCAGACAGTAGAAAATGTTTATGTAGCATATTCCTATATTTCACTTTCTTCTGGTGGCTTGAAGTAAATAGACAAATAAATATATCGAACTACAAACAATTGCATTACAAACAAATAGATGATGCTTTGAAACTACTCAACCTTCAAGAACCCAGCATACAATTCACAGTAGAAACTGAAGAGGACTGTACTCTACCTTTTTTGGACCTTAAAATCACAAAAAACAATGAAAAACTGGAATTTGGTATTCATAGAAAAGCAACACACATAGATAATTACATCAAAGCAAATATTGTCACCCAGGCACGGCCAACTGACAGCTGAGTGAGGGTCGAGAAACATTCGACCACGCCTACCCATTTATCCTGTAGCAGTAACGAGGGGTGGCTGGAAGAACATCACTGTGCCGCCTCTTTCCCCTCCCACTGAGTTCTAGAACATCCAGGATATTTCATCTAACCCAGAACCTTCTAGATAGGTCAGTTGGTCTTATATAAGCGACGCGCCGGGCCGGAGAAGAGTTCAGTTCAGTTCTTGGCGAGCAGCCGTGAGGAACGCCCAGTAAGAGTATGCACCGGAAGACTGTACGTGCATCGGAGGAGTTGCGTGTAATTGCGAGTGCAGAGTGGACCTGTGACAGACGAACTGGTGAATTGTAATTGTGTGTGCTATGTAATTATGTGTAATTGGCAAGTGTTCAACTGTAATTCGGTGGAAATAAAGAACATTTTGAGTTTGTGCAATTGATCTTTTAATTTCACGAACTCACAAAGTTACAACTGGTGTCAGGAGTGGGATAACGGCCATACAATCGGCATTGGAAAATATTTTGGAGAAGATGAACGAATTAACAACGAAGACGGAGGCGGCAAATAACAACATGGCAGCGAAACTGAAAGAAATAAAGACGGCGAATGACAACCTCATTGCGAAGACGGAAGCTGCAAACAACCTGGCAGCGGAACTGAAGGAAATAAAGAGCGAATTGACCACGGAAATTAAAGCGGCGAACGAGGCTCTCGCCGCCAAATTTGAAGACCGGTTGACCGGCGTGAGAGATGACGTGACGGAGCTGGGCAAGCGGATGAGCCAAATGGACAAGCGCGTCGAGGACCTGGCGAATCGCCAGTAACGCCAAGTCCCTGAACGCCATGGTGGAAGACCTCGAAGACCTTGCTAATCACCTTAACAACCTGGAAGGAAAGACCGACAATAGCGTCAAGTCCCTGAGCGCCATGGTGGAGGACGTCGTCGGCAGGAGAATGAAGGATTTGAAGGCCGACGCACCGGGACGCGACACAACATTTGCGCGTGTCAAACCTCCGAAATATGACGGCGCGTCAACGTTTGAGGTCTTCCGCCGCCAATTCGACGCAGTGGCCAAACACAACAAATGGTCAACAGAGGAGGAGGCCACACAGTTAATAGCCAGCCTCCAGGGAGGGGCCGCAGAATTCCTAAACGCTGTGCAGAAAACGGCGGCGCCCAAGGACATCTGGGAGGCCATGGAGAATCGTTTCGGAAACCACCGCTTAGCCGCAGCGTACCGCAGCCAGCTAAAGGCAAGGTCACCGCAGCCAGGGGAGACGCTGCAGGAGTTCACACTGTCAGCTGAGCAACTGGCTAGCAAGGTCCTGGTCGACCTCCCACCAGAGTTCGTATTCCGGGAAGCTGCCTACACATTCGTTGACGGGGTACGAGACACGGAGATTCGTCAGCGCCTAATGCTCGGCGACTATAAAACCATCCACGAGGCGCTAACGGCAGCATTAAGGATGAAGGTAAGGTAACAGCTATCCCGACGTCGAGGACGAGGAGTGTCCGCTACACCGGAGACAGAACACCAGCCGCGGGACGCCGGCGAAGACCTAGTGGCCTGTGTTGGGGGTGTGGACAGCCCGGACACCTGCAGAGAGACTGCCCACACCAGGAAGAGCAGACGGAAAACGACTAAGGGCCGACGTGGAGAGGGGCAAGTGCCATCACCACTATCCCCTCGAGTGACACTGCGCACCGTCAGCCGGCGTATGGATGACAGCCTCATCGCGGACGGTTGGGTGAGAGGGAAGCCATGCCGCGTGCTGGAGGACACCGGGGCAGCCGTGTCCATCATCAGACCTGACGTGGCGAAGGGTTTGCAGACAAGGAAACCGAGCCGACCATACCAGCTTGTCACGGCATCGGGCGACACCTTGCCTGTGGAGAAGGAGGCCCTGCTGGAGCTGACCTTGGGAGGGAGTGCCGTGCGTCTGTGGGTGTTCGTCGCGAAGGTGGCTGAGGAGGTGATTCTGGGACTGGATGCCCTCAGGAGCCACGAGGCGACGGTCCACTTCGGCAGGAAGGTCCTGCGGCTCAACGGAGAAGAGGTTATACCCCGTCAACCCTAAGAGTGCCTTGGAATCTGCACGGTCATCTGGAACGAAGACGTGGTTGTCCCCGCGAGGAGCGAGGTGGTGGTGACGGCGCGACTGGAAGGCCAGAGAACCAGGAACACGATGCTGGACCAGAAGACGCATGTGCACGGCCTATGTGTAGCCAGGGCATTGCTGCCGTGCCGAGAGGAGGTGTCAGTGAGACTGCTAAATCCAACGGACACCGATCACGACGTCCAGGCCGGGACGGAGTTGGGAACGTGCGAGCCCGTGGTGAGCGTAACAGCAATCGACAAGACACAGGAGCCGGTGCGCCGCAACAACTTGGGCCCCGGCTAGAAGGCTTACTGGAGAGGGCGGCCGACCACCTGACCGCAGAGCAGCTGGATAAAGTTCGACAACTGCTAAGACCATACTAGCGCGTCTTCAGCCATAGTGAAAGTGACTACGGCCGCACGGACAAAGTGCTTCACCACATCGACACCGGGGACGCCCGGCCTATTCGGCAACCACCTAGACGCGTTCCGCTGGCGAAGCAAGGAACGGTACGAGACATGCTGGAGGACATGAGGTCCAGGGGAGTGATTGAAGAGTCTGACAGCCCTTGGTGTTCCCCTGTAGTCTTGGTGACGAAGAAGAACGGCGAGCTGCGCTTCTGCGTAGACTACAGAAAGTTGAACGATGTCACCCGGAAGGACTGTTTTTCCTTACCCCGGATCGACGACACCCTGGACACGCTAGCTGGTGCACAGTGGTTCTCGACCCTAGACCTGAAGTCGGGCTACTGGTAGGTAGCTCTAGACCCGAGAGACAAGGAGAAGACCGCATTCTCGACAGGCCAAGGGCTCTGCCAGTTCACAGTTATGCCCTTTGGCCTCTGCAACGCACCAGCTACCTTCCAACGCCTCATGGAGTCAGTGATGAGAGGACTGACTTACGACGGCTGCCTGCTATACCTGGACGACATCATCATCGTCGGAAAGACTTTGAAGACCATCTCTAGAATCTGAGTAAGGTGCTACAGAGATTGCAGGCGACAAACTTGAAGCTGAACGCGAAGAAGTGCCAGCTCTTCCGCAAGGAAGTGAACCACTTGGGCCACATAGTCGCAGCAGCCGGAGTGGCCACAGAGCCGGAGAAGACACAGGCTGTGAAAGATAGGCCTTGCCCAAAGGATAGGAAAGAGTTGCGTAGATTCCTGGGGCTGTGCAGTTATTACCGACGCTTTATAAAGGGGTTCTCTAATATCGCCAAACCCCTCACCCGCCTGACAGAGGAACACCGGCCTTATGTGTGGCCGGAGGACGCCGAAGACGCTTTCCAGAACCTGAAGAAGACCCTGTGCAGTGTCCAATCTTGGATTTTCCAAAACCAGGTGGCGCCTTCATTGTGGACACCGACGCCAGCGACCATTGCATTGTAGGAGTCCTGTCGCAGATCCAGGACGGCCATGAGCGGGTGGTCGCCTACTACAGCAAGACGCTATTCAAGGCAGAGTAGAACTACTGCGTCACCCGACGAGAGTTACTGGCGGTAGTAAAGACCTTGGAGCACTTCCACAGGTACCTGTACGGTCAGCCATTCCACCTGAGGCCTGACCATTCCGCCCTAACTTGGCTATTGAGCTTTAGGAACCTGGAAGGCCAGACAGCACGTTGGGTCCAGAGGCTGCAGGAGTACGACTTCACCTCGGAACATCGTAGAGGGAAGAGCCACGGTAACGCAGACGCTATGTCCCGAAGAACCTGTCCAGAAGAGTGCGTTCAGTGCACAGGAGTGGAAGAGAAGGAGCGTGCCGCAGCAGTCCGAGTAGTCATGGCAGTGCCTGCGGATGGCTGGGCTAGCGCAGGCCTGAAGAGGTAGCAGCTGGCGGACACAGACTTGGGGCCACTTTTGAGGGAAGTGGAGGTAGGAACAAGAACAACCTGGGAGGACATCGCACTGAGGAGCGCCACCTACAAGTCGTACTGGGCCCAATGGGACTCGCTGAACATCAGAGAGGGCGTGCTGTTCCGGGTATGGGAATCACCGCATGGGAAGACGCAGAGAGAACAGTTGGTACTCCCCCGGAGTAAGGTCCCGGAAGTCTTAAAGTAAGTGCACGCCGGTGCTTCAGGAGGACACCTGGGAGCGAACCGAACGCTTGACAAACTACGGCAGTGCTACTACTGGCTGAGGCTCCGAGCAGACGCTGAGAGATGGTGCCGTCAGTGTCACGTGTGCGCGGCGAGTCGCGGCCCCCAGACTAGGAGCCGGGGTCGCATGCAGCAGTACAACGTCGGAGCGCCATTCGAACGGATCGCTCTCGACATAGCTGGACCATTCCCAGTGTCCGACCGAGGCAACAAGTACCTGATGGTGGTCGTGGACTACTTCACTAAGTGGCCGGAGGTGTATGCCATCCCGAACCAAGAGGCAAGGACAATCACAGACTGCCTCGTGGAGCAAGTGTTCTGCCGATTTGGGGTACCGTTAGAGCTGCACAGTGATCAGGGCACCAATTTTGTGTCCAACCTGATGAAGGAGGCACTAGCAAGGCTAGGGGTAAACAAGACCCGCACAACACCTCTACATCCCCAGTCGAATGGCATGGTCGAAAGGTACATCAAGACCTTAGAGGAACATCAGAGGAAGGTCGTGGCCAGCCACCAGCGAGACTGGGACGTCAAGGTGCCACTGTTCTTGCTGGCCTACCACTCGTCTACACACGACCCACTGGGATGACGCCAGCCAGCTTAATGTTCGGCCGAGAGTTACGCCTCCGTTTTGACCTGGCTTTTGGATGCCCTCCGGAAGCTAAACAGCCAGCGACCCGATACGACAGGGAAGCCAACAGCCAAGGGTTCCTGCAAGGTGACCTGGTCTGGTTGCACCGCCCTACCCGCACCAAGGGACGCTGCCCGAAGCTTCAGCAACCATGGCAAGGACCGTACCGGGTGGTGAAGAGGATTAACGACGTGGTTTACCGCATCCAGAAGGTGCCCCGAGGAAAGATGTTGGTGGTACACCTGGATCGCCTTGCCCGCTACGATGGTGCTGTTGGGGACGACCAGCTTTGAGGAGGGAGCAGTGTCACCTAGGCACGGCGAACTGACGGCTGAGTGAGGGTCGAGAAACATTCGGCCATGCCTACCCATTTATCTTGTAGCAGTAACGAGGGGTGGCTGGAAGAACATCACTGTGCCGTCTCTTTTCCCTCCCCCTGAGTTCTAGAACATCCAGGATATTTCATCTAACCCGGAACCTTCTACATATGTCAGTTGGTCTTATATAAGCGACGCGCCGGGTCGGAGAAGAGTTCAGTTCAGTTCAGTTCTTGGCGAGCAGCCGCGAGGAGCGCCCAGTAAGAGTATGCACCGGAAGACTGTACGTGCATCGGAGGAGTTGCGTGTAATTGCGAGTGCAGAGTGGACCTGTGACAGACGAACTGGTGAATTGTGAATGTGTGCGCTACGTAATTGTGTGTAATTGGCAAGTGTTCAACTGTAATTCGGTGGAAATAAAGAACATTTTGAGTTTGTGCAATTGGACTTTTAATTTCACGAAACCACAAAGTTACAATATTTTCAACCCAATTCCACACAAACATGCCACAATCAACAGTCTCACACACAGATTAGTAAATCTACCCCTCAGCCAGCAAGAGTATCAAAAGGAATACCATGAAATATTAGAAACTGCTATTAAAAATGGATATGGAAAGGCCTTGTAGATAAAAAACTAAAATCATTCAAACTTCAAAAAAGATTAAAACAGATCACAGCTCTTTCACCAATAAAACAAAAAATTAGAATTGCTAAATTTACTTACCACCCCTGGGCCACAAAAAGGTTCCAAAAATATTCAAAAAATACTATATAACATTGGCACCAAAAAACAATTACAACATTAAAAACCTACTTAACAGTAATAATACTGATAAGATAAAACCAGAAGAAAAGTCAGGCATTTACAAGATTAAGTGTAAAGACTGTGAAAAAATTTACATAGGGAGGACAAAAGAAACATAGGCACTAGAAAGAAAGAACATTTTAGGCACGTAAGGTACAAAAATATTGATAAGTCCGCAATAGCAACTCATTTCTGGTCTGAAAATCATGAAATTGAAGATAGCACCAAATTACTAAAATACATACAAAAGCATAGTGAACTCATTATATGGGAGAGAATATAAATAGCAAAACTTAAAAGCCAACTAATGATAGATAGAGTCAACATGAAAAATTCAATGCCACGGCTGGGATTTGAACCATGGGTCTCCTGGTTTCCAGCCAGTGGCTCTAACCCATTAAGCTACCATGGCCAACGTGCCATCCTAACATCAAATTCTCTATTTGACTCATATATTTCCCTGGTAGACCACTAGGGGCTCTTGCATTCGTGATACACCATTTGTGGGGACTTACTATCGTAAGTACTTGAGTCCCAGGCTTCATCATTTAACTCTTATTATTTTAGTTAATTGATGGAAATTAATCATTTCTTCATACTAGCCATATAATAGGTTAAGGTTTTTGATAGATAGAGTCAACATGAAAAATTCAATGCCACGGCTGGGATTTGACCAGGACATCTGTGGTTCAAATCAAGGCAAAAAATTACATGCTTGGTAACCAGAAATCTCTGAATAAATTATATCATGAAATTCAGAAACAGTTTGTTAAATACTAATATTCTCATTGGTGACTTGGGAATATTCTGCTATAGAAAATTAGATTAAACCATGAACTAAATAAACACATACTGAAAGTCAGTTTTCTTCTTTAGCTCTTCAATCGGTGTGAAACAAAATCCTTGGTCCATAAAACCCAGTACCACAACTGATTCTGGAGAGGTTACTCTGTAAACTCCAGTGTCCACTTCTTTTGCTTTCTTTAACTGTTCCATAAGATAATCCTTAGCTTTGAAAGCAAGTTTGGTACCCAAATTGCGATCAAAGGGACTTGGGGCACCTCCTTGTTGAGCATAACCTGAGGCAATGAAACCAAACAAAGGAAAATATCATAAATATTAAATTCACATGTCTTACTGTAGCCACTATTGTTAATTTTTAAATCTCTTCCACAAACTGTTCTTACAACAGCATATTTTTATCTATTTCATATTAATCAACAAAAATAGTTGCAGAAATAATCTATGACATTATGTCATAGATTACTACAAAGGGGTTACTAAAGTGTTAAATCAAGTGTTTAAAGAGTAGCTTACTAGCTGCTCCCTTTGGAACTTCATACTCTTTCAATGACATTATAAGAAACAATTGTATGGTGACAGCACTCCAAAACATGACAAAAATATTGACAAATTCAAACCATCAATAACAAATATCTAAATGGTAGCTGATGCTACAAAAAGGTCACTTTAAATAAATTGAAAATTTTAAAAGATCTAATTTTTTGTGGAGTGAAGTTTCGCTTATCCATTATGTTTTACTAGTTATACAATACTGTACTTTGAAAACTATTTCAAGGGAACACGACTTGATTAATTTATCACAGAAAATTCAGGATAGGTATATGAGGTACAATAAAAAATAATGAGATTTTTTCCTTAAACAGTCTTTATTTATTTAACATTCACTTTGTTCCCTTTAAAGCAATCCCCCTAGGATATAACGTACTTATGCCAGAGCATCTTCCAATATTGGAAGCACTTCCGGAACTTACTTTTTGTTACAGTGTTCAGCTTCTTCAGCGATTCTGTTTTTATCTCATTAATGATTGGCAAAGTACATCCTTTCATGGTTCTCTTCAGTCTTGGGAGTAGAAAGAAGTTGCAGGGGCAATGTCTGGTGAATACAGTGGCTGAGGTAATACAATGGTTGTGCTTATGCCAAAAAAATCACAAACAAGTTTTGAGGTGTGAATGGGAGCATTACCATGATTCAATTTCCAAAAGTGATTATGCCACAATTCTGGTCAACATCTCTGATGATACCTTGGCGAGTTTCTAGAACCATTTGCTATACTTCTTCCACAGTCATCAGTAATGTACAAGGGCACCCAGAATGGTTGTTGTCTTCAACAGCTTCTTAACCTCTTTGAAACGTTCATACCACTTGTAAACTCTTCTCTTGCTCTAGTAGATTTCAAAAAGCCAGGTTTCAAATGTGGTGCTACACCTCATTCTATTTTTCAAGCAAAATTTAATGAAAATTAAATACAAATTTGCTGAGCATTCCAAAACATGTATAAATTTTTTTTACTGTCAAAAATAAACTATTTAAAACAGCAGGAAATGCAAAAATGCATAAAAAACATGTTTACCAATAAGATAAAATTTTTTAGAAAATCATATGTATAAAAGCCACAAAATTAAAAAATTCCTGTTATTTTTTAATCACACCCCGTACATTTTATTAGTCAAGTAAATATGAATAATATATTTTATATTATTCAAAATAATTAATATTTTTGAGAACATTAAAGATAAAGAACACTTTTTCATAAAATGGGTAGTTCAGATTCATGTCACATACCTGTAGGATTTTGAACTGGCAATGTATGTGCAATAATCCAAAAATCTAGTATTTTCTTTTGATTGCTTTGACTTTATCAATACTTACTCTCAACACATTTACAGTACATTCTGAGACTGTTTCAGATAAGGTAAACATATGATGCAATGTATTTTAAAGCAAAGTACGTCTAACTTAATTTTCATAAGGAGCTTGGAAATAGGCAACTTAAATTATTTTAGTTAATTGATAGAAATTAATCATTTCTCCACACTAGCCATATATAGGGTAAGGTTCTTAATAGAGTTAACATGAAAAATTCAATGCCATGGCCGGGATTTGAACCACGGATCTTCTGGTTTCCGTCCAGTTGCTCTTAACCTTTGAGCTACCTTGGCCAACATGCCATCCTGACACTAAATTCTCCATTTGACTCACGGTAGACCACTAGGGGCTCTCGCATCTAAGATACACCATTTGTGGCGACTTACTATTGTAAGTACTTAAGTCCCAGGCTTCAACATTTAACTCTTATTATTTTAGTTAATTAATGGAAGTTAATCATTTCTCCACACTAGCCGCATATAGGCTAAGGTTCTTAATAGAGTCAACATGAAAAATTCAATGCCATGGCCAGTATTTGAACCACTGATCTCTGGGTTTCCGTCCAGTCGCTCTTAACCTTTGAGCTATCATGGCCAACATGCCGTCTTGACATTAAATTCTCCAACTTCTAACTTCACTCATGTCCTTTTACAAAATCAGGAACATTTTCGAAACTGTTGCAGTTTCATCCTCAGCTGATTAGCGACTGATCACAATTGGTTGTTGTCTGGATCTCTTGCAATTGGCTTCCTCTCTTGGAAGATTCTTTACTTAAGTTCATTAGACCACTCTCACTGATGGCACATCAAAATTTAGAATACTAGTCTTTATACATGAAATTAGCTTCACTGTTAACAACGCTTTTATTTATAACTATTCAAAAAATGTATTGTTTGTTTTGCAATGGAGATGGTTATATGTTCCATTGCCAATAAGCCGATAAAAGATATATGCTCTCAGCTGTCCTCATTGTGGTTTAAATGCTGCTCTCTAGATGACTCCTGATACATGTGCCTGGGTAAGCTTCCATCTGAAACGATACAAGTGTCCACACCCTCTACAAGTCTCAACTTTCATGTTTGCATGAGTGTCAGCTGATGTTGCTGCTTAGAAGGTGCTGTGTGGTTAGTTTATTAATATTACAATGGATACAGTAGGAATGAAGTCTAAAAAAATTTTTCAATGGGAGAAAAGTGTTCATAGGGAGCCATATTCCAATGGCAAAGGAGAAACCAAAGATGGAAAGTCACCACCACCAGTTATTCTAAGTTTTAGTTACGGTGCATTATTGCATTGATAATAGGCTTACTTTACCTTACCTTTAGTACACTATATTCCATGTTTAATAGCCCATTAAAATATTCGTATAATCTATACCTACACTGTCTACTTTTATTTATAATTCTTTTCTTCCTACTATGAAAATTATTGTATTCTAACAACACTTTTTCTTCTTCATAGGCCACCTGCCAATGTAAATACAATGCAAGGTTTTGTTCAAAAAACAGAAAGAGCTACTCTTCCTGCAACTTTACAAATTATCCAATGTAGAACAGGGGACTTATTTGATGAATTTTATTTATATAATAACCATAGCAAGAAGAAGGCACGGGACCTACACAGAAGCTGTTGAGAGCAGGAGCCATGCAACAATGTGTTACTCCATTTCAGTGACAAAGGTCTCGTTCAAGTCTGTGCTAAAACATTTAAGGAAATTTTTGCTTTAATAAACAAAATACTGCAGACATTGAATATGAAGAAAAAAAATCAAGGTTATGTTACCTACAGTGATGAATGGGGAAACATGCCATCATCACATTCACATAAGTTAAATACACTGAAGAGTATAGTGTACTGGTCTGGGAGAACATCAATCATTTCCTACAGAAGAAAGCCACTATGGGAGGAACAAAAGCACAACGTTGTATCTCAATCCTGATTTAAATGTCCATTGCATGTATCAGGCATTCAAATTGAAGCACGCTGGAACTGAAATACCATTTGCATTTTATTGGTGTGTTAATAGGAAAGATTTTTAAAACATTTAATTTCATAAGTTCACTAAACTGTCAGTTAAAATTTGCTCCCCCAGTAAGTTTAAATTAACTGCTATGCTTTCTGTACATCAGAGAAAAGCTGGAAAGTATTCAATTTCGACATCCCCCAGAAAGATTTGTTCAGCAAGTTCCTTGAACTGCCACCAGAGGAGACCTACAACAAAATATCACTAACTACACCACTGACAATCAGTCGATGTCCGGTTGACAATGGAGGAAAATAGCCTCCGAAACATTTTCTGGAAAATTTAAAAGTAAGTGTTGTTTAGTGTCATTAATCAACTCCCTTGATTTTTTTGGCACTAAAATATTTGGTTTCAAATTTTTTTTTTGACACAATTGACATGAAATTTCTTGTCAGTGGCCACAGTTATATACCCTGTGACAGAGACTTTGATGTGACTGAGAAGAGAAAGAAGAACTATAAAGCCATAGTGCCTGAGGAGATGCAGAAAATAGTACAGTCAGCCAGAATAAAGAAGCTGTTTAAAGTAGTTGTCATGGATTCTGAAGACTTCTATGATGTTGCTGCCGAAGCTGACAAATTTATCAATATTGCAAAGTTTCAGATCTGTAAATTATCTTACAACAGGGTCACATTTGGCAGTACCAAATTACAAGCAAAGAGAACATTAGGTGATGTTGAAGATTGGGCTATTTTTCATGTGTACACAAAAGGTTCGAGGTTCCAGAATCACTCAGATTTGGACAAATTTATACAGATAAGGAAAATAATTGGCATAACTGCAGAGAAGAAGAAAGATTTACTATTAATGCTGGAATTCATGCCTGTCTGCTTTCATAAGTTCTATGAAGACCTTTGAAAGTAACTATGTTTCAACACATTTTATATCTTTTCTTCCTCATGTGCAAGAATATTCATTATACAGATCCTGTAGGCTTAGGATAAAGTTAATATAAACTAGTTCACTATTCATGTTAAAATTTAATATTCACTTGTATTCCATGTAATGATTTTGCTGTGCTTGATACTCTTGTAGCTTACTGATGTCTAATGCTTGGCACGTATTTAGATGTGTCCTGTGAAAAAATCCATTGAATTTTTATCTTTTTCACACTTGGACCTTTTGCTTTGAGTTATGGTTTGGTTATTCATAAAGCATAATAGTTTCACATGACAGTCTTAAATACTATTTAAACAATAAAAATTTAAAATAATTTGTTAATAAAGTGCAACAATGTTTTTTTTTTTTTTTTTTCAGTTTCCTCACAATTTTAGTTTTCAGACTTATATCATATCCCATAGATAGTCCACAATTATTAGTAATTGCTTCAAGAAGCATATCAAAAAGTTTCAAAATCCACATTCACATGAAGGTCCTATAACCATAGTTCCTTTTTTAAGTAAGAGTTTGTACTTATTTTGCTTCATATACTAGTAATATATAAATGAAGATTAAACATCTGTGAACATTTATTTCCTGTAAATGAAGTCCACTCTTGTTCAAGTTCAGAAACACCCACATTATAATCTGATACATTTTTTTTTTATTGATTGATGTTTATTTCCAACTGTAAAGCTTTTTATATGGATTGTCAAATTGTATACACATAAAATTAATACTGTCGCAAACCCGTTACTTACTATAGCGCGCCTTGTGTACACAAAGAGCCGGCAAATAAAGATAGTGGAGATAAAGGACTTGGCGGCACAGATTATGTTACACCACTGGAAGGTTCAGATTTCGTCATTCAACGTCTTGTTATTCCAGAAACATCAGGTAACTGTACAAAACAGTCGGCTTCTTGTTTGTCGCAGAAATCTCTCAAATATATGAATGAGGTATATAAGAGATTGTGACATGCCAGTGGGCAGTTGTAAAACAAGAGTCAGTCATAAACAGGAGAGTAAACAGCTGTGAAGTGTTGTAACAACAGCTGATGTAAACAGGTGTAATCAGAATGCTGTTGTAGATTGTGATGTAATTCTGCTGCTACGAAGTGTATTTCTACGCAAATAAAGAACATTTAGAATTTTGGCAAATTGGACTTTAAATTCTACAAACCCACAAAGTTACAATACAGTAATATTTACAAACATGTTTACAAAATTGATGAGAAGTGTAAATAGCACCTAATTTACTTTCTTTGATGGATGAAATTTCACTAACATTTTCTACAGACACATGATATTGTTAAAACTGCCTTTGAGAAACTCAGTTAAGTATTCATGAAAAATGCTGGTTGTGAGATACTGTGTAAAATTTCTGAAAAGCTTTCGGTACAGAAACATATATTGAAGGGAAATTCATTCAAGAAGAACTGTGATGATTTTCACATGTTCCAGTAACATCATGCGACATTGAGAGATCCTTCTCACTGTATAAAAAATTCTTCACTGACAAATGCAGGAGCTTTACACAAGAAAATCTAAAGATAACCTCATTTAGAGTAACAAGCTTATGTAAGGTAAGAAATCTATGAAACAATATGTTTAGGATTAAATTTTTATTTTTTATTTGCTTATTTTTGTTGCTTATTTATTTCATTTTTCATGCCAATATACTTGCTTATTTCACCACCTGATTGTGCTTACAAATTGGGCTCTAGTAATAAGCCTGGTTAGATTTTGCGTTGCAGCCCTTGAGTGTTGTAGATTAATCTGCATGCACTTGATCTGTATCTGACTATTTGATCTGTTTGTTTTTGATGTTTGTACAGAAATATGTTGCATTGTAACAGCCATTTTAATAGTTAGTATTTTGCTTGTATTTATTAAGAACAGTGAGCAGAGTGGGGCAGTTTTTGTTTAATGATGAGTGATCTACATATACTTTTTCATACCTTGTGTATCTGTTGTAGTGAATGCAAATAATGCATTTGTGATTGCTCGCGGGTTGGTCACAATCTTTCAATTTATGTCCACCTGCACACAGAGGGCATGCTTCCTCACCTCAACAGTCTTTGAAGAGGTGTCCGATTTTTGAACACTTGAAACAGCATTTTGCTACAATAGTTTTCTGACTACGTTAAGAATAAAGCTAGCAACAGTGAAGCAATAAATATTACACAAATATAACTATTTGCAACAAAAACTTCCCTTATCTTAAGAAAATTTTATAAATTTTTCTTATTAATTAATGAGATCAATTTCATAGACATTTGTTTACATCTTCAGTCATCAAACAAACTCGTCGTCAATGATACTTTCAGTGGTTACTATGTTTTTTCCAGTATTACTAAAATCTGAAAACGAAACAAACCTAAAAACAGAATCAACTGCTGGTATTTCAAAACTCATTACGCGATGTTTATTTTTTAAAATAACTATTTTTTTTGAAACCATTAAATCTATAGGAACATTAAATTGTTTTAATAATTTAACTTCAGGATTTATTTCATGGTTAAATGATCAAAAATGATCTTGTGTGTGTGTGTGTGCGTGCGCGTGCACGTGCGTGTGCGTGTGCGTGTGCGTGTGTGTGTGTGTGTGTGTGTGTGTGTGTGTGTGTGTGTGTGTGTGTGTGTGTGTGTGTGTGTGTGTGTGTGAGTGGTTTCCTTTTATTTTGTAATTTACGTCCTCCAACGTTAAGTCATATCGGACGATGAATGGAATGAATGAAATGATGCTCAAATGAGTCCAGGCTCCGTGGAGCTCAGAACCACCTGACATTCATCTTACAGGATAAGGGAAAACCCCGAAAAAAACCTTATCCAGGTAACTCACCCTGACCGAGATTCAAACTCGGGACCCATTGAACGTGAGGCAGACATTCTACCACCACGCTACCAAGGCGGGCAAGGTGGGTGGGTGTGTGTGTGTGTGTGTGTGAGAGAGAGAGAGAGAGAGAGAGAGAGAGAGAGAGAGAGAGAGAGAGAGAGAGAGAGAGAGAGAGAGAGAGAGAGAGAGAGAGAGAGAGAGATAGAGAGAGAGTGAGTGAGAAAGAGAAAGTGAAAGGACGAATGACAATTTTTTTGACAATGTTTGTAAAACATAGTATAAAATGTCTGTATTATGTTATAGTAAACAATAAATTGATTGATTGATTGATTGATTGATTGATTGATTGATTGATTGATTGATTGATTGATTGATTGATTGATTGATTGATTGATTGATTGATTGATTGATTGATTGATTGATTGATTGATTGATTGAGTAGTGCCACCTGTAAGCTGTAGGAGGCACCAAGCTTCACTCCTGGTGAGAAATTAATATAAGTCACGTATATGAAAATAAGCTTAAAATAATGAACAAATATGTTAAACTCACATTACTTTCTCAACTCACTCTTCAAAAACATTTATTTTTCCATCTACTTTATATTTAAGATAAACGTTTACAGAAGTATTTCATTTCATATTCTGTTGTAGAGTAAAAGATCAATAATGAAGGTGAGCAGCAATTAAATGTATAAACAGCCACCAATACAGGTTGCCTTTTAAATTGCATGCTATTTCTATGAAATTACAAGAAACACAAGAATGGAACTCAGCATTATAAGGATACAAAGATATCGTAAAATTAACACAAATATCCAAAATAAAAAGTGATATAATGTGAGTTGACATAAGTAATGTGCTTTAAAAGGATCTGTATTTTTTTGTCTGTATCTAATGACTCACCATTTAAAGAAATTTATATAAAATTAATTCAAATGAAGGGCTCCTCAGAGGCTACTCCCAATGACTTCAAGATAAACATTTTGTTTTTCATGCTAGCACATTATACATGTGATATTTTGATCACATCGTTAGATATATTTTCAAAAAACTAATATTTACAATTTAGCTGAAGCAAAAATGGGTTCTAGAGGTGGAAAGCTATATACTTGGAAGTTCTTGGTCTCATAGCCACCATGTTTTCTTTATTAGAAATGTCAGTTGTGTGTAATGATGTGTACAAAGTCAAACGCAGATGCACGCAATGCGCGCGCACACACACACACACACACACACACACACACACACACACACACACACACACACACACACACACACACACACACACACACACACACACACACACACACACACAACCCACACAATACACATGGATATTTTCCTAAAATAATTTTTGAGAAATAATTTGGCATCAGAATGCATTATATTCCAACCAACAATGCCATATCCAAGTTTCACTGGAAATTTCTTAATCGAGAATTCTTTTAGCAAAAGATTCATGTATGTGTTTGTGTATCTGTGTGTACGAGCTGCACATTTAAAAAATGAAGAATTCAAAATATCAAACTACTATTTATTTTCAGCATCTTCCAAGCATGTGATTGAAAATTTTCAAAAAATTCTCCATCACATTGAGCATATGGTGTAGAAAAGGGAATGGAGCAGGCTAAAGTGATTGTCAGTCCTTTTAAGAACTTATCACAATGCGATGGTTGTGAAATTCCTTTTTCTCAGCACGAGCAACAGAAAACAAGGATTACCCATTACAAATATGATAAGTGTTTTAAAATAGACAAAAATAACAAGAAAATCTCAGATATTATAAACTCCCCCCAGAGAAAGCATTTGTAATAAAGTATATTCTTCTACCAGATCTAAATTTTCTATTTAATAAGATATTGCCTATCACTTATAGTCTAGCATACAGGCAAAACTCATTCAGAATGAAAGTGATTTCACAGCTCTCATTCTAGAAAATTTAGGATGTACACTTCATATGTTAGGAAAATGTATTTAAAATTTATGGTACTTTAATCACAATCATTAAACCAATTTTTTTAGAAAATTTACATTTTCGAAACATTTTCCTTGCATAGTATATATAGTTTGAGGTGGAAGTATTTTCTTGAAAATCTTCGTATTCCATCCAAATGCTGAACTTAAATACCAAGATTAGTTTTTAACCAAGTTTATTTTTTTCAATTTTATGTTACAATCTCCACCTGCATACATATGGATCTCTTTCCCAAAAACGATTTTCTTTGGTAGGGTTCAGGTGGCCTCAAAACATGCATTTTAGGAGAAATCTCTGCATATGTCTGTGTATAAACTATTGCGAAAATGTAACACAACTACCAAATTTCATATATTACTCATGCATTAATGATGCAAGGTAATGTTTTTCAGGTATCCCTTTTCAAAGAGAGCATTTCTTATTGTGAAAGTACCTTACTGTAGGCAACAGCTAATTCAGAGGATTCATGTATCGCCCAAAAACATTTAACCAATTCGGAAATATATTTAGATATCAAAATATCATCTGGCACCAATAAATAGACACTCATAAAATTGTAAATTTAAAAAAAAAAGATTAAATCTCACCATTCAATAGATCCGGAATATACCAAATAAATTGTAAGGGTTGTGAAAAGTTCTACATAGACCAAAACAAAAGAAAGCTAAAAACCTTAGTCAAACAACATTTTAGACATGTATATAAATTGAAACAGGAAGATACGTCAGCTGTAGCATTTAACTTTTCAAATGAAAACCATAACTTAAATCCAAATTCGAGATTATTGAAAGGCATCATAAAAAATAAACTCACAACATGAGAGAACATCTTAATATGGAAATATAAATTCAGATTAATAAATTATGAAATTCCACCAGTTGACAATTTAATGAAGAAACTCATTGCTTCACCACCAAGGAAAGTGCACATATTAAGGAAATACTAAGGAAAATAAAATCACCAAAAGTTGGATCTTTGAGGTTGAAAATGGAAGCAACAGCTCCCAAAACTGAAAAAACTTAAAAAATATAGGTGATGTACTGTGAAAAAAAACTGACTTAAAATGTTTTATTAATTAAATAGCAATGGATTTGCCATGTGTTAGAGAATCAAGCAATACAATAGAGCAAAAAGCTCTGGCTGGGAATTCATTGACCTCCACAGAATAGGACAGCTTAAATCTTCATAGAAAAGTACAATATGTGATGAACTTAGGCATAAGGCCAGACATAGAGGGAGGTTAGGACTATTGTATCAAATAATGTCCGGTGGTGATAATTCACACTGATCATATGACTCCAACTTGCAGTAACAGGATGTGCGTCAGTAATGAAATTGTGTACTTTAATGAGATGTATCTTTTTGAATAGTAAAATGTTGTCTGTTATACTAAATGAATTATAGAAGTGTCTTTGGAATGAAGAAGCCATCTCAGGATATTTCCTTAAAATATGTCTTATATGTCAAGCAAACAGCTTAAAAATAGTTATTTTAATAAAAGAGTATTAGAACCATTATTGATAAAATAAAGAATAAATATTTTTTTGTGCAAAGTGTGTATGGGATAAGGGGAGTTTCTTAAAAAATATGGAGGTCACATCTTTGAAGTTAAGAATTACTATTAAAGTAAGTGAGTATTATTTATGTTTGATCTTTAACTATGTTTGACTGTTTGACCTTACCTAAACTGATTCTTCATTTTGGACACACACACACACACACACACACACACACACACACACACACACACACACACACACACACACACACACACACACACACACACACACACACACACACACACACACACACACACACACACACACACACACACACACACACACACACACACACACACACACACACACACACACACACACACACACACACACACACACACACACACACACACACACACACACACACACACACACACACACACACACACACACACACACACACACACACACACACACACACACACACACACACACACACACACACACACACACACACACACACACACACACACACACACACACACACACACACACACACACACACACACACACACACACACACACACACACACACACACACACACACACACACACACACACACACACACACACACACACACACACACACACACACACACACACACACACACACACACACACACACACACACACACACACACACACACACACACACACACACACACACACACACACACACACACACACACACACACACACACACACACACACACACACACACACACACACACACACACACACACACACACACACACACACACACACACACACACACACACACACACACACACACACACACACACACACACACACACACACACACACACACACACACACACACACACACACACACACACACACACACACACACACACACACACACACACACACACACACACACACACACACACACACACACACACACACACACACACACACACACACACACACACACACACACACACACACACACACACACACACACACACACACACACACACACACACACACACACACACACACACACACACACACACACACACACACACACACACACACACACACACACACACACACACACACACACACACACACACACACACACACACACACACACACACACACACACACACACACACACACACACACACACACACACACACACACACACACACACACACACACACACACACACACACACACACACACACACACACACACACACACACACACACACACACACACACACACACACACACACACACACACACACACACACACACACACACACACACACACACACACACACACACACACACACACACACACACACACACACACACACACACACACACACACACACACACACACACACACACACACACACACACACACACACACACACACACACACACACACACACACACACACACACACACACACACACACACACACACACACACACACACACACACACACACACACACACACACACACACACACACACACACACACACACACACACACACACACACACACACACACACACACACACACACACACACACACACACACACACACACACACACACACACACACACACACACACACACACACACACACACACACACACACACACACACACACACACACACACACACACACACACACACACACACACACACACACACACACACACACACACACACACACACACACACAC
>CM060950.1:298873353-299033353 GCA_030765055.1 Mantis religiosa | reverse complement strand
ATAACGGCCAAGGGTGTTCACCAGGATGTTTGGATGGGAGTCCAGCTTATCGTATATGGTGCGGGATCTCTCCCGCACCACGTCCACGATGTACGGGGCCCCGGAGTAGGTATGAAGGATGTGGGACGGGAATCTACGCCCGGTATCGTAGATCATGCGCAGTGCCCTGTTCTAGATGCGCTGTAGTCTGCGAATAGTGGTGGGAGCCGCTGATCCCCAGACTTCGTAGTCGTACAGAATCAGGGGCAGTATAATCGCTGCGTTAGCGCTGCATGCCCTTGTCCGGCTTTGACCCGGACGTGAGGTGCGTAGGTGAGACCGCGATCGAGGTGGACGCCAAGGTATTTGGCAGTGGGAACCCAAGGGATTTGCCTCTGCATCAACCTCAGCGACCAATCCGGTCGCCTAGCTCGGACCTTAGCCAGGAGAAGAGCAGAGCTCTTCTCGGGGCTAATGGCCATCCTCCACTTCTCACTCCAACGGCCAATGGCTCGGAGCTGGCGCTGCAGCGGAGGATGACAATATCTTAGGTTTTTGTTACGTGCCATTATGAGGACGTCGTCAGCATATTGGCACGTAACAGTCTGTGGTTCTAAGGGGAAGTCAGACATGTAGGCCGCAAAGAGTAACGGGGACAGTACACTGCCCTCCGGGACTCCCGCGGCTATTGGTCTGATAGATGACATCCATCCTTCCACTCTCACCCTGAACGTGCGGTCTCTGAGGAAACTACTAATCAGGGCGAGATAGGGAGGAGGTACGTTGGCCTGCCTGTGTTTGCACAGTAGGCCTTGTACCAGGTTGTGGCAAAGGCTTTCTCTACGTCTAGCAGCACCGTGACTGTCTTGAGGTTTTCCTGGAATCCGAGGGCTGTCCTCTCGGCCAGACGCAGTAGCTGTAGGGTCATGAGTGTCCATGACGAAAACCAAACTGGTGATCGGGTAGGAGCTGCCTTTCCTCGAAAAGAGGGGTCAGGTGGGATAGGAGCAACCGCTCAAATAGTTTTGAGACGGTTGGGAGAAGACTTATGGATCGGTAGCTAGACGGAAAGACCGGTTCCTTGCTGGGCTTCAGGATGCACACCATTCTCGCCTCTTTCCAGCAAGCCGGAAGGTGGCGGACGTGGAGGCACGCATTGAAGATCCGCGTCAAGTGCATGACGGCCCTCTTGGGAAGGTGCTGGAGCATGGGAGCACTAACGCCATCAAGTCCAGGGGATTTGTTGGGTTTCAATTTGCGGATTTCAGCAGTCACCGCCCTTGGGGTGACTATTGGGATATGGATCGCCTCATGGCGCCGCTGTGGCTCCTCATAGAGGTCTTCCACAGCAACCTCCACGAGGTCAGTGAAGTCTTCGTCCTGGGGGTCCTCCGTAGGCTCGAATTGACTTTCCAAATGATCCGCGAAAGCTGTGGCCTTATCTTGGGGCTAGTAAGCGAGTCTCCCGCGAGTGCCATGCAGCGGATGCTGGTAAAGAGTTTTGTCCCTCCTGAGGGACTTGATGATCTTCCAGGGGTACTTTTCCTGGAGGTCGACGTTTCGGAAAGTGTTCTCCCAGGCCACCTTACGGTGGGCACGCAGCAGCCTTGCCAGGGATTTCAACCGCTGGTAAACTGCTCCTATCCTGGGATGACCGATACGCTGCCATAGCTTCCGAACAGCTGCCTTGGCTTTTAGCAGCTGCCGGATCTCGTTTGGGATGGACAGAGGGTTATGTGTGTTGGTTGGGATACGGTGAGTGTGTGTGTACTCACCGCTAGGCGGACTTGTTGGGAGAAACTCATCGCCGCAGCCTCCAGCGCCTCGACCTCGTCGATGCGTGGACGAGGGTCAATGGTTTGGTTGAGTTTGAGGATGGCTGCATCCCAGTCGACCTCGAGTTCCCAATCTGAGTTTAGCAGAGCTGGCATGGCGACGTCGGAATCGACCGTGACAGGGTTATGGTCGGAGTCCAGTTCATTCACCGCCGAGAGGTCTAGTTGAAATGGAAAGTTTTTTGTGATCATGATGTCGATGACATCCGGCCTGCCGTGGGCCGGATGGAAAGTTGGGCCTCTCAGCCCGTGCGCGGCGAGAATTGGGTCACCGCTTATGAGGCGGTAGAGCCCTCGTCCCCTCTGGTTGCTTGTACGGCTGTGCCAGAGCCCGTGTTTCGCGTTGAGGTCTCCTGCAATGCAAACCACTGGGTGTAGGTTGAGAAGGGTAGTGTAATCAGCTTCGAAGAAGTGATTGCCAGGTGGGTCATATGCCGCTATCAGCAGGGTGTCCTGTCCACCGACTGATAGCCGGAGGACGCAGGCCTACACGTGCTGCAGGGCAGGAAGAGGAACAGGGGTGTGCGTGATGATGTTTTTCACGAGTATAGCTGTACCGCCACCCCGCCGACCGTTACGATCGGTGCGGTGGGTGACGTAACTTGGCAGCGAGAAGTCTATACCATCATTCAGGTGCGTCTCGCAGATCATTAGGATGTCAATCCCGTAGGACTGTACAAACTCCAAAATTCCAGGACGCTGATCCCGTACACCGTTTGCGTTCCAGAACGCAGCACGTAATGGTCTCCTGACAAGTCGAGGGGCCATTACTCATTGGTGCATGGGAAAAGTTCCTCGAGTGTTTGGAGGAGGATGGTGTGTTTTTCGAGGAAGTCTAGCCTCGGTTCTTCGATCTTCTCCTTGCAGTCCCTAAGAATGGGGAGAACTCTCAAAATGAGGTCGCCCATCCACAGGGAAAGCTCCCTGAATTCGTCGACATCCTTCGCAGAGATGGACCCCCCGAAGGATGCAAGCGCCGCTGTAGGTGCCCTCGCAGATGCAGGCGCCCTAGTCGAAGCAGGTTTTGCAACTGGTACCGACGCTGGCGCTGCGGCCGGGCCGGTAGACTCAGCTGGGGCCTCCTCCCTGGTAGGAGGGGCTGCGGCCTGTGTGGCAGGCTTGGCTGTCCGTTGCGCCTTGCGGCCCTTTCTCGGACGCTGTGGGCGCGGTGCCTCCTGTGGAGGTTTTGGTGCAGTGGGCTGAGGAGCCGCCTGCTCTGCTACCTGCAGAGTGCGCTCTGCCCTTCCGAGAGCTGCCGCGAATGAGACTCCAGGACGGACATTTGCCAATCCCGGATTGCCTCCGCGGCGGTTCTCTATTATTCTCTGCCGCGATACGCAGCCCTTGTAAGTGCTGACGTGATCCTGGCGGCAGTTCGCACATTTCTTCTCCTCAGGCACTTTATCACAGTCCTTCAGGAGGTGGGGACCCACACACCGCAGACATGCGAGCTTACGCTCGCACGCCATACTGGAGTGATGGAACCCCATGCACCTGTAGCATTGCACAGGTCCACTCTGGCCGTGAAAGCGCTCAACCTTCATGACAGTGTGGAACAGCACCCGAATAGCGTCGATGGGCTAAACCGCCTCTCCAGGAACCTTGTCCACTTACAACAAGGAAAAGAGGCATGGGTACACGCACAGAGCCTTCCTCTGTGTGTACTACCTTCCTCAGCTGGGCAACAGCTGAGGCCTTGATGCCGTGCTCCTGCTCCAGAGCGAGTTTTACCTCCTCTGGTGGGCACTCGGAATCCAGTCCCCGCAGAACCCGTCTTTCGACGTTGGGTTTCTGTGGGGAGTAGTAATAGAACTGTATCTCACAGTCCCGCAGAACCTGTTTTGCAGCCTCGAAATCCTTGGGACTGCTGGTATAGATGTAAACCTTACGAGGCTTCCTCTTGGCCTCGAACGGGTGCTTTAGCGTGGCCGCCAGCTTTCGCATGACGCCCACGTGGTTTTTAAAGCTATCCGCTATGATGGGCGGAAGCTTGGACCCCCTTTTGGTTAGGGGTTGGGGCGCCTGTACAGGTTGGCCCTCTGGCTTAGGACCAGAGTTACTCCGCTGTCGTCCTTGGACGACGGTGAAACCCTCCTGGTCGGCGGTGTCATCCTCTGACTCTGGGTCAGGCAGAGGTTGATATTGGGTCACAGGAGCTGGTGCCTCCGTGACCGGAGCAAGGCCCTGAGGAGGTGCCGAAGCTTTCCTCTTCGTGGACCTTGTCTTCGTGGCGGCAGGTGCTACGGGATCGGGTGCACTGGAGGTAGAGTGTTGCGGCCCATCGTCCGACGTGAGTCGTGTCATCACAGTTGCCCTCCGGAAGTCCGCAGAGGACTGGACCCCCCTGAGGGAGGCGCCTGAACGAGTCATGGACTCTGGGTTTTGGACCATTGGTCTGAAAACCCTCAGCTATGGTCTTGTGGACCCTGCTGTCGCATGGTCTCTCAAGTCTTTTGTCAAAAGAAAAATAGAAGACAGTATAAGAGTAAGAAAATTTTCGCTCTTCTGCTGGTTGCTGGTTGCTGCTGGTGCGGCGGCTTGTATTTTGGCTGTCAGTATATGAAGGCGTTCTCCTTCTGCTGCTTCGCCGGTAAGACCAGTGTCTACAGATGCTTGAAGTCGATGCATGCACTAGCGGAAGCTTGAGTATCTGGGACGCTGCCCACTGCCTTCTGCTAGTGAGCCACCAAGAAGTACCGGTGCCCTATTGCTTGGCTGTTGCATCGCAGGGTAGAAAGATTATAAAGGAACACTCTCTGCTAATTGGTTCCGGATGCTGCATGGCTGTGGGAGGGATCTGGCTTCATTAATGGTGTTGCTCTCTTCTGACTGGCTTCGGTTCACATAAAAGGAGAAAACAAAATGAGCCAATCAGAAAGAAGCAACAGCATGGATGAAGCCAGCTCCTCTCATTGCCATATGACATCCAGAGCAATCAGTGGTGCACTGAAGACGTCCAACTGCATCATCCAAAGCATATGGAACATCATTTCCATTACACCACAGCATAAAAACTTGGAAATAACTTGCAGTTTTGACTGTACTGCAACCATGGAGGTCTACATTCTCTCAAAGGGTTGATGCTCCATCTCTCAACCACTCTTCTGTAGAAGTAATGCTATAGAAGTAGCTGAATGACAACTAGCATTCTCATACAGTCAGCTACCTTACAAGTAGCTAAGGCCTCCTACTTCAAATTGTAGATACCCACCTTTATATTATGTAGGGCTACCAGATGTCTGGAAAATCCCAAAATTACCTTACATTTTCACCTTCTGTCCAGTGTCTGGAAGGAATATATGAAAAACCAGAATGACTTATATTTTAAAGATTATAAACACTCTTTAGTTTCAAATTTAGAAGGATTAGAAGAAAATGTTTGATAAAAATAGTGGAAATACTATTTCTGCATGCATTGCTAATGTTAAGAAGGTTTTTCCCACTATCAGCATATATAAAACTATGCATATTGTGGTATGGTAATTTACGTTCAGAAGATTAGTTTATTATATTAAAATTTTTCTATTTTCATGACAAACAAAATATTAGCAGGCCAAAGTTGAAACACCCTTGGAATTTTAGAAAAGCAAATTGGAAAAAATTTACTGAGGAAACTGAACAAAATCTTTACTCCACTCAACATGAAGCATCTGTAGATAAACTCAATAAAACAATAACAAATATAATTCTTAAAGTAGCAAAAAAATGGATTCCAAGAGGAAAAACTAAAAATTACAAACCCTTTTGGAATACAGAACTATCAAAGTTAAAAGAAGAAAGGGACATAGCAAGGAAATAAGTAGAATTGGCCAATAACCCAACAGATACACAGGAATGGCGAAGAAAGTCAGCAAAATACAAAAAAGAAATTCATATTGCCCAAAAAAAGAAGCTTTCAGTGAACTTATTGAAAAAGCTGATTATAGAAAAGATGCAAAAAAAGTACACAAATATATCAGTAAAGTTAATTGTCAGAAAGAAACAAGGAAAGAATCACTCAAACTAAATGGGAAAACACTTACTTCAAATTACTCTATTTCTGAAGGCTTTAATAAGTATTACAGCTCTCAGCATAAACTTTCCTCTGAAGCTAAAACAAAACAAAGGCAGATTAAAAAAGATCTCAAAAAATTTCAGCAAAGAATTCACCATAAGGGAACTAAATCATGCCATCCATGAGTTGAAAGATAAAAAGTCTCCTGGACCAGATAAAATACATGCTGAATTTCCGAAACACCTAGGACCAAAGGGAACAAAGGTACTACTGAAATTATTTAATATATCATGGACCTCTACTGTACCTAGAGAGTGGAAAAAAGCAATAATTATTCCTATTCTAAACAAAGACAAAGCTCCTGACAAAATAAATAACTATAGACCAATTTCCTTAACAAGTGTCATTGCAAAAACAGCAGAACGTATGATTTCAGCAAGGCTAAATTGGTTCTTAGAAAGTAATAACATTAACAACTCCTCAAACAGGATTCAGACAACACTTATCTACTAAAGAAAATACAATTCAACTCTCCCAAGATGTCAAAGAATCTTTCAACAAAAATAAAGATATGCTACCAGTTTTCATTGATTTTGAAAAAGCATACGATTCAGTATGGAGGCATAAACTTCTTGAGAAACTTTAAAAACTAGGCATTCAAGATAACATGTTAAATTGGATCACTCATTTCTCTCTCAACGTTTCTGTGCTACAAAATACAATGACAGTACATCCAAATTCCGACAAATAAAAATGGGCCTACCACAAGGTGCAGTACTAAGTACAACCCTTTTCAACATCTACATCAATGATCTTCCCGCAGCTGTATCAAACACAGAAATAAAGACAGCTCTTTTTGCAGATGACATGATCATGTGGACATCTTCCCCATAAATAGAGAAATCCAAAACTTCAATGGAAAAGTGGAATGACATCAATTTGATGAAAATAAATACTGATAAAACAACACTCCAAATACTTAGCTTAAAAACGAAAATCTCTAAACCTAATCTGCAGTTCAAGAAAACGAATCTGAAACAAACATATGAAACAAAATATTTAGGAACAATTTTTGATTCAAAATTATCTTGGAGACATCATATTGAAGCAGTAGTAAACAAATCAACAACAAAAAATTCAATTTTGAAAAGATTAGCTGGAGTCAAGTGGGGCAGTAATCGGGAGACACTGAACACTACATACCAAACATTCATCAAGCCAATACTTCTTTATAATGCAAAGGTAATAATTACAGCAAACAGTTCTAACATAAATCACCTAGAAGTATGGCAAAATCAGGCCCTACGACTAATAACTGGTGCAGCAAAATCAACTCCAATCACGGCAATGCAAGCCTTAACTCGGAACTATCCAATACATCTAACTTTAAAGAAGCAGGCACTAATACAACATTAAAAAATGTTGCGGTTAAAAACAAAATGGGAGAAAAGACTACTACAACCAATCAAGATGAAAACACAAACAAGTTTCCTACACTAATTATTAAATTTTAGATGAGTCGCATTTTTTAACACATCTGCTTCACTTTCGTACCTATTTTGAGGACATGTTTCGCAAATCTTCGCTTGCATCTACGGCTCTTGTGCGACTGACGCTAGATCCAGCGGTGTGGGTAATTCTGGGGTTGTTGCTGCCATCTGTTGATTTAGTGATGAACTGAAAAGTGGGATTCTCTTCTAGCGGGATTTCAAAGTTCATTAGTTGGTTTTTATGTTTTTCTATGTATATCCTCTCCCATATGACGAGTTCACTATGTTTTTGTACGTATTTTAGTAATTCTGTGCTATCTTCAATTTCATGATTTTCAGACCAGAAATGAGCTGCTATTGCGGACTTATCAATATTTTTGTATCTTAAGTGCCTGAAGTGTTCTTTCTTTCTAGTGCCTATGTTCCTTTTTGTCCTTCCTATGTAAATTTTTTCACAGTCTTTACACTTAATTTTGTAAATGCCTGACTTTTCCTCTGGTTTTATCTTATCAGTATTATTACTGTGAAGTAGGTTTTTAATGTTGTAATTGTTTTTTGGTGCCAATGTTATATTGTATTTCTTGAATATTTTTTGGAACTTTCAGAAGAAAGTTCACTTCAGTGAAAGAACACTTCAGGCACTTAAGATACAAAAATATTGATAAGTCCGCAATAGCAGCTCATTTCTGGTCTGAAAATCATGAAATTGAAGATAGCACAGAATTACTAAAATACGTACAAAAACATAGTGAACTCGTCATATGGGAGAGGATATACATAGAAAAACATAAAAACCAACTAATGAACTTTGAAATCCCGCTAGAAGAGAATCCCACTTTTCAGTTCATCACTAAATCAACAGATGGCAGCAACAACCCCAGAATTACCCACACCGCTGGATCTAGCGTCAGTCGCACAAGAGCCGTAGATGCAAGCGAAGATTTGCGAAACATGTCCTCAAAATAGGTACGAAAGTGAAGCAGATGTGTTAAAAAATGCGACTCATCTAAAATTTAATAATTTTTCGCTTCACTGTGGTGTTCCAATACAGTTGAATCTCGATATATTCCTACACTAAGTTACACAATTAAAAACAGATCTGAATCTTCCTAATTCTAAAGAAAACATTAAAAAAAAAAAAAAAAAAAAGAACACTGACTTTTGGACCTATTAATATTCAGTTAGATTAAGAACAAATAGTTACAAAATCTGAAAATTTGAAACCTGTACTAGAATCACTAGCACTAGAAACTGAGAAAGTTACCCACCTGAAGAATGGTTACGTATCTACACACATGCATCTAACATGGACAACAACTCAGGAGCAGGAATTAAGTTTGCACTGTTCTCATTCTATCAACCAGCAGGATACCACACAACAAATTTTGATTCAGAAGTAAAGGCTAATTATATTTCACTCCAACACCTTCTATACAGAATAGATAAATTCAAAAATGCTGTCATACTTTCTGATTCTAAAACAGCATTATATGCAATAAGTTCATATAAAATGAGGTCAATCCAAATTAGAATGTCACAAAATGATCCAACAACTTCAAAAACTACAGAAAAGAATTATATTACAGTGGATACCTGCACATTGTGGAATTTCTGAAAATGAATCAGCTGATTTTCTTGCCAAAAAAGGTCCAAATTTAATTCCTTACCCTTTACACCCATAAAAAGATTAATTAAAAACAAATATAAAAACAAACAAAACCAATTAATTTCTAACAAAGCCAAAGATAAAAAATGGAACATTTTAATTAAAAATCCAGAAATTGTTCCAGAAATCTCACGTAAAGCTACAGTAGCAAATTATAGATTACTTGCGGAACATGATTATTTGGCTAAACACTTAAAGTCTGTCTATCCAACGCAAGTGCAGGGCGGCCGCTTTCTTTGACAACCCCTCATAATCGTTTTACAACATGGACCCTCCTCCTGACGGTCCTTTCTACAATGTTGCAACATTTTAACATCACCGTCTTGCACCTAATGAAACAGAACAACTGGAAGTTGGAAATTTGGCAACTGAGACTCCACGCGGAGTAGACATGCAACTGTCATTTTCAACAAATGGGGGCGGCTATTGGTCCCCAACGTCAGTGTTCCATTTCTGAAGTGTGGAGATAGATTTATGACGGTCATTAGTGGAGGGGAGGGTCCCGTCTTTCGAGGTCCCTTTGACTGGGAACTGCACACGCATTGGGTAAACAGACTTTACACAGAATAGGAATTTATACAAGTCCAAATTGTCCTCTATGCAACAAAGAAGAGGAAATAACTGAAGAACATCTTTTAACCTGTGAAGCCCTACCTACCGGATCCACTACACAGAAATATTGGAGAGCAAGAGAGCTAATGGCTTCATTGCCATAGCCTAGCATTTGAAAACAACAACAACACAATTTCTTTGGAGAGTTCATTAATCTTCTTTGAATATTATTAGCTGTCTGTGTGCTCAATGATGGTCTATGTTTTCCACTTTCACTAACGATTATACCAATTGTCTTCAGCTTTCTTGCTAGCAATAAAGTTGTTGCCTTTTTGAAGCATCAGATAAGATAAGATAAGATGCTTTATTGTCACATACGCTTACAAATATTGAGTAAAAACTCTGTAAACGGGTGACTCATCAACAGTAGAAAATTTAAAATAACAATAATTACACAAAATAACATTAACACTAATACTATAAAGACTAATAATACTAATAATATAATACTAATAATATAATTACTAATAATATAAATACAAGTATATACAGGTATTGTTATAATTGTGACATGCCCTTGGAAGAATATTGTCAGATTCTTAGAATTACAGAATGACAAATTTTTTTATTATAATTCAATTTTATCATCCATATATTCAGTAATCAAGTAATATGCTTTGTCCATTAGTAGGTTTTTTATTGCTTTATTAAAGCATTTGAGGTTTTTCAGTTCATGGATTCTTACAGGTAATTTATTATATATTTTTATTCCTGCATATTGTGGGCTTATTTCATACAGTGCTAATCTGTGCATGGGTGGTTTTAGATTATTTTTATTTCTCGTTCCATGATTATGTTGCATTTGTGAATTATAAATTGTATCAAAATTTGAGTGGATGTATTTATTTATTTCATACAGGTATTGGGATGGTAAAGTTAATATCTTCAGGTTTTTGAACAGGTTTCTGCATGAAACTTTTGGTCTTGATTGAGTCATTATACAAATGATCTTTTTTTGACTTTTAAAGATTGTTTCCCATCCCGTAGAGTTCCCCCATATGTCATCAAAGAGTGGAAGTAATTGAAGTACACTATTTTTCTTGTTTGGAGATTTGTTAATTTAGTTATGCAGCTCATATTCAAGGATGCACTGTTTAATCTTTTGGACAAATAACATGTCATCAGCCCATTTTAATTGTTGATTTAAAAAAATACCCAACATGTTTGAATTTTCTGTATGATTTATAGCATCAGTTGTGATAAACCTCTCGAAATTCTTTCCTTGAGTGCTGAACTGCATAATTGCTGTTTTGGAGGTGTTAAGTTTGAGGCCATTACTCATGAACCACTTCTGTAAGTGAGTTATAGTTTCACTTAAATTGGATTTTGACTCCTCTAGGTTGTGCCCATTGAGTAAAATGGAGATGTCGTCAGCATACATAATTGTTTTACCTTTTATGGAGTTAGGTTTTCATTTGTGTAAATTATATATAGTAGGGGTCCCAAGACACTTCCTTGTGGGACTCCAGTTTTTATTTGCTCCCAATTTGATTCAACGGTTCCCTTTACATTATTAATGATTGTTTTTTGTTTACAACAATTAAGATAATTTTGAAACCAGCTTAAAGCAGTGCCCCTTATGCCATAGCATTCTAATTTTTTTAGTAATATATCAATGCAAACGCAATCAAAAGCTTTAGAATTGTCACATATCAGAACTGCTGTTTGTTGTTTCTTGTCAATCATTTTAGAAGCGTCATTTACGAGGTAGTTAGGGCTGATATTGTTGAGTACTTGTCCCGGAATCCATGATGTGAGTTACTTAACTCGGTGAATTGTTCAAAATAAGACATGAGCTGTGCATGCACAATTTTTTCAAGTATGGTGGAGAATGTTGGAAGGATAGAGATAGGTCGAACATTTTTAAATTCGGCTTTCCCTCCTTTGTGTATAGGTTTAACTAGGGCGTATTTCATTCTCTCTGGAACAATACCCACAGCTAGGGAATTATTAATTATTTGGCTAATTGGTTCACTAATTTCATATTTTATTTTCTTAATTACAAATGGTGACAGTTCATCCCAGCCATAGGAGGACTTTGGTTTGAGTTTACTGATAATTTCGATAATTTTTCCTGGTGTAACACTTGAGAATTAAAATTGGGGGGTTAGCATTAGGCAATTATTACTATACAATTCGGTCATGGCATCTTGCATTGATAGGGGAGTATCTTGAATTTGATTACCAATATTTACAAAATAAATATTTAATGATTCCGCTGTGTTAGTACTCATATTACTTAAATTGTCTAAATTGTTTGTAGTGTTTATTTCTAATTCTGCCTTTATTATTTTCCAAGTTGCTTTGCTTTTATTATCCACATTTTTTATGCACTTTTCAACTGCCATTTGTTAGCCTTCTTAATTGTACATTTGTAGATTTTGCAGTAAGTTTTGTAATACTGAATGAAATTCGTATCTGAGATGGTCTTATATATTTTGTGGAGCAGCCTCTTGCATGTGCTAGATACCCTAATGCCCTTAGTACACCAACGTAATTTGTATTTTTTAGCTACTTGTGGCCTAATGATTTTTGGAAAGGATTCATTAAAGCATTTTAGAAGCTCCCTAAGAAAAGTGTTATAGTTTGAGTCAACTGATGCTGCTCTGTTCCAGACCCAGGATATGTTTCCAACTTTTTCTTTAAAGGTGAAAATGTTTTCAGAGCTAAATATACGTCTGACAGCTATTCTTTCAGCTTCTCTTTTAATTTTATACATTGCTGGTAGTTTTGTGAGGACAGCTCTGTGATCTGATAGTCCCATTTCCAAAACAGTACATTCACTGTTGCCATAAATTTTATTTGTTAGTATGTGATCAATGCAGGTTGTTGATGCTTTAGTGACAGGTGTGGGGAGAGTATGTCTAAAAGCTAGGCCATGGGTATCGACAATATCTATAAACTCATTCAATTTATTGACATTTTCTGCCTCTTTAAAGACAGTGTTTCTTAGGTTACTGCCTAGATTTAATTTATTTTTCTAAAGATCAATATTACAGTCCATGGTAATTATTAGTTTTTCCTTGCTGTCATTCTGTAATTTTGTTAGTAAGTGTTCAAAGTTATTCAAGAATGTTTTGAGTGTATCATAGTAAGGTACCCTATAAATACAGATCACAATTAAGTTCCAGTTAGTAATTTCAATGGCAGATAATTCAAAATAGCTATCTGCACTTAACGCTTTAAGATCATGTCTTTGTTTTGCCTGCTCAATTAGGTGGTCTCGTACTATAATACAGGAACCACCCCTATCAGAATGGCTCCTGGTATAGAAATCTACTACAGTAAATCCATTTAATTTATTTAGCAGCCAAATTAAGTCAAATCCATCATATACATTAAGTTCTCTTCAAACATTCCCGTTGTGTTGCTATCAATGAATTTGCTCTCTAATATGTTTTCACAATAAAAACACGCTCTCAAAGTTAGTAATGCAAACTAAAGATTACAACGTCACATTGCCATAAAGTGCTGGTAATTTCCAAGAATATAGTCAACAGATGGCATTGTTGGTGATTCTCCTTGAGCTACTTAGATCATTAAAACAAATTTTAATTTCTATAAACTTTTGAAGAGAAATTATGGCCTATTAAAATGGTTCAGGTATATGTGGATCACTCTGTATTAACATATACTCATACTACCTATAAACTCTGATAACATACCATTGCATTTTTTTTTTCAGGCGACATGAACTTTCACAAAATAAAGCTGCTATAAACTTGTAAATTACAATTTTAGAGCAGTTATCAATGGTACCCATAAGGAAAGCAATGGAAGTGTATCCCTTCCCCCCTCAAATTGAATTTTTAAGCTTAATTATGTTCAGTAACTTAAAATTCGTAAAGGAAGTCACAGTTTAATTTTTTTGTTGCTGTTGTAATTTACGTACTCCAACATTAAGTCATATTAGATGATGAATGGAATGGGCGAAATGGTGCTCAAATAAGCTCAGGGTCCATGGAGCTTAGAGTTACCTGACATTTGTCTTTCAGGATAAGGGAAAATGTCGGATAAAACCTTATCCAAGTAACTCACCCTGACCGAGATTCAAACTTGGGACCTCTTGAAAGTGAGGCAGACATGCTACCATCTATGCTACCAAAGCGTTTAAAATATTGCACTTAAGATAAAAATAATCTGCTCCACATTTTCTCTCTTAAATCAGTTTTAAAAGTTAGATTGAAGAATGCCAATGGGCAACTGGAAAAATGTACTAAGTTAACCCACTGTATATAAGGGTAAATATTTAGGTAGTTATAATTTAAGTGTTACCTTAACATACAAACTTCAGACTGAAAATTGCCAATCAAATGCAAATTGCAACTTCAAAGCTAGCTGATTACTGCTGATAGCATTTAAGGGCACCATCATTATCAGACATGTCAGTAAGTGCTGTCCTTGTCATAAACAATATCAAATTTTTAATTTTTAATGAAATTTATAACAATGGATTATGTTACAGCATCTTCAGCCAAATGTTTTCAATGTTAGCTATGTAAATGTATTTCCATAACAAAATTATTTTATTTTGTTTATTTAGATTTTTGTTTCGTTTTTCTTTTTATTACACAGTTAGGTAGTAAATGATAACAGTTACCTGTTTTTAAAAAGCAATGGCCCCGTCCCATCACTGTCACCACTCCTGTTTATTTATTATTTATTATGTGAGCTCCTGCTGGCACCTGCTGCTCAGTATACAGAGCATATATTGATAAGGTCAGCACCATTCCTGTTCCAAGCTATACTAAGCTTTCAATGAAAATTTGAAATTAATACTCAACTGTCAATAACAGCATTGCTGCCCTTTAAGTATTATTTCAGTTGCATGATATTGCTCAGAAATATGTGCATCATATTAACAGATGCATAAAGAATACATATTCTATGACTCATGCTTCAAATGAAGGTGATGTTATAGTGGCATGCATTATAAAATTAACATTATTAATTATTAATTATTATTATTATTATTATTATTATTATTATTATTATTATTATTATTATTATTATTATTATTATTATTATTATTATTATTATTATTATTATTATTATTATTATTATTATTATTATTATTATTATTATTATTATTATTATTATTATTATTATTATTATTATTATTATTATTATTATTATTATTATTATTATTATTATTATTATTATTATTATTATTATTATTATTATTATTATTATTATTATTATTATTATTATTATTATTATTATTATTATTATTATTATTATTATTATTATTATTATTATTATTATTATTTATTATTATTATTTATTATTATTATTTATTATTATTATTTATTATTATTTATTATTTATTATTATTATTATTTATTATTATTATTATTATTATTATTATTATTATTATTATTATTATTATTATTATTATTATTATTATTATTATTATTATTATTATTATTATTATTATTATTATTATTATTATTATTATTATTATTATTATTATTATTATTATTATTATTATTATTATTATTATTATTATTATTATTATTATTATTATTATTATTATTATTATTATTATTATTATTATTATTATTATTATTATTATTATTATTATTATTATTATTATTATTATTATTATTATTATTATTATTATTATTATTATTATTATTATTATTATTATTATTATTATTATTATTATTATTATTATTATTATTATTATTATTATTATTATTATTATTATTATTATTATTATTATTATTATTATTATTATTATTATTATTATTATTATTATTATTATTATTATTATTATTATTATTATTATTATTATTATTATTATTATTATTATTATTATTATTATAAATAATATTCATTGTATTATAACTAAAAAAATATAGTGGAAGTTATACTTACATAGGTTCACAAGAATGGTAAGTAAAGTAAGAGGGCTATTTCATACTTATTGATCACTAAATCATTAAACAATGGCCGTATTTTGAGGTACACAGAATATTCTAGAACTTCTTTATTAGAGAACTTTGCAAATGTACCTAACTCTCTTTTGCCTCTTTTTATTCATTTGCCTGCATCTCAATATGACCTCAGATTAGGGATGTGGCAATTACTTCCAAGAATAGTTATGACTGCTGCAATTACAGTGCCCTAATGATTACATGATATGGTTGACAGTAATGACTCAGTTGTTTGTTTTCATGGTTATCATTTTCAGTTATATTTCATTAGTGATTTTCAATAACAAATAGCTGTTGTCACGTTTCAATATATACAATGTCCATACAGACTACTTTATCTAGTTGTGTCAACACTTTCATTACTACAGTGGTTTATAATAGCAAAAAGCATCTCTACTTCCTGCTGCATTCCTGTATATACACACAGTTTGTAGAGATGTACTGAGCTATATGGAAATTAAAGATAAACATCATATAATGCAGATACAGCAGAGGAAAATATATTATTATTGCCAACATAAACATGATTGATGTTAAGCATGTAATATTCTCATAGGACTTAAAATAAAACATGGCAATAACATTTTGAACGGCAATGTTGCTACAGAAGAGAAACATTAACACTCAAACACATATTATTGTCTATCATCACAGAAGATGCAGGTAATTTTAATTGGTTACATATATTATATGAAGCAAAGTGGATAACTAGTAGGCATTTTTCTTGCCAGATGGTAGTTATATCTTTGATGCCACTCATGATCTCCTGAAAGGAGGTTAATAATCCATAATAAGTTGAGGTAAATAGTTCCTCATAAGCATCACTAATGCATTGCAGTAAAATACATGACAACCTGTTACCTACTGTCTTCCTCACTTTGTATCCTTTGTTGGGAAATAGCTACTTTCTATTCGTCAATTTTGTAACTTTTGAATCAGTCTATCTCTTCGGTTTATTAGTTATGCAAAAGCCATTCAGAATGAAAAGGACCTCAGAGGCTATTCCCAGAAAATTAAAAACATATGTTTAATGCCATGAAAATGACCTAAATATAAGGTAGTTTAATAAAAATTGTCAGAGCCACTTTTGAGACAGTCAAAAGTTTTAAAAATGTCCATGTAATGGATAATTTTCGGTAAGAAACTTCCTTAAAAATTTTGAGCTACACCCTTGGAGGATGGTGAACTTAAATAACAAGTTTGGTATACAACTGATTTTTTGTTTTGAGTTATGATATTGATAGGCAATTGAAAACACACGCACACACACACACACACACACACACACACACACACACACACACACACACACACACACACACACACACACACACACACACACACACACACACACACACACACACACACACACACACACACACACATACACACACACACACACACACACACACACACACACACACACACACACACACACACACACATGCAAGCACACACATGCGGATACACATGTGCATACAGACCTATTTCTAAAAATGCTTTTTTGGATTTAGGGTTTCTCAAAACGTGTCTTTCAGTAAAATTGTGATTTTCAATATTTTGGTGGAACGCAATTCCTTGCAATCTTTTGCGTGATAGAGAAAGTAAACCTACCTACACTCTTGGTAGTATGTGTTTGACATTGTAATAAACTGTTCCTGCTAAATTATTTTCTCCATGTTTTATAGGAATTACTATTTCCCAATTATTCTTAAAATCTGAATTTTCAGTCAATTTTGATCTTACCTCATGCTGTTGCAAGTAAATTGTGGGATAAATTGTAATAAATTTAAGGAGTGGTTGAAATACATACCTCAAAATGATACCTCTTGTAATGCCACCAGAGGCCATTTTTGCTGCCATATTAATCAAATCTACTTGTAAATCTTTGAGAGTTGCTTCCTCCTCAAAAATATAAGCTGCATCTGCTCCACTAGCAAGGCCTAACAATATCAAGAATAATGTTAGTATTAAACTAACTATTGTGCTGTTACATCATATTTAAATATACAATGATATACTCAACATCTGCTAATACAGATCCATAATTTCTACAAAATCTGGCTTTAAGGGAAGGCCAAAAAAAGTTATGTACTTTTGGATTAGCTACCCAAGATAGAGGAAGTACCGAGTTCAGTATAAACATTTAGGGTGAATACAAATACATGTTTTGAGGCTCCTAAATCAATGAAAAGAGATAGGTAGAGGTTGCTAGGTGAGAGGAAAATAATAACTCAAAAATAAGACATCATGTAAATACCAAATTGTTTACCTAAAATATAATATTTTAAAGCTACAAGAAAGATGGTCTGGAATTTCCTTCATCCAGATGAACAATTTTGTTATAATTTTACATGTTCAAGCTAATGGCATGAAAAATAAAATCTATATATTGATTCTTCTATAATGCCTCATGTTCTCCTCTTCATTATAATAAGTTTTGTATATCTGGTGGACAATAGCATATCCGGCAATTACTCAGTGATAACAGCAAGCAGTCTCTTCTTGCTCTGGGTTCTAGAAAAAGAATCCACTGGAAGTGTAAGACACTGAACCAAAGGAGAAGTGCTGTTGAGGAAGTACTAGGGGAATATATGTTATACTCCATACCTATATACTGAGTGAGATGACTCCACTGTAAGGTGTAAGACCTGCATCCAGCAGATCCTGGGTTCTATTCCTGGGACAATCCACTCTGACCATGGATTTTTCAGATTTTACTTGGTTGTTAAGGTGAATGCGTGAGAAATTTGTCTTCTACCATGAGTGTCCTTTCTTTCATTCCCTATATTTCACTTACCCTTTCATGTTTCAAGTGGGCATAGGGGCCTTGCCCACTGGTTGGTATTGGACAGATGGTGCAGAACCTTGCTTTCTGAAAAGTTCTTCATGGCCTTGCCAAATGTCAGTCTTCTCTGAGCTCTCTCAGTAGATCAGTTATCCTGTATCTGTCAGAGGGACACCTCTGACCAGCCCATCATGGTGACTGGATCATTAAGCTTGGAATTGTAAGGGGCCTCTGTGCATCTATGTTGACTGACCAGCCTGTCTACAGTTCGTTAAACTCATCCTCTTGGGGAAGATGAGCACAAAAGATCCATATTTGGTCGAGGTGGAAGGTGTTTCCTCCATTGGATGTCATATCATTTTATCTATGTAGCTGTATGACATAAAGCCAGCACTTTCACTCCCACTGCACCTCTTACATATATGAATCCCCAAAATAACGTGTCATACAACTATAATACATCATGTGCAATGTTGGCTGAATCTGCCATGAGAAACAGCAGCACTTACTGAAGGAAAAAAAAGAGCTATTTAATTTTAAATTAATACTGTTTATGTAACGTGTTTTATCACACTATTAGCATTGCTTTATTTTAACTTTGTCAATTATAAATATATAGTCAAGCATCTATGTTACTTGTTTAAAAATGCATTATTCTTCCTTTTTCCTGTCTGAAAAAATAAATAACATTAGTAATATAGTGTGGTTTGCACATACATATATTGAAGTGTGTACAAAGCAAAAACAAATATTTGTTATGATCAAAATAAAATAAACAGGAGAATTACTACAAATATAAAAATCTGTAGCTTAAAACTTCACTTATCTTATGAGAAAAGGTGATGTTTTTCCTATAAATTGTCTGGGATTGCGATTTCATGTAAAACTTTTAGATATCTTCAGCCAGAAACAACAAAGCTGTCACTATCATTACGAACACTAGATGTTAATATGTTCTTGTTAGTACTACCAAAATCTTAAAATAAAACAAATTTAAAAACAGAATTGACTGCCGGTGTTTCAAAATTCATTATGTGAGGTTTGTTTTTTAAAATAAATATCTTTTCCCAGATCTTTTCCTTAAATCCATTGGGCCATTAAATTGTTTTAATAATTTAACTTCTGGATTTATTTCATGGTTAAATGATCTGCTATGGTCGATTTATTAGTCTGTTTATACTTAATGTTATGAAAATGTTCTTTCGTTCTGGTTTCTAAATTACGTTTTGTTTTTCCAATATAAACTTTATCACAATCGAAACAATTAAACGGATAAATACCAGATTTTTTATTATTATGAATTTTATCTTTTTTAGAGATATGCAATAAATTTTTAATACTATATTTATTTTGAGGAACTAAAGTTATACCAAACTCTTTAAGGATTTTTTTGAAAATGTTTATTAACCGTAGGATGGTAAGTGAATTTTTTAAAATTATAATCTTCTTTTATTTTTCTAAGGGTAGAAATATCATTAACAGTTTTTTGATATTTAAATTTTTCAATATTTTATCTATTATGTATTTATTAAAACTATTAATTAAATTAATTAAACCATTAATTAAACCATTAAATATTCTGATAGATTTAATGGTTTGGGGAAAGATATTTATTTTAAAAAACAAACATTGGGTAATGAATTTTGAAATGCCGCCAGTTAATTCTGTTTTAAAATTTGTTTTATTTTCAGATTTTGGTAGTACTAACAAGAACATATTAACATCTAGTGTTCCTAACGATGGCGACAGCTTTGTTGTTTCCTGCTGAAGATACATAAAAGTTTTACATGAAATCGTGATACCAGAAAATTTATAGGAAAAATATCACCTTTTCTTATAAGATAAGTGAAGTTTTAAGTTACAAATTGTTATATTTGAAGATATTTGTTTGCTTCACTGTTAAGAGCTTCATATTTTATGTATTTAGGAGAATTAATATTGATATTAAGTACTTTATAATATATAAAAGATACCTGAAACTTGATAATGGATATAGAAAGTTATATTACTATAGAAAAACACATTAAAAAGCTAAATAAAGCAATAAAACTTAAATTTCTATGATAATTAAAGGGATAGCATAGAAATCCATATTGAATATTTATAAGAGTAATAAATTTCCATTTTCTTTTCATTTATATTAACATTTGTATAATAAATAAAAAATATTAAAGGCATTGGCTACCTATAATTTTGGATCCCATAGTGTCTTTTCTTTTCATTTAAAGAGAAATATATCCTGGGAGCCTCCTACCCATTGATTTTTGTTTTGCTAACCATGTAATTTTATTTTTTAGCTTGTTAATACACTCTTAAAAATCTTATATAGGTACTAATTCACATCACCTTCTGTATCCACTATAGTTTAGTTTTATATAGCTTCTACAAACTGTTCTTATAAAAGCTTATTTTTCTAACTGATGCATGTTAATAAAGTTATACCTCTCTAGAAATAATTTTATAACACCTTTTATATAACACTTCATGTTGGTACTAATGACATCTGGAAGAATAATTCTGCAGAAGAAGTAATGGGAGAAGTATTCGACACCGTGAGAGCAGCAAAGAAGAAGTTCCCTGGAGCAGTTTTAGTGGCGAACAGTATAACAAAAAGAAGAGATAAGTGTCCTGTGCTTATACAAAACTCAAATATTCGATGGACGTGTAATGCTCTAGGAGCCATATTCTGTGATGTTAACAAGTACTTAGATGTATCTTGTCTAGGAAAGGATGGACTCCATTTAAACTGTAAAGGGTCATATTACCTAGGTAAAATCATTAGTAAAGTAATTCAAATATGCAAGAAACAGGGAAATGATCAGTGCATCTAGATGGTGAACTAAAGCTTGAAATCAAGTTACAAGAATGTCCTCCAGCTAAGGTGAGTGGTGCTACTGCAACTTCAGGTATGGTACATAGTATGCAGCAAAAATTAATCCTTCTACACTTAAACATGCAATGTCTTAAAAATAAAATAAATGAATTAGATGTATTACTGGCCTTGCAGTTCAATCAAGTTCACTTTTATGCCTAACTGATCACTGGATGCATGAACACGAAGTTTCATTGTACAAAGTTAGAAGTTTTGGAATTGGAAATGTATATTGTAGGAAGGTATTTAAAAATGGAGGAGCTTCCATACTAGTCAAAGATCGCATGTCATTTAAAACAATAAACAAAACAAATTACCTTAATGAGGAAAAATGTTTTGAACACGCTGTCATCGAAACTAATGGTAAGAAAAGTAAAGTAACACTTGCCTGCATATACAGAGCTCCAAATGGTTGCATAGAAACATTTCTAGGAAAATTTGAGACACTACTTGCTACTCTGAAAAATAAGTCAAATAGATTAATAGTATGTGGGGATTTTAACTTAAATTTGCTATCAAAAGACAAGTATGTGGACAAAATTTTATCCATTTTTCAGACACATAATTTGAAAACGATAATTAACAGTCCTACTCACATAACAGCTACCTCTAAAACATGTCTTGATCAAAATATAATTGAAAAAAGTCTTACCACTTACAAATGCGAGAATATTGTCACCGGCATTTCAGACCACAATGCGGTGCTATTACACATGCAAATCAGTCTAGAATCTAAGTCATCAGAACCAATATCATATAAGAGGACTTATAGTAAAGAAAATCTAAACTATTTAAACTTCCTGCTAACTAAAGAAAACTGGGATAACGTACTAAGTTCAAGTTGTGTTGATAAAAAATGTGATCTTTTCCTAACAACATTTAAACATTGCTTCAATGTTACCTTTCCAATGAAAAGGGTGAAAAAGTACAAAACTAAAATATCTGGTTGGCTGACAAAAGGGATCCTAACATCCTGTAGAAAAAAAAAAAACTGCTTAGCCAGATAAACAAAACCTCAACTAATGAGAATTTAAACATTACTACAAAATGTATATATCAACCCTTAGGAGAGTAAATAATGAAGCCAAAAAGCAGCATAATAGTATTTTAAATGCACCTAATAAAAGTAAAGCGCTGTGGCAAATAGTAAAGAAAAATCAGGAACAACTAAATCCTGGTGTCCAGAAACCAAACAATGTCACCAATGCTTTTATGAGCCATTTTTCAAACATGGTTGGAAATTTAAATTCCTCACAACCCTCACATAAACAACCTTCATATGTAGGTAAGGAAAATATACACTCAATTTATCTGAGCCCGGTAAGGGAAAATGAAATTACTGATGTTGTGAAAAATCTAAAAAACAAACGTTCATGTGGCTCAGAGGGTATTCCAGATTTGGTAATTAAAGCTTGTGTAGAATACATTGCTGAGCCTTTAGCAGATATATGTAATGCTTCATTAAGCTCTGGAATTTTTCCTCAGATATTCAAAACCGCTAAAGTAATTCCCATCTTTAAAAAAGGAGACAGAAATAATCTTGAAAATTATAGACCTATCTCACTCTTGTCTGTGCTCTCAAAGATACTCGAACGAGTAATGTACAATAGAATGATATCTTTTCTTGAAAAATATGAAATATTCACCCCTTCTGAGTTTCTGAAAGGGTAAGTACACTATGAATGCATTACACTCGTTTGTAAATGATGTCCTTGAAGCAACCGATCACAATCAGCAAGCTATTAGTATCTTTCTAGACCTGTCAAAGGTGTTTGATACAGTTAACCATAATATATTACTGGACAAATTTGATAAAGTCGGCATTAGAGGTATAGCCAATGCTTGGTTTGCATTGTATCTCAGTCAAAGGAAGCAGTATGTCGAAGTAAATGATAAGCATTCTACTTCAGAACCTCTAAAAGATGGAGTTCCACAAGAGTCAATTCTGGGGCCCATTCTGTTCCTAATATATGTAAATGACCAGCCATCAAGTCTCAAAGAAGCACAAGTAGCTCTGTTTGCAGATGATACTAATATAATACATAGGAATCGTAATCTCTGTACCCTAGAAAATGACATAAATCAAAAAAATATAATTCTACGTGAATGGCTGGTACGAAATAAGCTCCATTTAAATATAGATAAGACAACTTTTATTAACTTCAGTCCTGGTAAAGTATCTAATGAACTGCAGATTTGCATTAATACTCACTCCATAAAGGAAGCTAAAGAAACTAAATTCTTAGGAGTGTGGATTGATTCGGAACTAAAATGGAATGCACATATTGATTATCTAGCAAATAAACTGTCCAAAATCTGTTATGCATTAAGAGTAGCAGGTAAAGCTTGTACCACAAGTGTGCTAAAAGCTATGTACTTTGGATATGTTTACTCAATTCTAACCTATGGCATTCCAGTATGGGGCATGTTCACAAATCTTTATGTCATCTTTAAATTACAAAAGAAAATACTAAAAATAATTAAGCAAGTACCTATAAGAATGCCTAGTAGGATAGTATTTAAGGAATTAAACATTTTACCTCTCCCTTCCATATATATTCTGGAAACATTATGCTTCATCCATAAAAATAGAAATCTCTTCAAAATAAATGACATGTATCACACACACAACACCAGATCATTAAATCACATACATACTACATTCTGTCACACCAATAAGAGTTGCAGTAGCATTACTCACCATGGGACTAGCCTATAAAATACATTACCTGGACATTTCAAAGATCAGGTCTATAGCAAATTTAAATGTTCATGAACAAAAGCACTCTTAAATCATGAACCTTTTAGCATCCAGGAATTTAAAGACATAAATTTGTTGTAACTTTGTAAACATTACTTCTTGTATAAGCTACTTCATATTGTACATACTGTTGTGTATAGCATTATGTTATATAATTATGTAGTATTACTGATGAAGCCATGATTTATGTATAAATCAAAAAGGTGAATAAAGTATCTTATCTATTGTAGGTACAATAGTGAAAGAGAAAACCAAATTGACAGTTAGATATTTAGAAGGGAGATGTTATTCTGGACTTAAATTTTCATAGTCTTTCTAAGACATCAGATCAAACAACTACTTGTATTGGGTATTACTGAAAAATTCTAATCAATAATCAGAAATATCTTGGATGTGGCTGATGGCCTAAAAAATTTATTAGAAACAAGTTGTGTATTTTAGAGAGATCAACATTTTCTGTTTGCGGTTTGTTATGTTCCCTCCATTATGGTTTACAAATTACATAAAAAGCTACAGGCTCCATATGAACATAAAGTACAGAGCTTATGCCAAGTTGAGTAAGACTCTGACTCTGACTCTGACTCACACACACACAACACACACACACACACACACACACACACACACACACACACACACACACACACACACACACACACACACACACACACACACACACACACACACACACACACACACACACACACACACACACACACACACATATACACACACATGTAAAAGGTGCATTTGATGCAGCATGGTGGCAGAGCATCCTAAAAAACTTAAAAGAACTTAAGTGTCCAAAGAACCTTTTTATCCTGTCTTCAAATTACTTCAGCAATAGGAAAACAACATTATCAATAAATAATTACATGGCCGTGAAAGAAGTCCAGAAAGGTTGTCCTCAAGGATCCTGCTGCGGTCCAGGATTTTCGAATATTATGTACAACAGCATGTTCAATCTACAGTTCACCAGAAGAACAAAAGTGATTGCTTTCGCAGATGACGTTATCATCTTAACAAGAGGAACATCCAAACTCGAAGCAGAAAACACGGCGAACCAGGACATACTGAAGTTCCAGAACTGGGCCACAGACAACAAACTAGAATTCAATGAAAAGAAATCGCAGACTATGTTTATCTCCAGGAAGAGAAACGAAGATAAATAAATCAGCATTTACATAAATAACAAGAAACTCAGACAAACGGAGGAAATGAAATACTTAGGCATCTACTTTGACAGCAACTTCAACTTCAATGCGCACATAGCTCATACTGCAGAAAAAGGCACTAAACTCACCAATATGTTATCACGGACAGCCAAACTACAATGGGGATTAGGATACAGATCTCTAAGAAGGATCTATGAAGTCGCTATGGTTCCAGTGGTGACATATGGCTCACCAGTGTGGATAGAAGCCATAAAGAAATACAAGAACATTATTAAGTACAGAAGAGTGCAGAGACTAAGTAATATAAAAATTGCTAAAGCATACCGTACAGTTTCATATGAGGCTTCATGTGTAATAGCTGGTACACAATCTCTACAAGTAACCATAGAGGGAAAGGTAAGGACTTATCTGGCAACAAGAGCTCACAATAAGGAATACGACACACCAGTAGAAATGTGACACTGGAGACACCCGGCACAAAATCCTTCAATATATGAGACAGACAATAACAGTACATACGCATTTGAAATATACACAGACGGTAGCAAAATGGGAGACAAAGTTGGGGCAGCGGCAGTAATATTTATAAACGGCATGTTGACCCATAAGTTAAAGTTCAAGCTGCATGTTCGATGCTCAAATAACCAGGCAGAGCAACTTGCAATTCTTGAGGCGCTGAAGAAACTAAAGGAACTAGAAAATGAAGGTTACTCTGATAAACGAGTTGCATTGTTCACTGATAGCAGGATAACACTGGATCTCCTGAAAAACAACTCGAAACACAATTACCTGACTGAGGCAATCAAAGCTAAAATCCTCGACCTGAGAACATCAGACTGGATGCTGCATTTTGGATGGGTGAAAGCACATTCGGGCATATATGGCAATGAAATAGTAGATAGACTAGCAAAAGAGGCTGCTGGGGAAGATCGTGAAATACAATATAATAAAACATCTAAAGAAGTCCTGATAAGCATGGAGAGAGACACTGGACTGAATGCATGGCAACTACAATCGACAGCATCAAGGAAAGGAGCCATCACCAAAGAATTCTTCCCATCAGTGAGAAATAGACTAAAACAAGAACTGCCCATATGCCAAGAGTTTACAGCAATTGTCACAGGACATGGAAAGCTCCGTTCATACCGCCATCGATTTGCTTTACTGGATAGCCCAGTATGCAAATGTCAAGAAGAGGACCAAGCAGTAGACCACATAATATTCAGATGTCCAATCATAAACAAACAAAGAACCGAAATGATCAGGAAAATAAAAAGCAGACAATGGGTGTGGCCCATTACCAAAGAGGAACTTATTAACACACATCTAACATGTTTCGTCAAATTTGTTAAATCAATAAACTTCACAGATATAGAGTACGAAATGAAGCATAAAAATTCAATAAAACTGCTAATTAATTGCAACTATTTTAATAAGAATATTGTACAATATTGTCGGAAACATTTTAGTACAAATACAAGATATGTAAAATCATTGTAAAATTATTGTAAAATTTGTATATAATGTAAATAAAATAAGGCATGTAGTATTCCTAAGGAATGGGGCATGCCAGGTAAAAAAAAAATAATAACATACACACAGCTTATATAGAGTAAAAAGAAGTATTTCAGAAAGTGGAGTGCCATTGTTACTAAAATTAGGCACTTGTATGTAAAACATGTATGTAAAACTTGTAAGTGGAGAAAATTATATACAAGGTTGACTCACTTGCCTAATTTTAGTAACACACACACACCTGTTTCTCTTAAAGTGCTTTTGTTGGGTTCATGGAATCTCAAAACATATATTGCTGTAGAAAAATCAACATCAAGTTTTTGGGTGGAATTCACACTTCCTCTTGCTATTAGTAGATATTTATTTTTAATTTATTTTTATTTATTTACCTACTTATTTATTAATTTTTATTTACTTATTTATTTTATTTTATTAATTCATTCATTTATAGATGTTCCTTTTAACTGCTTTGGTTCTCTGCATCCCATTCTATATTGGGCATGAAATTTGCTTAATTTTGCCCAATGGCTTCTTTCTCAGGTTAGCAGTTCTTTTATGTGCTGTAAATATATGACATGGCTTTATTTCCCTTCGAAAGGAAACCATGCTAAGGATTTTTAAGTCTGTAAAAATCCACTGACCTCCACTGGGTTTGTGGGAGAGAAAGTAAAAGTACACAACTAGAGAATTATTTATTATTTATTTTAAGGAATTTGTAATAATTTTTATAATAATGTATTAAATATTGTAACAAAATGAAAACAGCTGTTATGCTAGATACACTTTATTTGTCCCTTAAGAGATTAGTAAAGCACAAACATTAGAACAAACATGGCTGAACCATAGAGGTAAGTGTACCACTTAAATCACTGTTGCACACTCTCAGGCCAACACCAACACATACTGAACTGCATTGCACTGCACTGCAATGTCCACTGAAGACTTCATAGCTTAATGACTCTCACTGGCTCACATACATGCTGACTTGACTAACCAAGGTACTGGCAGCCTGAGGTACAGCCTCAGTGTTGTTGCTGCATGCCCATCCTTAGTAGGGTTTAACGACAGACAAATGTTTATTCTGGGAATTTTGGGTAGCGTTTCTGAATTTAAATGGGAGAAGTTTTGTGGGTTAACATGTTGCTTCTCTAGGTCTATGTTCAGGATACAAGAACCATTGTACCCTGGTGGGAGTGATTATTTCAGACTTTAATTTTGATTGGTTGGGGATGTCTTTGAGATCAGCTACCTCTTGGCTACATTAAATGCAGAGCTCAGTATTTGCTGCTGAATGGAGCTGCTTGGGTGCCCACAAGCCATTTGGGAGACCTGATGTTGCCTAAATTGGCATCTACTGGTATCATAATCCCCAAGAAATCTAACCATGAAGAAAAAGTAGCCAACAGAATAGATAGACTGGAATCATGTATTCTGTGACTGTAGCAGCCAGAGTAGCCAGCTCTCTATGGCCATACTGCAGATCTTGCAGGCGCACAGCATGAAGGAGCCAATGAGCATGTTCAGAAGGGCTATAACTCAGGTGAGTAGACATTGAATTGAATCGCTGCATAGGGTACAGTGAAGCAGCTGCTTGCTACACCCAAGCTGAGAGATCCCATATACTCATGAAAGTTATACCTCTAGAATTTCCCCATTCAATCCTTTGGCCTCGAAACTGGAAGGTGGGACACTCTGTGGGGGTGTGGTGCTTGGTTACTAGTACAGCGTGGCTCTTGTCTGGATTAACAGACATGCGCCAAAGCCTACCCCACTTTTGAGCTCTGGAGAATGTGTCTTTGTATTAGGTTAAAGGTTCTGAAGATATGTTTGTCCTTGAAGAGCAATGGCACGTACACAATGACTCACTTGAGCACTCTCTTATAAAGGTCTGGCAAACAATAAGAATTGCTCTAGAAATAAGTAGGTTCTCGACAGTGAATGTTCCTTGGAAGACAGAAGCAAATAAAAAGCAGCACCCAAAGGCCACTGAATTTCCTGGCCACTGTTCGGCAGATACTGGTGAGTGATAACTGAGCGCCAAATTCCTCTCCTTGCCGCTGGTACCAGTTCGCGGTTGGGTTGATATTGCTCCTTTCTTGGGCTAGCTCTGAACAGCACCGTCGTAGCAGACCTGGGAATCCAGCAATCTGCCCTGGAGCAGGATCTGGATGCATTAGACTACGTCATTGGTCCTCTTTCTTAAGTGTTATGGTGCTTGCCATGGATGTTGAAGCTTTGGACAACACCAACTACTCTGGGTAAGGTGATACAGCACATTTCATTACCCGGCTGGAAACCATGGCTGTTGGCTTGCCATACGTACTGGGTCATTATTGGGTCAGAAAGTTCCAAATTGCAGGCATCTATGCCATCTGACTATCCCTGATCAACATATATGGATACAACAAAGAATACCATAAAATGACCAAAATAGCACTTATAAATAAGTTTATACAAAATTGATAGAAAAATATCAAAATTCAAATGTAAGAAAAGAAATTAACAGTATCAAAAGCCTAACACCCTTGGGAAACATTTATCAAGTTAACTGTTTAGAGTGTGATCAGATTTACATTGGTAGGACCAAAAGTAATTTAGAAACCAGAATGAAGGAACATTTCAGAAATATTAAATATAAACAGATTGATAAATTAGCAGTGGCAGATTATTTTTCGTCATTTAAACATGAAATAAATCCAGAAGATGATTTGGGAGAAAATACTTATTTAAAAAAATAAAAATCGTGTGATGAATTTTGAAATCCCACCTATAAGTTTGTGTTGGCCCCAGTAGTTGGCAGTAAGATAGTGAACTATCTGTCAACTTCCAAAAGGTTGATCAGTCTGCTGGCTGAAGATGTGATGAACAGATTGTGAAACTGGTCCCAGAGGATTTAGAGAATTTTATGAAAAGATAAAGGAAGTGTGTTACTAGTGTTGTAGTTTATTCATAATACTTGGATTGCTTCACTGTCAGTAGTTTAAGTTTTTTTTTTTTTTTTTTTTTTTTTTTCCAAATGACAAGAAGATGACGAAATTCACATTCTGTCCTTTTTTGCATAACAAGTTTCAGAACATTTTCCTCAAATATAACATAAACATAGTTCCACAGAATAAACTCAGCTTAAGTACCTGTTGAGAGTACCTCTCAATAACTGGATGTCAGAGACCTCACTCAAAATTTGTGATTTATGGATTAATTGCAAAGGCTGCTATTGTGTATACATCGGTAAGACCAAATATCACAATGTGGGAGAACATTTAATATGGAAACACAAACACCAATTAATAAACTTTGAAATTCCACCAGCCAACAATTTAATAAAGGCGTTCGTTCATTCTTTCACCACCAGAGAGAAGCCTGCAGGCAATGACGACAGTCGGACCTTCAATGTGGAAAATGGAAGCAACAGTTCACAAAACTAATCCCTCAAACATTAAACTGTAAGTGATGTAGTCTGATAAAAACAGACTACAAATATATACAAATATAATAATTTGTAACTTAAAACTTCACTTATGTTATAAGAAATGATGAAACTTTTCCTATAAATTGAACAGGATCGCGATTTCGTGAAACTTTTTTCACATCCTCAGCAAGAGTCATAAACAACATCGTCGTCAATGTTAAAAACGTTAGATGTTACTATGCTTTTGTTAGTATTACCAAAATCTGAAAAAGAAACAAATTTAAAAACAGAATCGACTACCGGTATTTCAAAATAGTCTGATAGATTTAATGGTTTGGGAAAAGATATTTATTCTAAAAAATAAACATCGCGTAATGAATTCTGAAATACTGGCAGTCGATTCTGTTTTTAAATTTGTTTCTCTTTCAGATTTTGGTAGTACTGACAAAAGCATAGTGACATCTAGCGATTGTAGCTTTGACAACGATGTTGTTTATGATTCTTGCTGAGAATGTGAAAAAAGTTTCACGAAATCGTGATCCTGTTCAATTTATAAGAAAAGTTTCATCATTTCTTATAAGTGAAGTTTTAAGTTACAAATTATTATATTTGTATATATTTGTTTGCTTCACTGTTAATAGCTTCATATTTTACGTATTTATTAGATTTAAATAGTTTTATGAATGGTCTATTAAAATTACAATGTAAGTAGGACAAACATGTTTCAAACTTTGACTCATAATATTTATTGTATCTGAACTTGCATTCCTTGTTACAAAGCTTCAAAAACATAATTGATATTATCCATTGTTTGTTTCCATTTCCTGAAGCTGCTTGAAATTTGAGCAATTTCATTTCTTGTTCTACCTATTTGTTAGACTTTCCAATAGTATTGCTGTGTATATTTTTGCTGGAACAAATAATAGGCTCTGTTTTATGGTTTACTTGCCCCTTCCTTTCCTTTATGCACAAACATCATCATGCTTGTTTTCCAATTTTTGGAATGTCATCCCTTTCTTTTATTTTGTTCAACACCTTCCTTATGTCTTCTAAGACCCTTGAAATAGGATTAATGTAATATAGAGAAATGTGTGGCTTGCATTGTACTATTGTCCAAATTTACTCAGGTTCAACTAAGTTTATCCTCCCAACCAGCATATTATATTTAAGTAGCTTTCACATGTGCCTGCAAATATCTTGTGTTATTACTTTTTATATAGCTGATATAGAGAAGAATTTGTTTGTAGAAAAACATATTTTCATAGCAATTTCTTGTAAGGGTGCTGTTAATTTATTTCCTAAGATAGAAGAAACAAAGTACACTAACCTGCTAGAGTTGCCAAATAGCCACAGTAGCCTCCCATTGTCTCAGCAATAAAAACACGTCTATGTGTACCTTGGGCTGATTGTCTAATGTCATCACATATCTACACAACAAATGCAATTCTTAAAACCTATTAGCATTTATTATTTAATAAATTTTATTTTAACAATGTTTATACTGCAAAGATTTTAAAACTATAGAAATAAATTTTGAAACCTCTTTATTAATTATACAATTTACCTTCTATCACCCTTTAGTAACCACTGCCATATGAATATAATGTACAAAAATACTGTATAGTACTACCCTCCAATGACTGGCTGAGCTGGGTATGGTTTCACAAATTTTTCTTTAAACGTTTAGCAAGCCATTACTGATTGCCAGTTTCAATGTTATTATTATTTTAGGTATGTCACAATAATTAGTCAGAAGCCTCAATGTCAGAGTAGGTAGGAAGTTAGTTGGGTTTGCTTTGAATTTATTTGAAAATGGTGAAATTAAGGACTCCAGTAATAGTGAAACTAAAAGTAATGATATCACTCAGGAGAAAAGCTACTAACCAACAGAAACAGATAAATCAAGTTCAGAAGATACATAAAAAGTTAAAAATAGTGGATGTTATTCAGAAGATACAACAGAATTGCATGGGTGCACTCTTGTTGACTGTGGAAAGAAATCAAGGCAGAGTTTGCGTTAGAGTACACCAAAGCCAAGAAAGATACATCACCAAAACAAAGTAAATTTCCAGTTATATGAAAACAAATAATTTTGAGACTATTATATAAAACAAAAAACAAACAAAAAATGAGAACAGAAAATTACAGACCAAATTACATTAGGCTCTATTTTTTTTCCGGAATAATAGAAGGCATGTACTTAGAGCATCTACAAACCTGTTTTTAAAAATATTGTAACATCAGAGTACCAATTTGGTTTTCCAGAACAAAAGTCAGCAATAAAGGCAATGGATAAAGTAAACAGCATTACAATAACAGTGTTAAATAATCATGAAAAGTAATTGCCATCTAACTAGATTTGCTGGAAGCTTTTGATTGTGTAAATGTAGATATATTAATAGATAAACTAAAACTTACAGAGTTCAGGGATTAGCAAGGGATTGGATCATTTAGATCTATGGAACAGAACTCAATGTGTTGAAATAAATTACAGAAATGAGGATAACAATGGAAAAAATAAGGTTTTAATCTAAGGATATTCCTATTTTGGTATATGTAAATGATATATTTAAATTAATTTTAAGAAAGGGTGTCTTAACCAAAGAATATATAGTTGACATGACAGTGATAATTAAAGCCAAAATAATAACTGAGGTTGAGGCAAAAGCAAATTCAATACTAAAAATAATGCAATAATATTGTGAAAGTTTGGTTATGGCATTGCATGTTAAAAACAGTGTGGATGAATTATGAATTACAAAAGAGCTCCACAAATAGCAGCAAAGTAAACATAGAACTTAATGGTGAAATTATCTTATAAACAAATCATAGTAGCTTTCCAGTTTCCTAGTAAAAAACAACAGAAATCGAAACCATACATAACGATGACCAATAAAAATTACATTGCATTTAATGAAAATTGCAACATCATGAAGGAATTCCCCAAATTAATTCAAACTTAATATAAGAATTATTTGTGGTTGGTTTATTGACACTCGTCACTTACTTTTTCATATATTTATGAGAAAAAGTAAGTGACGAGTGTCAATAAACCAACCACAAATAATTTTTATATTAATTTTGACGTCACTGTTACTAAATTCCTCCAAACACACATTAATTCAAACTTGTTGGATGTATAGAAACCTTTGCAAGCAATATGTGATTAGGAATCCAGAGAGATGGGTAGACATAGGCCAAGCAGAGCCTTGTCATGTTTGTCCAACAAGGTCAGTGCTGTGTCAAGTATAGTCAGTGTAGAGCTGTCAAACAAGGTGGAAATGTTAAAGTGAGTACCAATATGCCTCACTGATGTAAAAGGCAACCATATGAGCATGTGGGTGAGTTTGAATAGGGCAGAATGATAGAATTTTTGGAAGTATCATACCATGAAATTTCAGCTTGTACAGGGTATGCTGCTTATGACTGATGTGTATGAGAAAATAGTTGGTAGAAGAAGGTCATATGTAGTGAAAAGTAGGTACTGGACCTTGCGAGATGACTATGTACAGATGACTGTCATTTTATCTGCATGGACATAATAGACTGCACAACTTTCTCTACTGTGTTGGCTTGATGCTGGAGTACATCAATTTATAGAACTTGCCTGCACTGACAATTCGCCATCATCTGCTGTAAATTGGACTGGTAGTACACATACCATTATGTTAGGTTCCATTGTTCAGAAACAACAAGCAACTCTGGCTGCAAGGATATATGAAGTCACTGGCACACTCAGTTGCAAAACTTAGTCTTTTTGGATGAGTACTGCTTCAACCTGACCTATAGTGATGGCCATATATGTATCTAGCAGTGCTGAGAGTACCTGAGGGAAATTGCAGAGCCTAAGGTACTCACCCTGCTTCAGACATATCCACAATCTTTAGTTCAGCAGGACAATGCCTGACCATATTTTGCAAGGAATGTACAAGTCTTCTTTGAAGAGCAATGGATGCCATTACTTCCCTGTACTGCATGTTCACCTGCCATGTCACCCATTGAACATGTCTGGGATATGCTTAGTGAGCAACTTGTCCATCAGGACCTTCAGTTACCAATGTCACGGCTTTGTGGGCTATCATATAAACTGCATAGAGGGAAATCTCCCAGGAACATATTCAAAACCTTTTTGAATTCATGTCACAATGTATACCAGTTGTATGTGGAGGCTGAACCAAATGTTAAATAATAGGGGTCAAAGGTCCTGTACAGTTAATGATTGTTTTACTGTCTTGTACCTTATTATGTGGTACTAAATTCATTGCATTCATGCACTTCCATCTTAGTGTTGCAGTTTTCACAAACAGCAGTGTATAAATAATGGCATTTATATAATAAAACAAACAAGAAATATTATGGATAAGAAAATTATGATTTCATTTATTCATATAGAAAGTACAGAATTACAGTTTGGGAAACATTACAAAAACAGTTATGAAAAACACATTTCAAAAAAAGAAAAAGAAGAGAAAGAAAGAAAAGTAAAGAATGAGAGAAAACCCAGTAATGTTCATAAATATTATTTGAAAAATAATAATGTACACTATAGCTCAACCCTTGGGGTTACTTTTAACAACTGAGATGTAAAAAATACAGGGAATGAGTATTTAATATGTAACCAAAGAAATTAAAATAAAAAGTTATATTAAAATTAGTAAAAAGCATATGTACTAGAAAATGCTTTTTGTAATTTAGAAGAATATGAGTTAAGCAACGTACGATAAATGTAAATATTAGGTTGTCTCATAAGTAATGTTGGTTTTCTGATTTTGGTGTTTTGGAAAATTTATTGGGTTTCTTTGGTTTGGCAATGCTGTTTACAGGATGCCATGGCTAGTGTTGCATACATTGCGATCATGTATCAGTCTTCAGTTGTTAATAAACAATCACAAAATAGAGATAACAAAGTCTGAACTTAGAGTCCTTCTGAAACACTACTGAAAACAAGATTATAAAGCCATTGCCGCAGCTCGAAGAATATGTGAAGTGGAAGGAGGTGTCGTTAGTGAGCGTGTGGCACAACAATGGTTACAACGTTTCAACAATGGAGACAAAAATACTAAAGATTTACTATGTTCTGGAAGACCTTAAGTATGGAATATTGAGGATACATGCCAAGTTTTGTGAGAAAATCTGCAAAAAGTATCCATAGACTTTCAGAAGAACTTGGTATATCAAAAGATGTCATATATCACCACATTAAGACACTTGCAAAATCATACAGAAGCTGTAGATCTGTATCCTAATGAACTGACGTCTAAACAGGCTAAATGTAGACTGGATATCTATTATTAGCTTATCCATAATCTATGGATGATAGATTTGTCACGAGCGTTGTCACTTGTGATGAAAAATGGGTATATTATTGAAACCCTAATGCTTCAAAACAGTGGCTTGATCCTCACCAGGCTGCAAAGTCATTGTTAAGAAAATCAGTTCAGTCCCAAAGTAATGTTGTGTGTCTGGTGGAATTTTGAAGGTGTGATTCACTGACAGTTTGTTCCAAACAGGCAGGCAATTGATGCACATCTTTATTCTCAACAAATGGCATGAATTCATGAAATTTTGAGATGAAGGTACTCAGCATTAGTTAACAGAAATACAGTACTATTGCAACAGGACAATGCAACACCCCATACTGCATGAACAACCATGGAAAAAAATTCAGGAACTCGGAGGATTTGATCTGCTAAAATACCCAGCATATAGCTCTGATCTAGCACTATCAGTATATCATCTTTTTGGATACATGGCCCATATTTTACATGGTAGAAATTTTGACAACTTTGAAGCAGTGAAAGTGGTTGACACCAAATTCTTTGCATCAAAAACCGTAGAATCTAATGGTCTCTACTTTGAAAATTAGTTAATTTCTTATCAAAACACATTTCAAACCATTGTTTTTCTTAAAAATCAACATTACTCATGAGACAGTATCTATATATGTAAATCATCCTTGAATTCAAAGGATGAAAAAAACTAGCTACTATTTCTAATACAAGGGGTACAAGGGATAGTGATTGTCTCTTATAGCCTCTCTTATCCAAATACCATCCTCCTCCTGCCCTTGGTGAACCTTGCTTTAATGCATGCGGTTCTGGGGACTGAATTACAGTAGTATAACTGTTCTATCAAAAATGGAGAAAGTGTATTTAAAAATTTATTGCTGACCTGTCATTACAGTAGGAATGTCCCTTATCTGGTACATGAAGGAAATGCCAGTTATATCCAGTTGGAAAGAGATTGAAAATGGAGGCGAATGCCTTTGAAACTAGTCTCTCATAAATATGAACAAGTAAGTGACGAGTATTAATAAACCAACTACAAATAGTTTCTGAGATTAATTTTGACGTCACTGTTACTAAATTCCTCCAAACACATCCACCTACAGTTTGAAATCTCAATTAGGTTTTATACATAAAGTTTAACAATAAAGAAATAAACTAGATTACCCATCAAAAATAGAATCTCTCATGCTTCTTAACAAACATCATTGAACAGATTGAACTTGATTTAACTTCACATTTTAAAAAGAAAGAAAATTCATCTATAGAAGCTAAAACATATGCCCTTGAAACCATGAATGTAGGATATCCAGATGATGAATGGACTTACATCTATAAAGATATTCCTTACAACCAAGAAGATGGAACAGGAGCTACATGTAATTTATTTTTCTCTTTTTTTTTTTCTTTCTATAAGCATTTCAAAAAATTACATTACGAAATTCGATGGAGAAATAGATGCTATTTATACTTCCTTATAAAATCTATTCTTCTAGACAAATATGTTTCAACATAATTTTCTTATCTTACTCCAAAGCAGCTGTTCAAGCTACTATTTCAACTGACTGACCTAAAATGGATATAAATAAATGAAATTCATATTATGATTAAACATCTCCAAAATGTAAATAGCTGTATAGTTTCAAATGGATTTCATCGTAATGTGAAATTTCTGGGACTGAGCAAGTGGATATGTTGGCCAAGAAGGGTTCCAAAATTGCTCAAACAATGAAGCAAATTAACCATGGGTCTTCTGTTCTATGTGCAGGTAACTACTGAGCTACTATGGACACATGCTGATATAACATTAAATTCTTCAAATGACTCAGATTTTCCCAGCAGACCAAAAGGAAACCTTAAATTCAAAATTACACACCCCTGTGGTGACCTACAATTCTTAAGTTCTGCGCTTAAAGGTTTTTATTACTCCTATTATAATTTCTATTTATAAGGGTAATCAAAGACACAAACTGTGCGTAGGCAAACCTAAAAAAAGATCTGTAGTTCAAATATTGACAATAGCATTGAATTTTTCAGTTCTGATTCTCTTTTGAAAGTTCCTCATTTGTTATATTCTTTTGTCTATCCTGCATTTGCCTACCATTTCAACAACACCTTTTTAATTGAAATACAGATTCTTGCATATTTAAGAACATAAACATTAATCTAAGTTCTGTTTCTTTTCTCAATATACTTAGTTTTTCATAGCAATGTTAATTGTGTTGAGTATCTTAATAATTTTCTGTTCTTTACATTTTTATCTCATTAATTCATTAACTTCTAAATACTGTATAGTAAATTTTTTTAAAATTTAATAATAAGGTTTCAATATCTCTTCTTTTTTATTTAGTTAGAAATTTGCTCTAAAATGCAAGGTTAATCTAAAATAAAGCCTGAACTACAGATTTACCTAGGAGTCTAACATATCCTAAACGTGATCCTGCTAACAAAACATAGCTGATTCAGCATTACTCACCTTTGCTATTTCATTAAGAGCAGTGTCACTTCCAAGTGAGAGCTCTGAACCAGGAACATTGTTGCTAATTGTTGCTGGAACAACTACTATTGGGATGCAGAATTCTGGGTGCTGTTTTCTCCCTTCCATAAACTCCAATGCAACTTGATATGCCTTTGGAACAGTATATAAAAGAAATTATTTATATCTTTGAAATAGAAAGCAGTAGATCTAGGTAGAGAAGTAGAAAAACAGACCCATAAATACAGAAACATATAACATTTATCGACATTTTACAAAGTTTAAAAACTATTAAGGTTTGATAGGCAATATCACTATCTAAAAAATCATAATATCCTTATAAAAAGGCAATTTTGCTTCAGAAAAGATATATCTACAAAAAATGCAACTATTAAGCTTTAAAATACAATTCTGTTGTATGCTTACTGCTCAAATTCTACTTTGAAAATGGTACATTATGCTTATTTCTGCTCAAAAATGAAATATACTCCTATATCTTAGAAGGTTAGAATCAGAACTGAAAAATTCAATGCTATAGCCAGAATTTGAATCAATGATCTTCCACTGTACACGTGGTTGCTTTACCACTGAGCTACTATGGCAACATGCCATCATGACATCTAATTATTCAGCTGATTCACAACTACCCACACACTACACCTCAATGTCAGATCACTTATTCCAATGGTGATTTACAATTTGTAAGATACTTTAATTCTGTGCTTTTTAAGGTTGTTTTATTATAGTTTTCCTTTATAAGGATTGTCCATGATAGGTGATTGTTCTAACACACAAATTGTGTGTAGGTACATTTTAGAAGGTTAGGATCAGAACTACAAAATTCAATGCCATAGGATTTGAACTATGGATCTTCTGCTCAATGCACCGTTGCTCTACCACTGAGCTATCATTGCACCACACTGACATGACATTACATTCTCCAGCTGGTTTACAACTTTCCAGCAGACTATAAGGAAACCTTAATTTGAGATCACTTACCCCAATAACAAGTTACAATTCATAAGTACTTTAATTCCTGAGCTTTTTAAGGTTGTTCTATTATACTTCTCCACTGATAAATGGAAACAGAGGTGATTGCTCTAACACACACAACCTTTAGAAGTTTAGAATCAGAACTGAAAAATTCAATGCCATTGTCACGATCTGAACCACAGATCTTTTGCTCTATGTGCAGCTGTTCTACCACTGAGTTTTCATGCCAACATGACACTAAATTCTTCAGTTGATTCAAAACAAACTGGCGGACAACAAGAAAATCTAAATTTGAGTCACTTAACACAGCAGCAACTTACAATCTGTAAGTACTTTTTTTTCCCTGGCTTTTTAAGGTTGTTTTATTATACTTTTTCTTTATAGGGGCAGTCTGTGTTAGGCAATTGTTCCAACACACACAAACTATGTATAGGTAAACTTTAGAAGTTTAGAATCAGAACTAAAAATTCAATGCAATAGCCATAACATGAACCACGGATCTCCCTCCTGTGCAATTGCTCTACCTTTGAGTTACTATGGTAGCATGTAGGCATATTTAATTCTCTGACTGATTCACAACTTCCTGGCAGACCACAATTCAAGAACACTGATCTCAATTCAAGATCACTTATCCCAATGATGGTTTATAATTCATAAGTATTTTAATTTCCAGGCATTTTAAGGTTGTTTTATTATATTTTTCCTACATTTTGTGTGTTTTAACAATCATCTTGCCCTTATAAAGGGAAACAATCACATTACACTCTTATATCTTTGGGGTAGTTTTTATGAAAGAAACGAATCTTTATACTACAAAATAAAACTATTTGTGTAACGTGGTAGAGGCAACACAGAACTTTCTGGAATTAAATATTTTAATGTTAACATGTAAGTATTTTTCTGGATGTGTCCTAATTATTAGTAATTGGAGATTATTGATTAAAGAGAGTTGTGTTATTACATATGGTAATATTCTAAGTGAGGTTCAACCACACATATTAAGTTATTAATTTATTTAAGAAATCAAAATCTTGGAAATGAACCTTCTTTTCCCATTGCATATAGACTTCTGAAAAATAATAGTAGGTATTAGTAATCTAAATTCTTCAAAACACTTATGGAAAAGGGTTATAACTGATATTTGGAGGAATTTGTGATACAGTGATGTAAAAAATTAATTAATATACACTTAGTAGTCAGTTTTTTAACTTAACACCACTTACTTTTTAATTTTTGAGGAACTAGTTTTGGGAGCAGTTGTTTCTGTTTTCAACCTTGTAAAGGTTTATTAATTTTTAGATGAGTCGTATTTATTACACATCTACTTCACTTTTGTACCTATTTTGAGGACATGTTTCGCAAATCATCGTTTGCATCTATGGCTCCTATGCGACTAAAGCTTGATCCAGCTTGATCCAGCTTGATCCATCTAAAAATTAGTAATTTTTTGCTTCACTGTGGTGTTCCAATACAGTTAAATCTCGATACTTGTAAAGGTTGTTTCAGTTTTGGCTCCGAAAATTGAAAATGTTTAAGTGATTTTAATAATAGTTTAAAGATCAGTATGGAAAAGTTAATATGCATAAGAAATGAAAGTGTGAAATTCAGTGGGACTTGATATGACAAAATGTCTAAATGATATGATGCAATGTGTTGGTATTGGTTGTTACAAAAACGATAGGATGCAATGTGTTGGTATTGGTTGTTATAATTCACGTGGACCAGTAAGAAAGAAGTTGTTTGGTAGTTATAGCAACAAATGGGAAAGAACTCAATAATGTTGGATAAGTGGATAGAAAAGAGAGCATTTTTTTATTTGGAAACATCGAAGGGAACGGATGTACAATTCAGTGCTGGAATGAAATATTATGAAAAGATTTAAAGTTAATTTTTGGGAAAATTGTAACAAAGTGATAGAATTCCTGTGTAAAGTTTTGTACCAAAAATGATATAAAGCATTTATATTTAATTAAAAGTTTGGAATTTTAAAATTAAACAAGTGATTTATTTCAAACTTTATTTAAAGACTTAATTCCCTTGCTCAAGACCATGCCTTAGTTAACAGAATTCTTATGTATCATTGGAGCAGCTGGGGACTGAGCAACAAATCTGAATCTACTACTCTGGTTTATAAGTTACAATAGAAATAATGGAGTATCTAATCCTGGTTTACATTTTTATTTTCATAACAATCATATTACAAAAATAATATACCTTAAGCATTATAAATATTTCATCTAAAGCAGCATACTCCCAAGGAAAGCCTTGACTTTTAGTTCAGAATACTTTGTAGAAAAAAAAAATTGTTACTTCACGAAAACTACATATAATATAAGACAAATGACAAAGAAATTGCATTTTAAGCAATGTGTATGTAAGATAGTTTTATTCAGTAACTAGAATACAATAGAATAGAGTTTATTCGCCTTTAAGCTGTTTTAGAACCAAGCAATAGGTCTTGTCAAGCATACAAATAATTTTACATCATATTACAATATCATATTTTATAATGTTATTTACACTATTTGCAATATAGCAATTTCAAATTTACACAATGATAACTACAAGGAGTATTAACATACCTGTTTACACTTACACGTGCACGCACGCACACGCACGCACACACACACATACGCAAAAGTTTACAATATATTAATTGACTTCTTTGACAACACGTAAATACATAAGGGAATCCGGGGCAAGATGACAAATGACTTAGATTAAGAGAGAGCACCATTTTATGGATACTACTGGCGCTCCACACTGCTATACACGTATATTGAGGCTGCTGCTGCTGTTTCATTGTTTGTTGGAAGAAGTTCGTGCATTTTGTCTGACCTGTTGTAATTTCCAAAATATTCTGGCAATTTTTAAGCTATTTCAGATATGGTGAGGAACTATATAAAACGATCTTCTAGAGGGGAATACGACAGAAATGATATGGCTGCTGCTTTGTTAGAAGTCAAACATGGAAAAATAAAATAAAAGTGAATCAAGAAGATATTGATACATCGCTTCACTTACATTGTTTTTCACAGGACATGTTTCAAGAACTGTTGCTCCCATCATTAGCTGATTCTCGACTCGAAGGAGTTGATGATGGGAGGAACAGCTCTTGAAACATGTCCTGTGAAAAATAGTGTTAGTGAAACAATGTGTCAATATCTTCTCCATTCACTTTATTTTAACTTGTTCTTCACTGTTTCTATGCTACTTTCACTTTTTTATACTTTGAAGGAAAAATAAGTTGCTGGGAACAGCAATTATTTATTATATTCCTGAAACAACACTTTTGTCGCTGTTTGAATAAAAACAATGGCATGTTCTTGTTTTCTTTATATATCTTTGTGTCTATGACGAGGTGTTAAGTTTTATATTATAATCACTGGAACCTATGTTTAAGCTATTATTATTATTATTATTATTATTATTATTATTATTATTATTATTATTATTATTATTATTATTATTATTATTATTATTATTATTATTATTATTATTATTATTATTATTATTATTATTATTATTATTATTATTATTATTATTATTATTATTATTATTATTATTATTATTATTATTATTATTATTATTATTATTATTATTATTATTATTATTATTATTATTATTATTATTATTATTATTATTATTATTATTATTATTATTATTATTATTATTATTATTATTATTATTATTATTATTATTATTATTATTATTATTATTATTATTATTATTATTATTATTATTATTATTATTATTATTATTATTATTATTATTATTATTATTATTATTATTATTATTATTATTATTATTATTATTATTATTATTATTATTATTATTATTATTATTATTATTATTATTATTATTATTATTATTATTATTATTATTATTATTATTATTATTATTATTATTATTATTATTATTATTATTATTATTATTATTATTATTATTATTATTATTATTATTATTATTATTATTATTATTATTATTATTATTATTATTATTATTATCATTATTATTATCATTATTATTATCATTATGATTATCATTATGATTATCAATATGATTATCAATATGATTATCATTATCATTATCATTATCATTATCATTATCATTATCATTATCATTATCATTATTATTATCATTATTATTATCATTATTATTATCATTATTATTATCATTATTATTATCATTATTATTATCATTATTATTATCATTATTATTATTATTATTATTATTATTATTATTATTATTATTATTATTATTATTATTATTATTATTATTATTATTATTATTATTATTATTATTATTATTATTATTATTATTATTATTATTATTATTATTATTATTATTATTATTATTATTATTATTATTATTATTATTATTATTATTATTATTATTATTATTATTATTATTATTATTATTATTATTATTATTATTATTATCAATATGATTATCAATATCATTATCATTATCATTATCATTATCATTATCATTATTATTATTATTATTATTATTATTATTATTATTATTATTATTATTATTATTATTATTATTATTATTATTATTATTATTATTATTATTATTATTATTATTATTATTATTATTATTATTATTATTATTATTATTATTATTATTATTATTATTATTATTATTATTATTATTATTATTATTATTGTTATTGTTATTGTTATTATTGTTATTGTTATTGTTATTATTATTATTATTGTTATTATTATTATTATTATTATTATTATTATTATTATTATTATTATTATTATTATTATTATTATTATTATTATTATTATTATTATTAATTATTAATTATTATTTATTATTATTATTATTATTATTATTATTATTATTATTATTATTATTATTATTATTATTATTATTATTATTATTATTATTATTATTATTATTATTATTATTATTATTATTATTATTATTATTATTATTATTATTATTATTATTATTATTATTATTATTATTATTATTATTATTATTATTATTATTATTATTATTATTATTATTATTATTATTATTATTATTATTATTATTATTATTATTATTATTATTATTATTATTATTATTATTATTATTATTATTATTATTATTATTATTATTATTATTATTATTATTATTATTATTATTATTATTATTATTATTATTATTATTATTATTATTATTATTATTATTATTATTATTATTATTATTATTATTATTATTATTATTATTATTATTATTATTATTATTATTATTATTATTATTATTATTATTATTATTATTATTATTATTATTATTATTATTATTATTATTATTATTAAAGTTCATGTTTAATAGGTAAATTATGTAATATGTTATTTTGTATATAGGTGCAATAGTTATAATTAGATTGTAAACTTTAAGTAAATCTGTCAAATAGTTGTAATCCCCAAGTCTACTGACCATAAAGAAATAAAATAATCTAAATTAAAATAATATTGTTTTGCACGGGATATATGTTGGAAAGTCATTTATGTAAATTATAAATAAGAATGGACCTAGAATTGAACCTTGTGGAACTCCAGACTTAACAGGTAAGAACTTTCATTAACCGTTATTGTTACATTTTGATATCTATTATTGAAGAATGTATTTTTCAAATGTGTTGTAACGTTTGATAGTCCATAATGTGTTAGGCTTAATATCAATATCTTGTGGGATAGTGTCTAATGCTTTTTAAGGTTTAACATTGTGGCAGTACAGATATGTTTATCTGCAGAGCATTCAATATGTAGTTCATTGTCTTCTCAATGATTTTTAGAAACTAGCTTAAGAAAGTACACACCATAAACATAAATTATTGTATGTATATATATATATATATATATATATATATATATAAACTGAATAATTTTTATCTGTAACTTTCTACAAATGTGATTTAGTCTCTAAAACCTGGTAGAATTATGAATCTATATGTTAATCTGTAACGTTGTATATTTGATGTACTTCTTTTTATTGTAATGTTGTCTCTGGATATATATTATTTGCAGTCATGTTATAGTTTAAAACTATTCAATATCTATACTTCTTGTTTAAAATTGACAAAGCCATGAATTTGTAAAAACATTCTTACAGAGAGTGAAGATATACATACATACATACATACATACATACATACATACATACATACATACATACATACATACATACATACATACATACATACATACATACATACATACATACATAAATGGATTCACCCATACAGGCACACGTGCACACGCACACATACTCACACACACACACACACACACACACACACACACACACACACACACACATACACACACACACACACACACACACACACACACACACACCCACAAACTAAGGATGCAAATAAACAAGAAAGGAGGCAAGTGGCCAGTACATAAACCAGCACTTGTGGGACAATATCTAAGGGACTTCAGTGAATATGTCAACACAATCAATCTAGAAAGTGCTGAATAACTAGATAAATAAATTAATTCTAGAAGACTATAGTGACTGTGAACACAATTTGAAAATACAATAACTTCAATACCTCAGTTAATGTGAACAATCAATCTGGAAACAAAGCAAACCAGAACATGTAATATTACAAATGTAATGGAACATGTGAATGAATAATGGCAAAAAAAGACACACACACACACACACACACACACACACACACACACACACACACACACACACACACACACACACACACACACACACACACACACACACACACACACACACACACACACACACACACACACATGCACACACACACACACACACATACTGTGTAGCTACGGAGAATACAAGGACGAATTTTCTATGCCACTGATGATGCTTACCGCAGTTGTAAGTGAAACATCTCGGAGAGAGATGAAGAAACCCAGTGGACCATGGCCTTACAGCCTGGAACCTTCTACTGAACTGTTTACTTTTACTCTCAATTTTCTCTATTTCCACTTCCAAACCTTTGTGATTTCTAATAGCAGACATTATACCTTCTGATGCCCTACCCTTACCATATACTTTACTTGCACCATTAGTAACACATAAGAAATCATTTAATTCAATTAACTCTCTGTTATCTAACCATGTTTCCACTAAACCAATAATATCCACCCCTTTTGCCACATTACATAATTCCCCACTTATTAACTTTGCTTTTAGACCTTGCACATTCTAAAAACATGATAAGTATCCCCTTTCCCTATCTTAAGTTTTCACTGTCTTTCTTCTTCAACATGACTACCTTTCTTCCCCTTGTTAACCTCCCCCCCACCATCACTTATTGACTGTTCTGTGTTTCCATCAATTTGCAGAATATTGCCTTCTCCCGTTGCTATAATTTGTAACTGTCTTTCTTTTATAACCCTTTGTGCCTCAGCCATGTCTTTGAAACATAACACTTCACTTATATGCGCGCTTTGTTGACTCTCACTGTAACCTTGACACACATCACCTTTTACATCAACACCTCTTACGTCACCATGTATCACCGAGACCGCCGCAGCAACACGAAGAAGAAGAAGAACGCCGCAACACGGAAGCAGAGCCAGGCAGTGAAGCCACCCTCATCGCAGTCTTCGCCAGCCAGCTCTCGGGCGCCATCCCCCGTCTCGCTGCCGGTATCGGCAGACGAGGGGGAGCCTCCCGCGGAGCCGCCGGGGAAGTTTTGGGCAACTTGGCCTGATTTCCGGCAACCGCCGGGGAAAGCAGCACCTGAATGGCAGTTTGCAGTTACTTCACCTCCAGATGTACAACCACCGCAGCCGCCAACGGCGTCGAACATTCAGAGCAGCAACACGCCACGTGTCAAGAGAGGTACGAAGAACGAGCAGTCATCACCGCCGCACAGCCAGCCGAGAAGCAACGTCCTGCGACACCGCAGCCAGAACCCGGCCCTGCTACCCAGCTGGGAACAGGCCAGTCGCCAGCACTAGCCAGCCAGCCAACGCCGCCACAACCACTGCACCGCCGCACAAGCATAGTGGTAACCGGAGTGCCTCGGGACCTGCAAGCACGATAAGTGCTTGCTGCAGCGCAGCAGCAGTGGCCTTCATCAATGACCGACACCACTAGTCCTGGTGGAGCTAGCCAGCCACGCGGAACTGGAAGCTACTTTAACTAACGGCCTACCCTTATTAGGGCGGGTGCTGCGCACTGAAGTCAGCCGACAGGACCGTCAAGCTCCATGCCGCCGCTGCTACGCCTATGGGCATGCAGCCGAGTCCTGTGCAGCCGAGCCTAAGTGCCACTACTGCGGTGCTTCCAGCCTCACCTCGGTCTGCAGAGAGCACGACCTCCGCCGACGTTGCCGCTACTGTGCCTCCTGCGGCGGGCACAGCCACTTCACCGGGCAGGCGCTATGCCCCCTGCATCCCTGCAGGAAGGCAACGCCTGTCCCTCCTGCGCCGCCAACCACTCAGCAGCAGTTGAGTGCTCAGCCTCAACAAATTCACCAACAGCCGGCAACACCAAACTACACCACAAATCAGGAGCTGCTTAGGGAGCAAGTTCGGGGCCTAGGGGAGGCTGTTCAGGCTCTCTATTCGAAGTTCCTGGTCGTAATGGCCAAACTTACCAACATGGAGGAACTTCTCACAGAGCTCATGACTTCATCTGCGCAGCAAACCACATCACACGCAAATATCATCTCAGAGCTCGCAGAATTGCGAGAGGACTTAGAGGAGAAGCATCAATTCTCCATTAAACAACGCGACACACATACATTCATGCTCCGAAGACTCGTCAAGGAGGAATGGCAGGCCTCCAAACGATGTTCGACGGACCCAACACCAGAGGTCGACACCAACCGCCGCAGAGACCCTGCAATTCCTCATCCACTTCCAAACAAGACCGCTCCTAATAAGCAGGGGCGTAAGCAGAGCCTTGGTCATGCTTACGTCCTGCTGCCTTCCTCACCTTGGACCTGGCCTCGGCCGGGCCAATATATCCCTTCCTTGAATCCGCAGGTGCTTACAGCGGTACTGCCACAACACCACTCCTGAATACTCACCGTTGGAGCTTTTTAGTGGGTAGGGCTGGTGGTTTGATTCCCCCAGTAGAGTCCCACACTCCAATCCCAGGGTAAGTGCGTAACATGCATTTTTCCTCCACTCGAAAAAAAAAAAAAAAAAAAAAAAAACATGTATCACTACGTCACATCCCCAGATGTCGTAACTTGCTAGTGTGGATATGTCATCTCTCTCTCTACTGGCTCTACAGCCCTTGTTGGGCTTTGGCCTCCTGCACGATCCTCCTCCACACATCTCTATCTTCTGCTTTACTTTTCCAACCTCTGATTCCGATCGTTCTTAGGTCTTCCATTACATCATCTAACCACCTTGTTCTCGGTCTTCCTTTTTTTCTTCTATTAAACAATCCTCCTTTCAATATTTTTTTTGGCATTGTATCTTCCGTCATTCTCTCTATATGCCCTAACCATCTTATCCTTTGTGCTTTTATCAATTTCACAAAATCTTGCTTATTTATTAATTATTCTATTTCATAATTATATCTTATTGTCCATTGGTCTTTATCTTTTACAGGTCCAAAGATTCGTCTTATTATTTTCCTTTCAAATCTTCAAAGTATTTCTTCATCTGCATTGTTTAGGGTCCAAGTTTCCGCAGCATATGTTACTATTGGTCTTATCAGGGTTTTATAAATCTTTTATTTTGTCCCTCTACTAATAAACTTATTTTTTAATAATGATAAATTTGCATAATAGGCTGCATTTCCACTTTGGATTCTTTCTTTTATGCACTCGTTTAAATTATTATCATTGTTTACAAGTGCTCCTAAGTATCTAAATTTGGATACCCCTTCAAATGTTCTGTCTCTAACTACTAGATTTGAAATTATTCTTTTGATTTTATCTGCTGTCATTTTCATGTACTTAGTTTTTTTTCTCATTTACTTCTAATCCTATTTCTTTAGACCTTCTTTCTAATTCTTCATAAACTTCAACTAACGTTTATCTGTCTCTTGTCACGATCACTATATCATCTGCATATGCACATATTTGACTGGACTTAAAGAATACTGTACCTTTAGAATCAATTTTTTCTATTGCTCTGTGCAGGGCTAGGTTGAATAGAGTTGCAGACAGTCCATCACCTTGTCTTACTCCTGCATTATAATCAAAATCTGGACTCATTTTATTCATTTCTTTCACTTTGGCTTTTGTATTTTCCATTGTCATTTTTATTAGCCTTATTATTTTTGGTTGCATTTTACAACATTGCAGAGTTTTAAAGAGGGCTCGTCTATCAATTGAATCAAATGCATGCTTGAAGTCAATAAACAGGAAGCGTAAGTCTATACCATGCTCGTAGAATTTTTCCATTATTTGTCTTATTACAAATATCTGATCTAATGTGCTCTTGTCACTTCTAAATCCACATTGGTACTCACCTAATAGACTTTCCATATGCTTTTTAGCTTTATCATTTAAAATACTTGAAAATATTTTATATACTATTGGGTTGTCTCATAAATTCATTTGATTCTTGTTACGTGTTTACGACTAAGAACTCCTGAGAACACTGCACGCCCCCATTACTTTTACGTCAAAGAAGTTGCCTAACCATATGGGATTTTTTTACAATTACAATAATTGAAAGGAATGCTATGAACACAAACCACAGCGACCTCATGGCCAAAGGTCATGTAAGAATTGGTAACCAAACTTCAGTACGAGTTTATGGATGCAACAGTGTGGAGTTGTAACTTCTGAATGTTAATATGGAAGGCAAGAAGGAACATTTTCGACATTTAATGCTTTTTTATTACCGTAAAGGTAAAACCGCCTCACAAACTCAAAGGAAAATTTGTGCTGTTTACGCAGAAGATGCAGTGATGAATCGGGCATGTCAAAAATGGTTTACTCGATTTCGAGCTGGGAACTTCTCTGTGAAAGACAAACCTTGTTCTGGACGACCTGTGGTTACGGATGAGGAAAGGATAAAGGACATGATTACAAACAACCCCAGAATAACAACTCGGGAGGTAGGTCAGGAGCTAAACTTATCTCATGCAACTGTAGCCAGGCACCTAAAGAAACTTGGTTATGTAAATCTTCAGGATGTATGGGTTCCGCATGAACTGAGTGAACAAAATTTGTTCAGCTCGTTTCCATCTGTGACCGCATTCATAAGACGCAATGAAACTGCCCCTTTTCTGAAACAGCTGGTTTCAGGAGACGAAAAGTGGATTGTGTACAACAACATCCGAAAGAGAAAGTCATGGCATAAGAAAGGGGAGCCACCACTCTCAATTCCTAAACCGGGGCTTCATCCTGAGAAGATTATGTTGTGCATTTGGAGTGACTGGAAAGGAATTATTTATTACGAATTTCTTCCTCCTGGGGAGACCATCAATTCAGGGAAATACTGTTCTCAGTTGGATCGTCTGAAGGTTGCCCTAGGAGAGAAAAGGCTAGAATTAGCATCTAATGGTCGAGTCGTCTTTCATCAAGACAATGCCAAACCACACACTTCTATGGTAACTCGTCAGAAATTATGGGATTTCGACTGGGATGTGTTACCTCACCCGCCTTATTCTCCAGACATTGCCCCATCCAACTATCATTTATTCCGGTCCCTGCAAAACTTCCTTAATGGCCAACACCTTACTTCCTTGGAGGATTGCAGACTCACCGTAGAAGAGTTCGTCAACTAGAAAACTGCAAGATTTTGGAAAAATGGAATTGATAAGCTTCCTGAGAAATGGAGATATGTTATTGATAATAATGGTGCATACAACACAAAATAAAGTTTGTTTTGAAAAGTTCATTGCCTTGTTTACTTTCAATGACCTTGCGTATGAAAACAGATTACCCCTAGATAATCAGGCAACTTTGTTGCCGTAGTTGTGATACGGGCATACAGTGCAGGCGTTCTTTGTCGTAAACACGTAACAAGAATCGAACAAATTTATGAAACAAACCAATACATTGAGTAATGTAAATCCCCTATAATTATGAAATTGATATTTATTACCATTTTTGTATATAGGGTATATTACCCTTGTCTTCCAACTTTCAGGCATCTGTTCTTTCCTCCATATTTCTATTATTAACCTATGTATTGCTTTGATAATTCCATTTCCACCATATTTAATTAGCTCAGCAATTATGTCATCTTCTCCTGGTGCTATGTTATTCTTCAGGTTCTGTATGGTTATTCTAACATCCCAAATATCTGGCTCTTCTTCTTCTTCTTCCTCTTCTTCTATTCTTTCATTTCCATTTCCTCCTTGTTCAGGATTATTTATTGTTTGCTCCTTATTTAACAATTCTGTGTAGTATTCAGCCCATCTTAGCAGTATATCCTTATCTTCTCCAAGAATATTACCTTCTTTACTTAAAAATTCTCTCATTCTATACAGTTTCCCTTGTTTCATTTGTTTTAATGCTGTATAGAATTTCCTTATCTCACTCTGCTGGTGCAATATTTCTGTTTCTTGGATTCGCATTTTCCAATATTCTCGATTCTTCTTCTTATATATTTTATTAGCATCTCTTCTTCTTTGGCAATATTCTTCATAGTTACTTCTAGTTTCTTTCTGAAGCATATTTTTCCTAGCCATATTCCTTATTTCTATTGCTTGCTCACACTCTTTATCATACCATTCTATATTTCTTCCCATTCTCTTTTCACCTATACTAATTTTTGCTACTTCTTTTAGTGTGTCTCTAATTATCTTCAATTGTTATTCTATACCTTCTTTTGTTCCTTTTTCATTTAATTTGCTGTTCATTAGCTTTTGAAACATTTTTATTTCCTTTTTATCTTCCAGTTTTTCCCTATCCCATCGTATCTGTGTGTTTTCTTGAACTCTATCCATTTTCTTTATTCTTATTCTCACTCTCACTTTAACCAAAAAGTGATCTGAATCACAATTTGGACCTCTGTAACTTCTTACATCTATAATTGATGATGAGTGTCTTGCTCTGATTAACATATCAATTTGATTTACTATATTTGAACCTGGCATTTTCCATGTTCCTTTATGTATATCCTTATGAGGGAAGCAGGTACTTTTAATAATCATATTATTTCTAACTGCAAATTGTCCAAGTAAACTACCATTTTCATTACTTATTTGATGTAATGAATGTTTCCCTGCCACTCCATTTAAATTTTCTTCTTTTCCCACTTGTGAATTAAAATCTCCCATTACCACCAATGTGTCACAAGTTTCTACTAAGTTACATGTATTTTCTAGGTTTTCATAGAACTCTTCCTTTTCAATCTCTTCCTTCTCTTCTGTAGGTGCATATATGGATATTATAGTTATATTTCTAAATTTACCTCTAAGGCATATTTTACAAATTCGTTCATTAATTGGCTCAAATTCTATTAGGCTCTTTTTGAATTCCTTTGTAATAATGAATCCTGTACCATTAAGTCCAGATTTTTTTGATACACTATATAATACTGTATATTCTTTCTTATCTATTCTACCTTCCCCTGCCCATCTTATTTCTTGAAGGGCTACTACATCTAATTTATATTTTAATATTTCATTTGCTATTTCTTTCATTTTTCCGGGTTTCAACATTGTCCTTATGTTCCAGGTTGCCAACATTAAATCATTCTGAGGCTTCTTTGCAGGTTTCGTAACAATAGGCTTTTTACAAGATTAGGTTGTTAACCTAAAGCTTAACCCCCAACCTGGAGGGCCAGGCCTCCATATTTATATCCCCAGGAAGCAGGGTGGTCCGGTTATAGCCCCGAACACTGGGTAGTTCAGGCACCTCGAGGTCGCTACTCCCCGTACTCACTAAGGTGAGCCCCTGAGGGGGGATACGTAATCACCGTATGTAATATCAGGTGTAGCATCGTCTTACTTTGTAATATGTGATATTTGACTCTGCATTCCTTGGGCTCCAACCTTTTATGTGTCTGCTGTCTGGATCTCATCCTATTACGTATCAGTTTTTCTCTGCTCATCTCTTCTAGCATGGATACTCCAACGCTTGTTGTTTACAAAAAGATTAGGCCCCTTCAAGTGTGCCTTTTTGCCTTCGTATCTGGCCTCCTTCATTTTAATTAATAAGAATTTCCCATCTCTGTTCTTCCTCACTGTAATCCCTTTCTATGTAAATTTCCGATCCTTTTAGCTCCTTTATATTGCTTATTATCCTCCATTTCATCTCCTGTGTAGTTACTTTTAGAAGTATTGATGGTTGTCTCTTTCTTTCTTTCCACAATCTCCCATCCTTACAATGGTATTTCTAGCCTTCTTTCTAAAATTTCTGCCACGATCTCATACAACTTTATATTTAGGTCTTCTTTTACTCCAAATATAATAATTTCTATTGTTCTTGTGAATTCGGCAAATATTTGTTCGGTGTCTTCCTGTAATTCTTTAATTATTCTTTGGAGTTGTTCAGTATTTGTGTCCAATTTAGCTCCCATTTCTATTCCCATCTTCTTTACATCTGCTAAATCTTTCATCATATTTTTTAACATATCTGTAATTTGGTTCAAGTCTATTGGTTTTGGGTTCGGTTCCACTCTGCCTATTATTAGCAAGACTGCTAATACCAATGCTATCCATAGTTGGACTGGTATCTTAAGTTCCTCTTTGTACTGGTTCTTCCTTTTATTTCATTCAAATACTCCAATTATTATCCTATTCAACTGCAAATCAACACCCATGTTCTAATCTACAGCTCTCTCCGTTCCCGCGCTTTCTCTACACGACCATCTCATTCGGTGGCTAGCAGCTGATTCCTTCAGGTGTTGTATACAGTTAAATTTGGCATTTTATAAAACAATCACATTTTTGCAATTGTTACAAAATGAGAAATTAATTTATCAGGTTTCATATGTATTAGTCTGTTTTTTGATAATTCATTTCCATTTTTATAACATTCCATGATACCTTACATTTTTTTTTTGCAGTTTTGTATGTAATTATCTTTTGCTGCACATTTTGCTGCCTTAAGTACTAGTTTGTATGCTTGTTTCAGTTGTTGGTTTGTCTGTTTATCATTGAGGTCTTTGTCTTTCTGATACATGGAATGATAGTACAATTTTGTACTGATAGTACAATTGTGCTCTAACTTTGTCTGAGTGGGGAGTGTACCTACTTTGTTTTTGTTTAACTTGTTTCACATTATATGATTTCCGTATCTTTGGACAGTTTACATTGTAAATTTCTGTAGCTATATTAGAAACATGCCAAAAGTCTGATTAACATCAGATGTGAATATAGGATACTGTATCAGTAAACTGATTTTATAATTTACAAATCATATTCTTATTTTTCTTGCAGTTTGCAGATTATATGTGTTTTCTTGAAAAGTTAAATTGGTGGCCTGGGATTGGAGAATTTACATATTCACCAGCTTCATCTCTATTTCATTGTGCCTGTTAAAGAGTTCTGTACTAAGTGAAAACTGTATATGTTTTATGTTATTAAATAATGAGGGGACCAAAAAGAAGGTACCATTTGCACACTTTATCTTGAGCTCACAGAAGGCATTGTTGTCAAAAATGGCAACAGGACTTTTCATTTCCTTTATGCAATCATGCTTTAAATTATATCATAGAAATCCTTGAGTTATAGTTTATGCAATTACTGTTTTTTCCAAGTTAGCCAATGGCTGAAGTAAAAGGCTATACATGCAGCCTATTCTGTTACTATTTACAGGATATTTGAGGTATTGATTGATGCTGGATCTACTTCAGGAATTTAGTGCTTAAAATTACTGTTTGAGAAACTGTTATGATAACACAAGAGAGCAGTAATAAGGACAGTGCAAATGAGCAAAATACACAACTGCTGACCTGGAGTATGGACAGTGATGCTCACTTGCTATTTTTGCGAGTCATAGGCCTTTCGATTTGAACCGTTCCTAGCAGTTGAGTCCAGGGCTCAAGTTAAAATGTTATTATAATACAATGGTTTAAAATTTCACCTAGTATGAATATCTAACAAGTTATTTGACCATTCTGAACAATGAGTGTTCCACCATCAAAGGATATTTAAAGGCTATGCTGCATTTTCAAAATATGGAAGACTATAAGGGGGAGTTCAAATAATCAGATGTTCTGCTGATGTTTTATATCATTTTGTGTGAATATCAGCTAGGGCTGTATGAAATTACAATTATACATATTCTATATCACTGTTCAATAATTTCATAAAAATAGGGGAAGAAAAATTAAATCTATTTGTCATTCAAGCTTAAAACACTAGCCATTCAAAACTGAATTATCAGCAGTGTCTGATAAAGATGAAGAGACTGAAATTCTATTTCTATGACTCAACAATATATATGAAAAATGAAGGAATAGCTTTTGATAATAATATATTTTTTTATATCTCCCTTTCTCACCAGTGCTGGTGTTAGGAGTCGTTTGGGTTCCCTTAAAGAAAGGGAACCGAAGCATATTGACCTGATGGATGAGATCAGGGTTGGGAGGTCGGCCCAAAGCCTGGGATGAATGAATGATGGAGCAATTGGTGGAATGATGGTGGGGAAACCGGAGGATCCGAAGGAAACCCACCCCAGCGCCATGTTGTCCACCACAAATCCCACTTTGCGGTTGCCTGGGACCACCTGGTTGAGAGCCAAGCTGTCTAACTGCTCAGTCATGGCACAGAATAATATATTTAAATCTAATAATATGCAAAATATAATAAACAACCAACAATGTTGGTGAACAAAAGCATAAAGTATCTGTGAATATTCTTTGCTGGTAAGAGAAAAATGTAGCCTGTAATTAATATAAAACTACTAATATATTAAATTATTTCTCCTAGTATCAGAAAATTAAATAAAGAATCCAAATAAGAGTTTACCTCAAATCCACCAACAATCAAAAGACCATTTATGCCATAATCTCCCAGAAGTCTTGCACATTCAGGAAGATTCTCCCCTGCTAATGTGCGCTTGGTGCCAAGCATAGATCCACCCTCTACTACCCATCCAGATACATCTGCCCAGCACATGTTCTGAACCTGCACAACATCAAGAAATAGAATTAGTTTCATTTACATTCTAAGACACACTTGCTTTTATTGAATATTGAGTATTTTTGGAGATTTTTCTTCAACAAATAAGAGCTGCATAATAACCCTTTCTTCAATCTAATGCTATATAATACTTATAGAGGATGACATAATATTGTACATTCACAGTTATTTCGTACAAGTGTTTTCACACAAAATTATAGAAGTTTACAGAATCATTCTGGACCAAGAAATCTGATAGCGTCTTAGCAAGATCTACAATCTTGCTTCTTTCTAATATATCATGTCCTGAGGTCCACATCAGGGTGATCTTATCTATTTTTCCTTCAAAAGTCTTTTTAAAAAATAGGCACAATTCTTTGCACAGACCACAGCTTGTAAGATTGATGGGATTACTCTCAGTTTTCATAGAAGGCAAATTTTACTGTGCCAAGATCCACACCAACCTTTCTGCACAAGTTTTATGCTTTCATATACCACATGAAAGCATATATTTCAAAGTAGGGCTTGTCAGTTCTTCTACCTTTAGTTAGAACTACTTAAAAAGGAAAATTCAAATATATTTCCTTATTAAGTAATCAAAAAGGTTACTAATTTTACCCCTTAGAAATTCATATGAAATATTTACTGTCCACCAATGCAAAGTAAGTCTCTGACAGGAATGTGCTACCCTTACATAGTGGGACAAGGACAGTGTGTGAGACAGAGAAGGCTATACAAGGAGCAGAACCATTTAAAAAAATATGCACCCTATTCAATCTGTGCACTAAAACCGAGAAGATTTATTCACAAAAGTAGAAGTTGTCAGAATTTTTTTGAATGGTCTGTAATGAACTGACATGGGGTGTCATAAACCTGTTGATGGAGTGTGTAGAAACCTTCTCCAACTCCCTGCATCTCATTCCCCAGAGACTTTCTTTGCTGTGGTATACAATACATTTGAGCAGTAAGGTTGTGCAGAGCTACAGGTTCACTGTTTATATGTAGGAACAGAGAATAGCAGTGATGACATTTAGAACAAAATAAATGAACTGTCTTTAGCAATTACTTTTATAATAACTAGTTATTACTGTGTTTTTGAGAAAGTAATTTTACTTCCTGTACTACTTACCTATAGTAAGTAGAGAAAGTATTGAACTCCATTCAAAACATGATAAGGATATTTCATTGAAATACACGTTTTGGGACCCCCTGAATTTCAAAGGTCTGTCTGCATGTATGGTGTGTGTATGCTCAAGAAGAAATATTTTAATAAATTCATAATGTACAAAAAAAATTGTGTTGCATTCACATAACTTTCTCTATTCTCTCTTCATCTAATTACTCTAACAAAAATTATTCTTCTATCTACTGCTTGGTAATCAATATAAACTTTCATTTCATATTCATACATTTATTATAGGTGTAAGATGAACATTGGCAGTGCAAGCATGGAGCTGTGTGCTATTACATATAATTCATGTTAGTTGGCCATAGAGTATGAATGACATCAACGTTATCAAGCAGTCATTGAAATAAATGAACACTTTTACTACTTACGACACTGCAGGCAGTGACACTGATGATACATGAATGAAGATGGAGCACTGGTGGAATGAGATAGCAGGGAAAACCAGAGATCCCAGAAAAAGCCCACCCCAGTGCCTTATTGTCCATAAATCTCACATTGCGGTTGTCTGGGATCGAATCCGGGTCACCTTGGTGAGAGCCAAGCAGTCTAACCACTCAACCACGGTGTATCCCGCAGCCATTGAATATGTACCTTCCTTGTGTAATAGCATGTAGATGTCTGCAGCTGTTTATCTGCATGAGTAACGTACAGTAGAACCCATGTGCACCAAAGTTATGGTGCATTGCACTATCACCTGTACTTAAGTGAACAGGTCTGTCTCTCACCATGGTGGCATGGATTCAATCCTAGAGGACTTAGTGTGGGATTTGTGGTAGACAAAGTGGCATATGGGTTCTTCATTTTCTCCCACCATTCATTCCATCAAATGCTCCATCATCACCTTTTCTTTAATTCAGTTCACCCACATTTCATATCACCTTCATCTGCACCCTCATACCAGGTTCTGAGCTGTTCTTCTGTCCTGGTTACGCTCTCTGTTCCTGAGTTTGTCCACTCCTCTACAGGAATATGATCCCAGATGCTCACTTGTAAGTTCTTCATACAGGTGAGTAATCAGAGAAATAAGAAGACAATAATATGAATATAATAGGCCAAAGAGATAATCAGATTTTTAGAACAAACGGCTCATTATGTGTCTATCTGGGTGGCTTAGTTGGTTAGGTACTCACCTGCTGATCCCAAGGTCAGAGGTTCAAATCCAGCCCATATTTTTAAGTGTGCATAAAAGTGGCAGCCTCATGTCAATGAACTTACTGGCACGTAAAGGGATTCAAATGGGTTCTTGTGGGATGAAATTCTGGCTCACTGGTGTCATTGATATAATCTTGACAATTGACAGAATCATTAAAAAGCAACCATGTAATGGTTTTAAAATATCTTTGTATTTTTTATCTCTTTGTATTTGAAAAACAAAGAGAAACTTTAAAAGTATTTGAAAATTCATAATCAGTAACAAGGAATATCTTCCAATCTGTAAGGACTGTGACACAATGAAGCACAAACTTAATATAATTTTGAGTTGAACTAATACTCAATGCTCCATTTATTGCTAGTATTTACCTTGAACGCAAAATAGGTAAATACTAGCAATAAATGGAGCATTAAGTATTAGTTCGACTCCAAATTATATTAAAGAGTATCTTGTTAATGGTTGATGCTTCAAAGTTTATCTGACATAAATTGTGTGTTTTAACAAAATCTACATTTTTTGTGCAGTACAATTTTGTCTGTCTCCTACTGTTTTCTAGTTATATAAAAGTTGTTCAGAACGAAGATGTCTTGACAGACTATTCCCAGAAAATTCAAAATATGTATTTTTATTCTATATATTAAACATGTGCTATTTTAATCAAAAACCATTAGTAATTTTCATAAAATAAAAAAATAAAAAATATTTTTCTACATAAAGGGCAGTGAAGTGGTCGGATTTTACTGAAAATATTCATGTTGATTTCTTAGAAGATGCAAACTAGAATACCAAGTCAATATTTCACTGACTTTTCATTTTTGAGTTATTCTGTTCACAACTACACAGATGCATGTGTATGTGGATGTGTGGGTGCACAGGTCTATTTCTAAAAAAGTTTTCATCAGAGGATCTCCATAACTTTATTTCCAGAAATATCTATTTAAATTATTAAATTTTAGATGAGTCGTATTTCTTACACATCTGCTTCACTTTCGTACCTATTTTGAGGACATGTTTCGCAAATCTACGTTTCGCTTCACTGTGGTGTTCCAATACAGTTAAATCTCGATCTATTGAAATGTTGAAGAAATGCAGCACTTTCTCTGCTTACTACAAGTAGATAGTACAGGATAAAAAAGTAATTGGCACAAATATACTAAAAGTAGTCTAAGTTTTTCTTCTGGAAAATGTTTGTCCCTTTTATTTTAGAAATATGAATGAGTCGCATGTGCGCACTTAAATTTCTTTTATGTTAGTTCTGAAAATCCTGAAATGTTTCTGGAGATGTTTGTTTGCATCATCATCTGAAAACAAATCAATTTTAACAATTGACTTGAAGCTTAAGCATGTATATTTGATTCATTATTATTTCTAAAATGAAAGTAATTTTATAATCAATACTGCTTCTATTTCCAATATTGTAGTTTTGTCTATCTCTTATGATTTCCAGTTATACAAAATTATATAAAATTCAATCACAGTGAAGGCATTTTCACAAACTCTCCATAAAATACTCAAGTTATAAAGTTAATTTTTCACACAAAAATATTTGAAGAATGTAAAAACTGTAAAGTGTAGTTTAGGTTAGAAAAAGTTTATTGAACATTTTTCTCTAGCATGGATTCCTTTAAACAGTGACTGATTCAAGCATTATTACTTGATAACTACTTGGTAATTACTTTGTTATGCTGTTCTCCTTCTCTCTCTCTCTCTCTCTCTCTCTCTCTCTCTCTCTCTCTCTCTCTCTCTCTCTCTCTCTCTCTCTCTCTCTCTCTCTCTCTCTCTCTCTCTTTGTCTCTGTTTTTGTATCTCTATATTTTTGTCTCTCTCTCTCTTTCTCTTACACACATTCACACACATCTGGATGGTTTGCTTGCTGGGCAGTCAAGCCAAAGACTTTTCTAAGCTACTGCATAACAGTACTTACTGCACATAACAAGTCTCCTTAGAACAACAATCTTTGTTTACCAGAAATTCACTTAATAGCTCATTCACTCATGCTTTCCACCTACTTTTGAATAGCTTATATAAGCGCTGAAACATTCCGTGGAACATACTAGAATGTTCTGGATATATGTTCTGCACATAGGGGAAACAGAAACTTCCAGAAGTTTCTGATTATCAGTTGATAGAGCTTCCAAAGTTTATGCTGGGCAAGATTTTTCCTATATCTACTTGTGTTGTTTATCTGCAAATTTTTGGCACCAATCTCCTGATAACTTTGGGCTATAGTCACAATATGCTTCTGATGAAATTGTGATGTCAGTTTTTAGGTGAAATGAACACTTCCTCTATCTCAGGCCAGGTCTGAGGAACATTACTAACAAGGTGTCAAGCTATTCCTCTACTTCCTCTTTCCTCATAACCACTAAGATGGAGAACTAGGGAGAACAAAGAGAACACCAGTCCCACATAATGTGTGTGCATGTATCTGTACTAGTAGCAGCTGCTGCAGGTAAGGAGAGGAGAGTCTACTCTTAGGTACCTTCATAGTACTTTTTGCCAGACCTTTTTTTACCTATTACAGGTAGCTGGTACAGAAAGTAAGGAAAGTTAGACTTCCATTATAATAATTTAAATACACAGATGTTCAATGAGATCAACCAAAAGTTGAAAGTAATTTCAAGTGTGCTTGTAATCAATGTTTTGGAACAATAATAGTTATTCTAATTAAGATGAAGCAATTTCAGTTATTTTTCCCAACTGCTTTTATTAACATTGTAAACTGGCTAATCAAATATTTAACTTAGAATCTGTAAGCACAAAGCTATTTATCCATTACAGATGTAGCTTACCTGTCCTTTGAGAAGGCCTTCAATGCCTTTATGAATACACAGAATAGTATCATTAGACCATAATGTATATCGAATAAAGGATCTTGCCACTGCATTCATTCCTCCTGCAGGAGCACCAATATTCATCAGAGCTAAAATATAGTTTCCCTATATAGAATAAAAAGAAGTATTTCAGAAAGTGGAGTGCCATTGTTACTAAAATTAGGCAAGTGAGTCAACCTTGTATATACTTTTCTCCACTTACTTTCTTGTAAGTGGAGAAAAGTATATACAAGGTTGACTCACTTGCCTAATTATAGTTTCCCTGTTAACAAAATTGTCTGAAAATTATCTATAGAGTTTCTAAGTGTGGTTAATTATGACAAAAATATGTAAATAAATAAAAAAAGAAAATTTGCTTGATATGTACAGTACGTACTTAAGAACAGAGCAAAATGGAGATATGAGCTTAGAAATACTTGGAGGAAGTAGAAAAAGTGTAAGAATTGGTGAGCATAGATAATAAATATAGAAAAGGGCAGAATCATAGACAAACCCTGGAAGGGGCTAAGAACGGTTGTGGCTCCCCTATTAAACTATAGTTATTTGCTTTTATTTAGTAGAAGAAAAAACATTTCTCATGATGTGCTACAAAAAATTTAGAATTACAACATTAACATTAAGTGAACCCCATTAGTCTCTATCTCGTATTTATCAGACAGAGGTGGTATATTCTATTACATTAATTAAATTGTTGAAATATCACCAGAAGTGCATTTTCTATTTTTATTTACTTAAATCATATGATAAAATGCCCAGTGTGTAGAAAAGATGATACAGACTGGCATGGTATAATATATTGCAAACAAACAAAGGTATGGAGAGAAAAAATTTGACAACAAAATTGGAATAGTTTTAAGGAGGAGAGAGAGGTATTACTAATCACGAAAATGTTGTCTATTAAAAGAGAAAATAAAGTAAGAAATGTGGCTCATTTTATTTGGGGAAAGCCAGAGAGAAATGGTTAAGAATGAATGATTAAGAATAACCAATAATTAAGGTTAGAGAAATGGGAACAAGGGAGGAAAGAAAACAGAGGGTTATCAATACATGGAAGACCAGGGGTTATGTGTATTGCGATCAAAATTTATGGCAAGCAGGTAGGAAAGGTAATTTAGATGTGAACAAGAAAGTTTGTTATGTGCTAGGAATGTGCAAATGGTAATGTATTAATGAATGAATGTGTGTGTGTGTGTGTGTGTGTGTGTGTGTGTGTGTGTGTGTGTGTGTGTGTGTGTGTGTGTGTGTGCGTGCTTGCGTGCGTGCGTGCGTGCGTGCGTGCGTGCGTGCGTGCGTGCGTGTGTGTGTGTGTGTGTGTGTGCAAAAAGATGATAAATATTCTATTCTACGATACTTAAATCAGATGAGCACCAATTTGTTTGCAGTCTATGCGTCATTTATCGTGGGATGAAACTAAATTACATATTACACAAATATAACTATTTGTAACAAAAGAAACTTCACTTATCTTAAGAAAGCTGATGTTGATTTTTCTTATTGGTTGAATTAGTTGAAGTTGACATAATTTTTCTTAAGATAAGTGAAGCTTTTTGTTACAAATAATTATATTTGCATAATGCTTGTTGCTTCACTGTAACTAGCTTCATTTTCTGTGTAACCAAATTAAATATGCTTTACATTTACTCTTAAATGGCTTCCGATAAAATTTGAGCTCTGTAAGAATAAGGATCAATGATTTACACACTACACGAATATTACATTTAAAAGACAATATTTGTTTAATGAACCATTTCATAAGTTTTTTCAACTTCAAACTGATTTTGTTTATCTAAAAGATAATCTATGATTCATTTAGAGATGTTTGAAAACGTTGAAATAAAATTATTCTATTACTGATTACATTTTGCTCACTAGTAAGATGTACTTTAAAATATGTTAGTACCTCCCTAAAAGATCACCTGGGTTCCTTAAGTATCACAGGACCTACTTAAACACTCTGATTGTTCTGCATTCAGATAATTTACCCATGCAGTAAGTTTGTGCTGCTTTCTATTACCTTTTTCTTCAATTTAAGTAAATTTCTGTGAGATGTAAGCTGAGAGAAGATGAATAAACCAATAATATAAGAGATAAAGGAGGAATTAAGAAGTGGAAAAGATAAACCTGTAATGAAAGCTGGCACAAGTCTATTAAGTGAAACATTTTCATGTATTTCTGTGCAGGTTTCAACAATACTGTGACTTTGTGGGTTCGTAAGATTAAAAGTCTGGTTTTGCAGAAATTCAAACTGCTCTTTATTTCCATAGAAAGACAGTTTGTACAGCCCTTTGCAGCCGCATAATTATGTAACATACACAGACATAACCTTTATGGTCATCTGCCACACGTCCACAAACAAAATAATTCACTTTCAAATCACTACAGCAATGCACACACATGATTATCAGTTTACAACTGTAGCCCGACTGACTAGCTGTGCCTTCTTTTATATCTCCACTCACTGTTCTAGAAACCAGTGGAATGCTCTTTGACAATCAAGAGAGCATCCGAAAGGAAGAAACTTCCAGACATCTGTCTCGTTCTTTCTCTCTTTTGGCAAGCATAAAACACTTTGCTGAATGCGACTCAACAATACCTTGCTTCTAAGGACAAAGGATATGTGGAAGTCCCAAAGCACTGAATTTGCTAAAAACATTGGGTACCCAACTAAATTTTCAATTAATAATTTGTTACTTGTAACTCACATATCTCACTTCTAATCATTGTGTGTTACATTTACAATCAGTGTGATATCTGTTTAATTAAGTTTATTTACATAGCAAAATACCTTGATCAGGAAGTTTGTTTTTTCTCTGGTTAACTCTTTTGATGGATTTGAATCTTTATTTGAGTAATAACTGCTAAAAAGTGTATTATGAAGAAAAACTAATTTTAAATGACTAAAAACAACGTAAAATTTTCTTTTCTCAAATAAAGAGACCATTTTTGCTCAAGAATCATGAATAAACTCATGTAAAAGATCTTTTCTGTTGTATTATATGGCAGAGGTAGAAGAAAATTAGGCAAATAAATAAATTTTTGTATGGCTTTTTGAAATCAGCAGTGACTGGATTTTTAGCAGTTAGGAGTAGTCAAACAAAGGGGTCATGTTCAGTAACTAGAACACAGCACAACATGAGTGTCATGTTTTACTTTTGTGGCTCTTGGGAGAAAAAGGACACATATACCAGATTTGGATGATGATGATGATGATGATGATTTTTTTTTAATGTACGTCCTCCAATGTTAAGTCATATCGGATGGTGAATGAATTGGGTGAAATTATGCTCAAATGCGTCCAGGATCCATGGAGCTTAGAGAGTTACCTGACATTCATCTTGAAGGATAAGGGAAGACCCCGGAAAAAACCTTATCCAGGTAGCTCACCCTAACCGAGATTCGAACTCGGGACCTCTTGAACGTGAGGCAGACACGCTACCATCTACGCTATTGAGGTGGGCATGGTGATTGATGATGATGATGATGATGATGATGATGATGATGATGATGATGATGATGATGATGATGATGATGATGATGATGATGATGATGATGATGATGATGATGATGATGATGATGATGATGATGATGATGATGATGATGATGATGATGATGATGATGATGATGAGCTCCAGCAAGGATGAGATGTCTAGCAATTTACAAATGACAGTGATCCTGACACCAGTTAGCCCTGCTTTAGCTACCTATAAGCTGAGAGTGCTCGGAATAGATGGGACACTTTCAGGAAGTCCTACTGGAGACCCTTTCATTTCTGTAAGTGTCCCATCAATTTCCAGCCCTCCCTCCAAGCATCAGGAGATATCTTCATGTAAATTACACCGTACTTCTGCAGCATAAAAACCATTGTCATCTGACTGTGCAAGTCCTTAAATAGATGAGGTAAAACAGATCAAAAGAAATGAGGCGGGTAGGAAATTTGTGGTTATAGGGGAGCCACCTTGCTGAATCTGAGGCAGGAGTGTAACAGCCTGCCCATTCTGATGTTAACATAAACTGCTTGGCTGTTTGTGCTCCTGGTAAGTTAAGCAAGTTAAAAGGCAGTATTTATATACCTCTATACAGGATTCACTTAATATGAAGCAGCTTCAATAGAAAATACATACATACATACATACATACATACATACATACATACATACATACATACATACATACATACATACATACATACATACATACATACATACATACATACATACATACATACATACATACATACATACATACATACATACATACATACATACATACATACATACATACATACATACATACATACATACATACATACATACATACATACATACATACATACATACATACATACATACATACATACATACATACATACATACATACATACATACATACATACATACATACATACATACATACATACATACATACATACATACATACATACATACATACATACATACATACATACATACATACATACATACATACATACATACATACATACATACATACATACATACATACATACATACATACATACATACATACATACATACATACATACATACATACATACATACATACATACATACATACATACATACATACATACATACATACATACATACATACATACATACATACATACATACATACATACATACATACATACATACATACATACATACATACATACATACATACATACATACATACATACATACATACATACATACATACATACATACATACATACATACATACATACATACATACATACATACATACATACATACATACATACATACATACATACATACATACATACATACATACATACATACATACATACATACATACATACATACATACATACATACATACATACATACATACATACATACATACATACATACATACATACATACATACATACATACATACATACATACATACATACATACATACATACATACATACATACATACATACATACATACATACATACATATATATATATATATATTAAAAGTTGAATAAGTATCTTATATTATTGTTAACTGCAATATGGCTTGAGAATAAATAGACAATTCATCCTTCATTCAATGAAAATTAAATGTTAAAGACTACTTACTGATGACTCTTGAGGTTTATTTGGATCTTCTGGAGGCAAAAGTACCTTTAGCATTTTGTATATTTTTAGGTTGTCTTGAAAGTTCCTAAAAATAAAGAGCTCTGTAATATAGATACTCTAGATCACTATTCTACAACATAATCAATTGTCTATCTCTATAAGTAAAAAAATATAGCTTTTGAATTTTCATCTAAGTGTAATGTAATACATCTTTAAAAGTGTTATGCCTAATTAATGTGAGTCACAAATTCAGAAAATTAGAAATTCATTTATTTTAAATTTATAGTTGTTGAACTTTGAAACAATGTATGAAACTTGTGGGAAGATACACAGCTAACTTAAAATAGTATTTCATTTTCTTTGTAAAAAACTGAAGCTACTAACAAAGAAGCAATCCAAATATTATAAAGTGCAACACTTGGTAACCAACTCCATTTATCTAGTTTAAAATTGTCAAAATCCTCTCGGAACAGTTCCGCAAAGTTTTCCATCACATTTTCAGCCAGTAAACTGATTAACCTTTTGGTTACTTCCGGTAGGTGACAGATAGTTCACCATCGTGCTGCCATCGACTGGGGACAAAACAAACTTATTTACCAAAACTATTGGCAGTATTTCAAAGTTCATCACACAATTTTTATTTTTGAAAGTAAATATGTTGTCCCAAACCAATAAATCTATGGGTCCATTCAAATGTTTTAATAGTTTAACTTCTGGATTTATTTCATATTTAAATAACCAAAAATGATCTGCCACCACTGACATATCAATCAATTAATATTTCTGAAATGTTTCATCACTCTGGTCTCCAAATTACGTTTGGTCCTACCGAAGTAAATCTGATCACTCTCTAAATGGTTAACTTGTTAAATGACAGAATTTTTATTAGCTGATATGTTATCTTTTGTAGAAAAATGTATTACACCTTTTATGCTGTATTTACTTTGAGCTGCCAATATTATACCAACTTCTTCAAAATATTTTTGAAATTTCTTATTTTCCCAAGGATGATTAGTAAAATTTTTAAAATTATTCTCATCATTTACTTTTTTAAGGGTAGAAATATCATTTATTTGTAAGTCAAACTATTAAAAACAGCAAATTTATGTGAAAAAGGGTTCAAACTTTTGTTTTTATGTAATTATCAGTATGAGTTGACTTCCTATACATCTTGAAGTTTAATTTATTGTTATTTTTTATTATCTTTAGTTCCACGAAGGGAAAGCAACCATTATTTTCAATTTCTAATGTGAAATTTATAGCTTTATCCTGCAAATTTAGAAGTTCTAAAGCATCATCTATGTGTATTTCAGGGACTATAGCTAAAATGTCATCCACGTATCTATAGAAAGTTTTAAAAATTAAAGGGAATGCTTTAGCAACTTGAATTTAAAAAAGATCATTAAAAGATCAGTAGAAAAAGGTGAAAGAGGACTATCCATATCTACTCTAGAAGTTTGTTGAAAGAAATTTCCATTAAAATTGAAAAAATGTTGGTCCAAACAAAGATTAGTAGGTTTCACAAAATTAACTATTAATTCCTTATTCAAATCCATAGAATTCTACATTTTTTTCCAAAACATCAAGAACTTTACTCTAGGAATACTAGGAAATAGTGCAGTTATATCAAAGGAAACAAGTTTATCATTTTTAGATAATACTACTTTGCTAATCTTATTTACCAACTCAAAAGAATTTGTAATATTTAAGATTTCAAATTTATTACTAAATGTTTTATTAAACCATTTAGGTATAGTTTAACTGAGTGAATTTATAAAATTTACACTGGATCTCATTTTATTTCCAAGTTTATGAATTTTAGGTAGAGCATAAATTCTAGGTAAAACTGGAGGATTTTGACAATTTTAAACCGGATAAAGTGGAGCTTGTTACCAAGTTTTGCAGTTCAATTTATAGTATTTCATTTATCTTCATTTTGAATGATATATCTAAATGTGTAATATATAATTAAAATACAGTATTATGTAATGAACAGCTCTTTAGATCTTTGGCTCAGTTGAGTGCATAGCTTGAATGTAAATATCTGTATTTTTTAGAAAAATCATTTTAAGAGCTTATGTTAGGTTCAATAATTCTTAAATCAAAACATCAGTCAATGGAACCTCCAGTATTGAAGCAATTTATAATTTGACTCCTTGTACAGACTGCAGCAACCTACCACATGGTACCTTCCAATCAGATTCTGCCATTAATGTGCAGTTATTTCTCAACTTTGAGTAACATATAAGCCAAAAGTGCCTGGAAGTTTCACATTATGTGTTAATCATAATTTTCTTAATTTAATTATTTTTGTTTCAAGAAACTAACTTTACTAATAAATGCGCATCGTAAAAACTATTTGTAGTCGGTTTATTGACATTCGTCACCTATTTTTTTATATTATCGAGGGCCTAGTTTCAACCTCTCTCAGGTTGAAAATGGAAGCAATGGCCATTGAAACTAGTCCCTCGATAATGTAAAAAAGTAAGTCGCGAGTGACAATAAACCAACTACAAATAATTTTTATGATTAATTTTGGCGTCACTGTTACTAAATTCCTCCAAACACACATAACGAATGTACACTTTATCAGCATGCTAGCAGAATCAGGTACTGGAAAATTGTTAATCTATAAAGGGCATGAACCCAAAAAGATGAGAGGAAACTGATAATTTACATTTGGATCATGATTTGTAACATATAGTGAAGGACTATTATTTTAGGTAAGAGGAACAGTAAATGACAGTGAATTGTGCAATTGCGATAAGAAGATATGGTGGTGTTGATGATTACAAAACTCTTTGAAAAGCAACAGTTGTGCAGTGAAAATACAGTTAATGTTTCTAAGAAATAAAATAAATTTTTAAGTAATTTTTTTGTGCATTTCAAATAACACTGATCAACAACGAATTTGTGATATAAACAACCTTGGGTGTCTATTATGTATTTTTATCTGCTGATACCAAAAATGAAGCCAGATATTTTCCATCAGCCTCCAATGTTTTGTAATTTTGAAAACATTTTTTCCCTTTTTATTAGCATTTATGTGATATAACATGCAGCTGAGATGGAGTATTTTACATTTATTTCATTGCGACAACTGACATAACATTTGGTAACTGTTGCTTTGAATTCACATAATACAACAATGACATTCCCTTACATAACTGTGATTGTAAGCTAACGTTCACATTTGAATAGAAGATTTCTTAAAAGAAAGATGCTAATTCTGTGCTCTCTTCCATTGGCAATTGAGACAGAGGTGTATACTACTGTCTATAGAAGAGAATTATGAGTTATGTTAAAAAGTGTGGATCTTGGTTTAAGTAAAAGCAAGGCAGAATTCCTCAACTCAAGACTGAAGAATGGAACCTATTGCAGGGATTTTTCTTGGCACATATATATGGATCTGAAAGTTATAACCATCTTACTTGGGTTATGGCTTGGCTATACTAAATTATACTGCTTCTTGTGCAAGTGGAATAGTAGAGATAAAAGTAATCATTATATTAAACACTCTTGGCCAAAGAAAGTCATTTAATCCAGGACAAGAGAAAATGCTTAATCATACATTTGTACATTCCAAAAAAATCGTATTGCCTGCACTACATATCAAAGAGGTTTGTTTAAGATTTTTATGAAAGGAATGGATTGTGATGGTAGTGCATTGTTCTTCCTGAAAAATAAATTTCCAAGAATTAGTGAAGCTAAGGTAAAAAGAGGAATATATTGCTGGCCCTCAAATAAGGGGAATGATGAATTGTATGGGATTTGAAAACCATTTACATATACAAGAAGCAGCTGCATGGCAATCATTAAAAAAAAAGTGGTAACAAACTTTCTAGAAAACTTGAGATCTAATAGTTACAGAAAACTTGTCAGTGAGATGATCAATAATTTCAAGTTAACAGGATGTAATATATTTTTAAAAGTACATTTTCTGCATTCTCATCTTGATTTCTGCTGTGAACACCTAGGGGCTGTGAGCGACAAACATGGGAGCGTGTCTGCCAGGGTATCACAGAAATAGAAAGGTGCTACCTGAATAAATAGTGTCCAAATATGTTAGCAGACTGTTGCTGGGCACTGAAGAGAGACGTTCCTCAAGCAAAATACAGCCAAAAGTGCCATTTACATACATACATCTTAGGTGAGTAAATGTAATTTCAGCTAAGATAAAATAGTGTAGTGTATAGAAATGTAAAATGTTTTTCATGTGATTGTTCAAAAAACCATAGTGATGGAAAAGTTCGGTAAAAAGATTTGAAATCAACATAAAAATGAGCCACCTATTGTTTCCTTTATAACGCAAAGGAGCTCAAAGTTTGTTTGCTAGTGTAATCATAGGCAAAGAAAAAATATATAAATTAACTGTAGTCGTTTTTATCACATTATGTCACTTAATCATTAATTTTTAAGGGACTAATTTTGAGAGTCATTGCTTCCATTTTCAACTTCAAAGATCCAACTGTCTTTGGCTGTCTTGCCTGCAATCTTTTCTCTAGTAGTGGTACAATGTATACTTCTTTATTCAATTGTCATCTGGTGAGATATGGTGAGATATGTATGTATTCTATGAACCCACAAAGTCACAGTATTAATTAGTCTTTGTATTTGAATATCAAGATTCTCTCTCATGTTATGAGTTCATTATGGCTTAACAAGGTTGTTAATAATTTTGGTTTAGGGTTAAGGTATAGTTTCCATTCCAAGATTAAAAAGTGACTAGATAGGAGAACATATTCATATGGAAAAATAAGGACCAAGTAATGAACTATGAAATCCTGTCAGTAGACAGTTTGACAAAGAAGTTCATAGTTCCACCACCAGAGAGGGGAGAGTAGATGACAACAGTTGGAAAGAGGTTGATAATGGAGGCAATGGCTTCCGAAACTAGTCCCTCAAATATATAAAATGTAAGTGACGAAGTATTAAAAAACCAACTACAATTTTTTTTATTAATTTTTACGTCATTGTTATTAAATTCCTCCAATCATGAATAATACTTTAGATCTATTTATTGGTGGGATGTAATTTTTAATTTAATTTAATAAATAATGATATTTATTAGTGCCAAGATGATATTTTGTTCTCTACAGATCTTTTCAAATTTGTTAAATATTTTTGGGTGGCATGTGAATCTTTTGAATTTGCTGTTGCTTTCCTTTTCCATGATCAACATGCTTGTTTGCTTAATGGCTTTCTTTAACTTAGCATTTTTAATTTTCTTGAATAATGATCTTTGTTGTTCCAATTTCTTTGCTAAGTGAAGTATAGCTTTTTGTTCCTTGTAGTATTATACTTTATCCATGTATATGTTAACTACTCTGTGCGTAACACTGTTTACTATTGCATGTTTATGTGTGACTGAGTTATAGCTGTTTTTTTAATGTAATTTTCAGACTGAGTTGGCTTCCTCTAAATTCCAAATTTTATTTTTCTACCATTCCTGATGATATTTAGGTCCAAGAAACAGAGTTGTCCATTGACTTCCTTTTCTACTATGAATTTGATAGGTTTTTTTTTTTTTTTTTTTCTTGTGGATTGAGTAACTTTAATGCATCATCTAAATGTTTATTTGGAACTACTGCAAAGACGTCATCAGCATATCGATACCAAACCTTGAAAATCATGGGAAAGCCATTTTTATGTGTTTTTCAAATGAACTCATGAGTAAATTTACCAAAAATGGTGAAAGTGGACTGCCCACAGATAACACTGTGTATTTTTGGTAAACTGTAGGTTCTTGGTAATGTTGGATTATCTACTTGAATTTTGTGTAATTCTTTTTCATTAATTAATACTTCCTTTTAGTTTTATTTATAGATTTGATGCAAATTTAATGCATTGGTTTCCACTTTTATGTAATTATCATCCTGTAACAGATCTTTCATTCTCTTTATATATTCTTTTTCCAAAATTATAGTTTGTTTCCCTTATCTGCTTTAGTGTATATGATTAAAATGCCACTAAGTGATCTTATGATGGGTTATAAATATTAAATATAATTAAATTATGATAGGTTATTGAAGTTGGATTTCTTTTCATTTTTGATCTGGTCTGCTATATTGCAGTACTTATTTTTCACTACGTTTCTATCCTAGCTATTGAAGTTGTTAAAATACCTAGAAACATTAAATGAAAATAGTGACTGCAGGATATGATTTGAATCATAATAAAATGTATATGATACAGAAAGCAGCTATAAGTGTTAAAATGACGAACAAGATGGTATTGTCATATCTCTGACCTGTTACTGAAAATTGTTCATTGACGAGGTTACTGAAAATGGAACTACTTGACAATCTTATTTAATATAAATTTTTAGAAAATCTAATTATATAATGATTGTGTGATTATTTTTATAGGTTCTCTTTAATTGCTGTGGTTCTCAGCATCCCATTCTACATTGAGTAATAATTTTTTTCAGAGTCTGGATTATGAGATTATAATTAATAAAAATAATATATATTCTAATGCAGCAGTTATGAGCCAAAATTATCAGAAGGAAGTACAATAGCTAACAGCAATAGATTTTTGAGAAGTGTGTTTCTATGAGATGTACTTGAATATAATATGCTCTTACTATTACCCCCCAAAAATAAGGAGTTACCATTTTAAAAGCATCTGAAAGTTCAAAGCAATGGCAAGGAATATTTCAGAACTGATTAATGACACTAACACTATATTGATTGTAGATTTTGTCCTTTAAAAGGATCTACATTTTTTGGATACAATAATGCTACAATTGAGCCCAGTCCATTGCAGTAAACATGAGAATGAAAGGTCTGATATCCTAGCAAGAAAGGGGTGCACAATAAAACAAAGAGAGACAAATGCCTTCCTCATGAATCAATAAAAAAAAAACATCAAAAGAAAAATAAGAGATAACTACACTTCTAAACTAATCAAGAAAATTGGAAATAGAAAAATAAAAATACTATTAGATAATCCTTTTCTAATACCAGATCTACCATGAAAATCTGCAGTTGCTAATATGAGGCTTACCACATGACATGACTGCCTAGAAAAACTCCTAAACATAAATGGAGTATTTACTTCTCCAAATTGTATGTTGTACTGTCAAGATGAGGAAATGTCAACATTTAGAACATTGTGTAGCCTGCAAAAGTATTGAGATCTAACCTTGGGAATCTAATAACCTAATCATCTAATAACTTTGAGAACCTAATATTGCAAAGCAAAGAGGAAAATGATATCATTGTTAACTCCAGAGCAACACTCATGCGTACACATGTACACACACGCATGCACAGACACTTTTTTTGTTTAGTTAGACTTTGTCAATCTCTAATGGTTTACCAATTTCACTAAAACCATTCAAAATGAGGATGACTTAACAGGCTATTTCCAAAGAAATTCATTTACCCACCATGCCATTGTCTTAAAAGCACATGTTTTAATCTAAATTGATAAGAGCTGTTTTTGAGAAAACAAAAATGGATACATGCACACACATGCACAGGCATGCTGGCACTCAAGGACAGACACTGGCGATGTCACAGCAAGAAGGATGTATGTCATTGCTGTACTTTGCTGAATGTTTCAGACCATTATTTGTTTTTGGCATGTCTAGAAGATTTGATTTTGACAGGGTTCCATTTTTTGATTCCAGAGATTCCAGTTTCCAAAACACTTCTTCTGTGACTGTTAGGTATAGAAGGAGTGCTAAAGCCAACCCAGGTTAGTTGTTTTGAACTGACCAATGGGTATGGGTGTTGTTCTGAATGACAAAGTTTATTGAAAGTTGTCTGAAATAGCAAGCAGAACGTGTAAATGTGAGTATTGGCTTGCGAGCAGTAAACATCAGGAAGTTATGAGCAGCGCAATTTGGTGCATGCAACAGAGATAAAGGAACATTAGACTCATGTGCCTACTCTGTGTATTTTTAAAAAGTGGAAGGTATTGTAAGTTAGCATTGGGATGATTCTAGTGGCAAATAAAATGTGTAGTACAACAATGTGTTGTCATTTGGTTAGATGGTGTCAGGAGTGGGACAAGAAGCCACAATAGAGGAAACATTTGAAAAGGTGTTGACTAAAATGGATAAAATGGAATGTGTGATGAAGGAAATACAATATAAGGTGAAGAAGATGGAGACAGAAATTAACTACAGAATGGATGATGAGAGGTGAAATAATGCTGTTGATATAACAACAATGAAGAGAGAAATGTCTTTTGTAGTTAGCTAACAGCCTCTAATGTTAAGTCATAACAGAAGAATGAATTGGGTGATGTGATGCTTGAATGAACCCATAGTCTACAGAGCTTAGAGTTACTTGTCATTCATGTTTCAGGATAAGGGCAAACCCCAGAAAAACCTTATTGATATAACACACCTTGAGCAAGATTTGAACTCAGGACCTCTTGAATGTGAGGTAGATATGCTGCCATCCATGCTACCATCTATGCTACAGAGACTGGCTGTCATTGCTGGTGATGACACTGTTGGTTATGACGACTGTTAATGGTTTTTTTTTCTTTTCTTTTGTAATTTACGTCTTCCAATGTTAAGTCATATTGGACAATGAATGAAATGGGTGAAATGACGCTCAAATGAGTCCAGGGTTTATAGAGCTTAGAGTTACCTGACATTCGTCTTTCAGGATAAGGGAAAACCCCGGAAAAGACCTTATCCTGGTAACTCACCTTGATCGAGATTCAAACTCGGGACCTTTTGAACATGAGGCAGACATGCTATACATTAAAGAGGTCCCGAGTTCGAATCTTGGTCAGGGCAAGTTAATGGTGTTATTGCTTCATTTGCTGCTGTTGCTGTTGGTGATGATGGTAACACCTTTATGATGACAATGATAATAATGCTATTATTACTCTGGCTGCTGCTATTGGTGATGTTGGTTGTATTGACGGTTATCATGAGAATGATAATTATGAATGCTGCGTATTATGGTGGTGGTGATGTATTTATGACAATGATAATGCTGTTACTGTTGCTACTGTTGATCATGGTGGTATGTTTATAAGATAATAATGGTATCGCTGCAGCAGTTGTTGCTGGTGATGGTGGTTATATAGTTATAACTACAATGATAATGATATGACTTCATTTGCTGCTGCTGCTGGTGGTGGTGGTGATAATGGTGAGACAGCTATGATGACAATGACAATAGTACTCATACTATTGCTGTTTTGCTGCTGATTATGATGTTGGTGATGCTTTAGTTATGGCGATAATGATACTATGATAAACTTATGACAATGATTGCGTTACTGCTGCTGTTGCTCCTGTTGCTGATGATGGTGACACCAAAGGTTATGATGACAATGATATTGATGAATGTTATTCTGCTGCTGCTGCTGCTGCCGCTGCTGCTGCTGCTGCTGCTACTGCTGATTAAGATAATATTAAAATAAATATTTTGTTTGCTAATGATGCTTCCAACTGCCAGGAAAGAATCTGCTTCACTGCCATTTTGCTGAAATTTCCTCCTGCAGGATATTACATGTCAGTAAACTTATTGACATGGGGCATCCACTTTCAAGCACACATAAAAACCTTCAATCTCAGCAGATTTGTACCCCAAAATTTGGGTTCATTAGGCCAGTGCCTCACCAATTGAGCCACTCAGATGGACTATGTTGATATTGATGAATGTCTATTGCTACTGCTGATGTTCAGTAATAGTACTGATGCTACTGCTGTTGATAATTATAATACTGACAGTTATAATAACAATGATAATGGTATAAAAATTCCTCCAAACACACATCAATGATAATGGTGTTTGCTGCTGGTGCTGTTAGTACAGTTGATGATGATACTGAAATTATGTCAAAATGATGACTGCTATTGCTGATTGTGATGATGGTTATAATATGATAATGGTGAATTCTATTGCTGCTGCTGATTATAATACTGGTTGTACAATAACATGATGAATGCTATTATTGAAGTTGATGTTGAATAACTAACCGTTATGATGACAATGATAATGGTGTTTGCTATTGGTGCTGACAGCTATGGTGAATATTATAATACTGACTATTATAATGATAACTTAAATGGCAATGGTGGTGACATTTGTTTAAGGTATCTGAATTCCGTTTTCCTGTATATATTGCAGTATGGGTGCTGAAGTAGGTGCTTAGGAAAGATTAGCAGCATTACTACAATCCAACTTCAGTGTATGTGGCTGTATGGACTCTTTCCTGTATTATTCCTCCTACCAATGTCCTAAACATTGGCTATGATTATAGCACATTTCTGTTCTTGTATGCTTTGTTTCATAGTACCCAATTCTTGAACAATACTAAAGGAGAATATGTGGCTGCTTAAGTTTCATTCACTGTTAAAATGTATCAATGAGTTATCTATTAAATTGCATCAATTCAAATAAATCTTTGAGAAAAAATTTAAAAAAATCACTAGGCCATTTAGACCAAGTATTACCAATTTTATAACAGAGACTGATATTATGGTTTAAGAATGAACTATGGGAATATATTAAGAAATGGAAGAGCATTTTAATTCCTACAAAGCTCTATTAACACTGTCCATCCATAAATTTCTTTAAACTAGAAATTTCATTGAATTTCTCTGTGCATAAGTTGGCTAAATCACTTGAAGAGGTCAGGTGCAAAACAGCACACATTCAATCAGCTCAGTTTTGAAATTTCTTTTTAAAGTTATTTCATCATTAAATCTGTATAGATTTATATTGTTTTAGCAGTGGTGCAGGTGCAAAACAGCACACATTCAATCAGCTCAGTTTTGAAATTTTTTTTAAAGTTATTTCATCATTAAATCTGTATAGATTTATATTGTTTTAGCAGTGGTGGAAATGATTACCAGAAAGGTTGGTGAGAGATTTGGTTTTGTATGTACAATTACTTCTAAAAGAATATATAGAACTTAAGACTAATATAATTTTGCAATTTCCTTGTATTTACTAGTAGACATGATGCTTTTTTTGAGTTTCCAAACAAAGTTTCTGAAAAAAATTATATTCTGAAATGTTTTTATTCATAAATTACTAATCAGTATAATTTTGAGTTAAACTGGTACTCAATGCACCATATATTGCTTGTTTTTACCTAAAATGCAGTAGATATCTATGTTCCAGTTTACTAACATTTCCTTTATTATCATTAGTGCTTTCTTTACCAGCTTCTGATATGTGAAACTCTTGTACTATATTGATGCTGATGTATTCAGAATAGTTCCTGCATATTCTATTATTTGCTAGGCACTAGAGTCTAATTTATTCTATTTGTCATTATGACTTGTATCAACAGGTTTAGGATCTTGAATAATGCCAAGGTCCTTATACACTATATAGGCAGGAACAAATTTTCCCATGTGGTTCACACATATTTCACCTGCAGCATATTTTACATTGAACTGAGTTTATCTTACAACTTATGAGAGCTCAGATTCCTTTTTAGGTATTTTGACCCATTTTCTCCAATACTGCTGCAGTCCATTAAAGGATAGAAATACTACAAAACCACCAAGAAAATCTCAGAAGCTACTGTGCTTCTTAGAATAATCAGATGATGCAAATGTAAGACTGCACATACACCTCCTAGAAGCAAATTCTGCTTGCCATTCTGCTCTAATGCTACTGACCATACTTACATTCATATGAACCTCTCTAGAACCTGTGCTGTTTTGCAACTGGTTTCACCTTTTCCATCACATGCTATGAACTTTCTAATGGAGTTGTTCTGAACTACAACTAATGCATAGCATTACAGGGAATGGAATTCTGCTCATTTTTGGTCTGAAGTGAACCTCTGTGCTTTTGCACCTAACTTCCTCAGTTTCTCATTATTTCAGAATACCATTTATCCTCAACAGCATAAAAGTATTTAAGTTCAAAATATTTTAAAAGTAAGATTCATAAGCATTAATTTTCCTAGAAGTTTAATAGATGATTTTACTCTCCACGAAGCTCCACAGCTTTCGGCCAATCCTTGTTTTCCATAGCTTTAGCTACATCCTTTGTTCTGCGGACACATTCCATAAGGTTTTTCCGTTCACAGATGTTGCCTTTTACAGTAATAACACATGCTTCTTGATTGGGGTCATCATCCTCAACAAGAGCTAGCACAGCCTCTACTCCCATTCTGCTTCCCTGAAAATAATACCTATCTTTTGAACTTCAGGAAAATAAATCTCATCCTACAAGAAGTTTTTCTGTCGTTTACATATATTATGGTGGCTTTAACATCTTAGGTCATATTGGTGGCTTTCACCTTTGGAGCTATTGGTCATTGGCAAAGATGTTCACTCTTTTCCTGTTGTGCTACATTGGCTTTTACTTTAGGATGTCTTTAAAATCACACACACACACACACACACACACACACACACACACACACACACACACACACACACACACACACACACACACACACACACACACACACACACACACACACACACACACACACACACACACACACACACACACACACACACACACACACACACACACACACACACACACACACACACACACACACACACACACACACACACACACACACACACACACACACACACACACACACACACACACACACACACACACACACACACACACACACACACACACACACACACACACACACACACACACACACACACACACACACACACACACACACACACACACACACACACACACACACACACACACACACACACACACACACACACACACACACACACACACACACACACACACACACACACACACACACACACACACACACACACACACACACACACACACACACACACACACACACACACACACACACACACACACACACACACACACACACACACACACACACACACACACACACACACACACACACACACACACACACACACACACACACACACACACACACACACACACACACACACACACACACACACACACACACACACACACACACACACACACACACACACACACACACACACACACACACACACACACACACACACACACACACACACACACACACACACACACACACACACACACACACACACACACACACACACACACACACACACACACACACACACACACACACACACACACACACACACACACACACACACACACACACACACACACACACACACACACACACACACACACACACACACACACACACACACACACACACACACACACACACACACACACACACACACACACACACACACACACACACACACACACACACACACACACACACACACACACACACACACACACACACACACACACACACACACACACACACACACACACACACACACACACACACACACACACACACACACACACACACACACACACACACACACACACACACACACACACACACACACACACACACACACACACACACACACACACACACACACACACACACACACACACACACACACACACACACACACACACACACACACACACACACACACACACACACACACACACACACACACACACACACACACACACACACACACACACACACACACACACACACACACACACACACACACACACACACACACACACACACACACACACACACACACACACACACACACACACACACACACACACACACACACACACACACACACACACACACACACACACACACACACACACACACACACACACACACACACACACACACACACACACACACACACACACACACACACACACACACACACACACACACACACACACACACACACACACACACACACACACACACACACACACACACACACACACACACACACACACACACACACACACACACACACACACACACACACACACACACACACACACACACACACACACACACACACACACACACACACACACACACACACACACACACACACACACACACACACACACACACACACACACACACACACACACACACACACACACACACACACACACACACACACACACACACACACACACACACACACACACACACACACACACACACACACACACACACACACACACACACACACACACACACACACACACACACACACACACACACACACACACACACACACACACACACACACACACACACACACACACACACACACACACACACACACACACACACACACACACACACACACACACACACACACACACACACACACACACACACACACACACACACACACACACACACACACACACACACACACACACACACACACACACACACACACACACACACACACACACACACACACACACACACACACACACACACACACACACACACACACACACACACACACACACACACACACACACACACACACACACACACACACACACACACACACACACACACACACACACACACACACACACACACACACACACACACACACACACACACACACACACACACACACACACACACACACACACACACACACACACACACACACACACACACACACACACACACACACACACACACACACACACACACACACACACACACACACACACACACACACACACACACACACACACACACACACACACACACACACACACACACACACACACACACACACACACACACACACACACACACACACACACACACACACACACACACACACACACACACACACACACACACACACACACACACACACACACACACACACACACACACACACACACACACACACACACACACACACACACACACACACACACACACACACACACACACACACACACACACACACACACACACACACACACACACACACACACACACACACACACACACACACACACACACACACACACACACACACACACACACACACACACACACACACACACACACACACACACACACACACACACACACACACACACACACACACACACACACACACACACACACACACACACACACACACACACACACACACACACACACACACACACACACACACACACACACACACACACACACACACACACACACACACACACACACACACACACACACACACACACACACACACACACACACACACACACACACACACACACACACACACACACACACACACACACACACACACACACACACACACACACACACACACACACACACACACACACACACACACACACACACACACACACACACACACACACACACACACACACACACACACACACACACACACACACACACACACACACACACACACACACACACACACACACACACACACACACACACACACACACACACACACACACACACACACACACACACACACACACACACACACACACACACACACACACACACACACACACACACACACACACACACACACACACACACACACACACACACACACACACACACACACACACACACACACACACACACACACACACACACACACACACACACACACACACACACACACACACACACACACACACACACACACACACACACACACACACACACACACACACACACACACACACACACACACACACACACACACACACACACACACACACACACACACACACACACACACACACACACACACACACACACACACACACACACACACACACACACACACACACACACACACACACACACACACACACACACACACACACACACACACACACACACACACACACACACACACACACACACACACACACACACACACACACACACACACACACACACACACACACACACACACACACACACACACACACACACACACACACACACACACACACACACACACACACACACACACACACACACACACACACACACACACACACACACACACACACACACACACACACACACACACACACACACACACACACACACACACACACACACACACACACACACACACACACACACACACACACACACACACACACACACACACACACACACACACACACACACACACACACACACACACACACACACACACACACACACACACACACACACACACACACACACACACACACACACACACACACACACACACACACACACACACACACACACACACACACACACACACACACACACACACACACACACACACACACACACACACACACACACACACACACACACACACACACACACACACACACACACACACACACACACACACACACACACACACACACACACACACACACACACACACACACACACACACACACACACACACACACACACACACACACACACACACACACACACACACACACACACACACACACACACACACACACACACACACACACACACACACACACACACACACACACACACACACACACACACACACACACACACACACACACACACACACACACACACACACACACACACACACACACACACACACACACACACACACACACACACACACACACACACACACACACACACACACACACACACACACACACACACACACACACACACACACACACACACACACACACACACACACACACACACACACACACACACACACACACACACACACACACACACACACACACACACACACACACACACACACACACACACACACACACACACACACACACACACACACACACACACACACACACACACACACACACACACACACACACACACACACACACACACACACACACACACACACACACACACACACACACACACACACACACACACACACACACACACACACACACACACACACACACACACACACACACACACACACACACACACACACACACACACACACACACACACACACACACACACACACACACACACACACACACACACACACACACACACACACACACACACACACACACACACACACACACACACACACACACACACACACACACACACACACACACACACACACACACACACACACACACACACACACACACACACACACACACACACACACACACACACACACACACACACACACACACACACACACACACACACACACACACACACACACACACACACACACACACACACACACATGCATTTATGCACACATATCATCTTTCTAGTTGTGCTCCGTGGTTTAGGGGTAACATGCTAGCCTCTGGTCCCCAAGGATGGGGGTTCAAATCTGGCATTAAAAATTTATCAAGGCTTCCTTCAGATGGGAAGCAAAGCCAATGATCCCATGCCACAGATTTAGGGCACATTAAAGAACCTCAAATCTGATAAACATGCATCTGAGCAAAATAAAGAGGTCTTTCATACCAAATAAGGAGTGGGACACTGAGAAACCAGCAGTTAAAGAGCGTCCATAAATAAAAAATAGCCTCTGCCAGGTTTTCATAGAATTGGGAACAATCCTAGCAAAAGAAAAATTCCTATCTCCTGCTAGGAATCAAACCCAGGCTAGCATGCTAACCACCAGACCAGAGAAGCAATCTAGAAGATTATGTAATTACGTAAGTGTAGGTTATGCCAAAGAAAGTTTGACTTTCTCTCAGAAAGGAGTTGGCTATGACTAGATCCTAGATTTATTTTCCAAGCACATGTTCGTTTTTGATAAATTTAAAGGTGTATAAATGATAAAATTTATAAATCAAACTTTCATAGACAATTTTGGCAATGCTTGTTGATACACATAAATGCATGTTCCAGGAGAAAATCTATATTTTAAATGTTTAATGTAAAAATGATGTTGTTACTCTTGAACTTGGTATTAAATTATAACTTTCCCCTTTAACTAATCAGGAGTTACTAGTACTTTATAAAGTCTCTGTAATCAATATGCACACACGGGCATGTGTGTGTGTGTGTGTGTGTGTGTGTGTGTGTGTGTGTGTGTGTGTGTGTGTGTGTGTGTGTGTGTGTGTGTGTGTGTGTGTGTGTGTGTGTGTGTGTGTGTGTGTGTGTGTGTGTGTGCGTGTGTGTGTGTTTGCGTGAACAAGACATGTCCATGATGTGAGTTTCCTCTATGTCCCACAGTGCCTGATTTTCATAATCTTCTGTATGTATTTGTTTCTTGCTTACAGTGGGGTGTATTGCTAATAATTTGAAAGCCCGTGAAAGCCTCAGTATTTAAATAATTTGGAGGTTTTTCACCAGCTCGGTCGTGCTGGTCCTGCCTGTAACTTGTTCATGAGTTATGGGCTGTGCCACCTTTACTGCCTGGGTTTGAGTATAGTACACACAGTCACTGGGCGAAGGTCATAGCTGCTATGTTATACCATAAGTCCATGCACTTCCTCCTCACATTCTTGAAGCTGTGTTCTTTGCCGTAATTCCACAACCTAGTATGTCACAATGTAAAACCAGGGAGGTCTGTTGACTAGTTTGTGGGAAGTATGCATAGTTTCTATTTATCGAAAGGATGGACTCCAGCAGTGCTTTATTCTTTTCTTTTTTTAAAGTTATGTCCTCCAACTCTCATATTGGACAATGAATGAAATGGGCAAAATGATGCTCAAATAAACCCAGAATCCTTAGGGCTTAGAGTTACAGATGTATTTTTTTATCTTGAAAAGTGCAGAGCGATGCGCAGTGGTATCTGGACGAGTCCACCTCAGAACGGTTGCAACTGGAGGGGAGGGCAGGTCAGTTGCGTACCAGTTGCGAGCAACTAAACACGTGCAAAAGCTACTCGGCAACACTACAGCTTGTTTCAAAATGTGCCTGTCTCCTGGTTCCAAGAGGGCATTTATAAATGACGCCTCCTAACAACACATTAGGAAATAAAGTCTACATTTAAAAACACAAGAAGTAATAACCAATATCCATAGATTTATAAAAAAGGAACAATGGTCTGGGTCAGGTATAAAAATCTGGGGAAGGGTATCTGAGGCAACAGTTGTGTCTGAAAGCAGTTTAGGTGAGTTATTAAGGAAAGAAAAGCCATTGGTGCTAGTGCAGCAACATCCTTCTCTATGTCCAGTAAACAAAGATTAAGAATGCACAAAATCTAATTTGGATGTTTTAATTCAGAAGTAGTTAGGCAAAATATGAATAATGTTTAAAGCACAGAAAAACAAAAACCAACATTGAAGAAAGTTCTTATGAAGCTAAAAATTCTACTGACTTCCCAGGCAGTGTCTAAACATTAAGAAGAGTTCTTTTGGAGCTTGGATTATTTGAAAAAAAAAAAAAACACTAAGCATGACATACAAATTTTAATCGAACATCGCACCATACGTGCAAAAAGGCTTAAGTATTTACTAAATATTCGGAGATATTGAAGTGAAGTTTATATAGTTTATATGGATGAAACTTATATAAATATAGCTGGAGCATATGCCTGGAGTGAAATACGTTACAGGGACTCTGCAGCGATATTGAAAGGCCGACAGTTGTTTATTATGCCTGCTGGAGGAGAACAGGGTTTTGTTCCAAATGCCTATGTACTATTTAAGATCCAACAAAAGCGTGGAGATTACTACCATAGTAAGAATTACAACATAGTTTATAGCAGCTGCAAAACTGGCTTCGAGGATGAAATTTGTTTTTAGACACCTTATGCACTGCCCTTCCCTCTCGAAATCTTACGCGTGGGATGCATTGTGGCGATAGGTGCACTATCCCCACAACAGTTGCTACTCATCCCTACCGCGCAGGATTCCTGATAAAATAATACATCTTTATCTTTAATCAAGATAATTTTATCTTGATAAAATAATACATCTATACCAGGCTTATCTTTCAGAATAAGGGAAAATCCTGGAAAAAGCCTTATCCAGATAACTTACTCTGATATCAAACTCCAGATCTCTTGAACATAAGGCAGTACGCTACCATCTATGCTACAGAAGTGGGTGTAGTGTCTTGTGTGTCAAAAAGTATCACATTCAGTGAGGAAGTGGAACTACATCGTCATTATGCAGTACTGCATTCAGCTTTGTATGAGTACTATGAGCTAGGTTGGTGCCAATGTAATTGACACCAGAACAAAAGCAAAGCACATGAAGACAGCATTTCTATGGTTGTGCACCATGATGACAATGGCGAGTTTCTGGACTACATCATCATAAGTGATGAAACATTGGTTGCACATAACTCCCCATAAACCAAGCAGTAGTCAAGCATTATCATCACATCGATCTCACTAGAAGACAGACTTCAAGCAGACTGTGTTGATGCGAAAAGTGCTGTGTTCTGAAACATACAGGGGATTCCCCTCTTCAAATTCCTGACCAGAGGTGAGGTGATGAATGTTACTGTGAAATTTTGTGGAAATTGTGATATACCATTCGGAACAAGTGGTGCGAGATACTTAGTGCCGATGTTGTTTGCTGCATAACACTTAGCCACATGTACTGTGACGGACAACAGATCTGCTGAAATTTGGCTGCTGTTTAATCTTCACCCTAATAACCGGACCTTGCTTCCAGTGATTTCCTTCTGTTCTTACACTTGCAGGAATGACCTTGTTTCCAGTGATTTCCTTTTGTTCTTACACTTGCAGATATTCCTGTCCAATGTATGTTAGCAAATTCAGAGTGACAAAAAGCTGAATATGTCTGTCACACAGTGGTCCCAATCCCAGGAGCCTGACTTCTACAACACAAGAGTACAAAACTTGGCCCCACAGTATGACAAATGTCTGAATTTCAGTGGTATATATCAAATAGTTCAACATTTCCTGCATACGTTGCAATAAATGTTTTCCTTTAAACCATGTTTTGTTTCTATTAATAACCCTCCCTTTTATAAATAACCCCCCCTCATGTAATAGATTTATGGCACTTAAAATATTCAACCTGATTAAGAGGCCTCTGAGCTAAATTAAACAGTCTTTCATTCCCAATATAGAATGGGATGCTCAGAACCACAGTAAAGAGCCTATAAAGGAAAACTCAATTGATTGATTGTTGTAAATGATCCCAGGGAAACTCACTTTATGGATGCACCTCTTATTTACACAGTGTTCATGTTTATTCATTATTTCCCGCCCTCCAATTGAGCAAGAATGATGTCATAGTTGATTGTTGAGTCTATCTTGAAATCATAGTGCTCTCTACAGAGAAGAAGCAGTAAGGTTTGTGGAACAGTGAGCAAATTACAGCCCTCTGAGTGTGGCTGTGCTAGTAACTAATACAACCAGCCTCCCCTGGATATGGTCACAGAGCATTGCATCTTCATGGTTGAATGCTACTTTCGTACCAAAATTAAAATTGGTGCGACATATAAATATAATTTAAACCACTCCATAGAGGAGTTTATGCAACGCTATCCAGCATTCTGACAAGTCCGTCGGAGCGTAATGTTGTCAAAAGTGTTCAGGACCATCAAATTGACATACTTTTGTTTGCAACATAAACGTGTTACGCTTTATCAGTATACAATATAAACTTTTTGTCATTTACATGCTTAATTAAAATGTCTATTAATGTTGGTATCCTTATGTCTTTTAAAACCAATAGGTGCATCAAACATTTCCAAGATACAGGATCAGTTAACTCACAAAAAGAGAGACACTGGACGCTATAAAGTGACTGGTCACAATCTAGAAGTAATAAATAATGTTATGACAGAAAGGCCCCAAGCATACCTTCTCGCAATACAGACAGTGTTAAGGGGAAGAGATAAAGGAAATATAAGAAAATGGACCCATAAGACTATTCTTGTTTAAACTTGGATAAAAGCTTGGATAAAAGTACAAATTGTAATGTTAATTTATTTTTTATTCCGAGAACATTTTCTGCTAATTTTCTGGTGTGTAATGAAGTTATATTGAGGAAACTGTAGGTGATATAAAAGAACTGAGATCAAATTGAAATATTTCTATTTTATGTATGCATATATGACTACTATAGCAGAAAAATATATGTCCATTGAGAAATAAATGTTCATTGACTCATGTCATATATTCTTTATGGTATATTTTTATAGGTGCATAGTTAGCTTTGCAGTGCAATGCATTGCAGTATATGGTTTTTTTAAAAATAGTTATCCTATCTATGCACCATGTGAAATTACACATCTTTATATTACGTGGGCAGACCCACCTCTCAAGTAGTATATTTACCTGCTAGTAGAGGGAGGCCTCAGAGCTGCTGTCAGCACATCAAATACGATCGCAAGGCGCTAGGAGATTATCACATAAACTCGCTCCATCAGCAATGCTATTGATGACGTTAAATTTTGTATGGTAAAATCACGGGTAAAAATGAACACCGTGTATATCCAATATTACTGTGGAATGCCTAGAGCAATTTGAACAAAACGGTACCATACACACATATGATTCACAATCTGGGAACTAATATTTAGGGGATGGGTAGGGGTACAATAGAAATAATCTGAAACAACCAAATTTGTATTAAATCCATAGTTTTCAGAGTTGTCACAATGAATAGTGACACTCCTGGTTTCATTTAAGTTCAGGATCAAACTTTGTCAGCATGGGGTGAGAAGGAGTGAAAACACATACAAAATGGTTAGGATTAGTGCTGAATCCATATTTTTAGAGTTGATGAGATGAATACATTTCTATGTAACCTATCAGAATCCAGGTCACATACACCCTAGCCTAATCTTGGGTAGAACCCTGAAACCAGATTACCCTGTTGTGTCACTTTGGCTTGTTACAGCCTGATGGCCATGCACTAATGGTGGCAGGTACATGTAAGAGGCCTTACTCAAATTGGTAAGAGACTAATTTAAGCAATTTTTAAGGTTCTTTTCTTTATTACATGATCAACAAATTTAATTTTGCAATTCCTTTCTTGGAAGTGTTGAAAACAGTGTTGTTATGATAAATTAACTTTAAAGAGAGTCGATTAAAGACACTAGACAACACCTACTTTTAAATTTTTCCGGAACATGTTTCTGAGGCTTTGCCTCTATCATCGGCCGGCTCTCGACTGGTTCTCGTTGGTGTAGCTGATATTTTGTCACAGGTCTCCTCTGGTGGCGGTTCAAGGAACTTGCTGAACAAATCTTTCTGGGGGATGTGGAAATTGAATACTTTGTTCCTATTTTTTGAAATGCAGATTTGTTCCCATGTGGATAGTTCTTGTTTTCCTGATGTATGTTTTAGTAATTTTGGTTCTGGATTTATGTTGTGGTTTTTTTCCCAAAAATGTGTGGCAACTGCTGATTTTTCTAATTGTTTATATTTTATGTTTCTAAAGTGTTCCTTTGCTCTTGTTTCTAAATTTCTTTTTGTTTTTCCAATACAAACTTGACTACAGTCATTGCATTCAATTTGATATATACCAGAATTTTTGTTAGATGGAATGGCATCTTTGATGTTTGAGCAAATTAGGTTTTTTAAGGAGAAATGGTTGACTGGTGCTAGTTGAATGTTTTGTTTTTTGAAGACTTTTTTGAATTTATCATAGGCCCATGGATGGTAAGTGAATTTTTTGAAAATCATATTAGTTTCTGTAGCTGAGAGGGTTGTGGTTTCCTTTAGCAGCTTCTTCTTGTTTGCTAAGTTCACTTTTTTGTCCACTAATGATTTGGGAAAGTTATTTTTTTGTGCTATTTCAATTATTTTGTTGTATTCTGTTTTGTATTCTTCTGCTGTGAGAGGGATGTTTACCAGTCTGTATGCTAAACTATTGAAGATTGCCTGTTTGTGGGATCTTGGGCTGTAGCCATTAGCTTTTATGTAGTTGTCTGTCTGTGTTGGTTTTCTGTAAATGCCAAAGTTTAGTCTGTTTTTATTCCTCATTATTTTTAGATCCAAAAATGGTAAATGCTCATCTTTTTCTATTTCTACAGTGAATTTGATGCTTTTTTCTTGGATGTTTAAAAGTTTTAGTGCATCACTGATGTGTTTTTTTGGTACTATTGCAAAGATGTCATCTACATATCGTTGCCAGAGTTTGAACATCCAAGGGAAACCTTTGTTGATCCTTATTTCTAATGCACTCATGTACAGATCGGCCAGGAAGGGTGATAGGGGGTTGCCCATTGCTAACCCTGAAGTTTGGTGATAATATTTTGCTTGAAACTGGAAGAAATTTTGTTCTATGCATAATTTGGTTAGTTCGATGTAGTCTGTAATTTCAGGTGATGCCATTCCAAGTGATTTGAGCCATTTTTCTATCAATGGTGGGAGTTGATTAACTGGTATGCTGGGAAACAGTGATTTAACATCAAACGAGACTAGTGTGTCCTCTTCTTTTAGTTCAGTACCCTTAATGTGTTCTATAAATTCATAGGTGTTTTTGATGCTTAGGCTGTCAAATTTTGGAAATGAGTTGAATTTGTTAGGCACTTTGCAAGTTTGTATGTTGGTGAATTTATACTGCTAACTATAGTTCTCATTGTTATGGATGGTTTGTGTATTTTGGGTAAGCCATAAAGTCTAGGTAAGTTTGGGTTATCCGGTTTAACTGCATATTTGTTTGGTATTATGCTTGATTTTGCTATTGTTTTTTCAAATGACTGTATGCAAGTTTTCAGAGGATTTTTGTTAATGATTTCATATTCATTGTCAGTTAGCATTTTTTCCATTTTTTCAATATAATCTGATTTTTCCATTATATTGAAAAAATGGAGAAAATGCTAACTGACAATGAATATGAAATCATTAACAAAAATCCTCTGAAAACTTGCATACAGTCATTTGAAAAAACAATAGCAAAATCAAGCATAATACCAAACAAATATGCAGTTAAACCGGATAACCCAAACTTACCTAGACTTTATGGCTTACCCAAAATACACAAACCATCCATAACAATGAGAACTATAGTTAGCAGTATAAATTCACCAACATACAAACTTGCAAAGTGCCTAACAAATTCAACTCATTTCCAAAATTCGACAGCCTAAGCATCAAAAACACCTATGAATTTATAGAACACATTAAGGGTACTGAACTAAAAGAAGAGGACACACTAGTCTCGTTTGATGTTAAATCACTGTTTCCCAGCATACCAGTTAATCAACTCCCACCGTTGATAGAAAAATGGCTCAAATCACTTGGAATGGCATCATCTGAAATTACAGACTACATCGAACTAACCAAATTATGCATAGAACAAAATTTCTTCCAGTTTCAAGCAAAATATTATCACCAAACTTCAGGGTTAGCAATGGGCAACCCCCTATCACCCTTCCTGGCCGATCTGTACATGAGTGCATTAGAAATAAGGATCAACAAAGGTTTCCCTTGGATGTTCAAACTCTGGCAACGATATGTAAATGACATCTTTGCAATAGTACCAAAAAAACACATCAGTGATGCACTAAAACTTTTAAACATCCAAGAAAAAAGCATCAAATTCACTGTAGAAATAGAAAAAGATGAGCATTTACCATTTTTGGATCTAAAAATAATGAGGAATAAAAACAGACTAAACTTTGGCATTTACAGAAAACCAACACAGACAGACAACTACATAAAAGCTAATGGCTACAACCCAAGATCCCACAAACAGGCAATCTTCAATAGTTTAGCATACAGACTGGTAAACATCCCTCTCACAGCAGAAGAATACAAAACAGAATACAACAAAATAATTGAAATAGCACAAAAAAATAACTTTCCCAAATCATTAGTGGACAAAAAAGTGAACTTAGCAAACAAGAAGAAGCTGCTAAAGGAAACCACAACCCTCTCAGCTACAGAAACTAATATGATTTTCAAAAAATTCACTTACCATCCATGGGCCTATGATAAATTCAAAAAAGTCTTCAAAGAACAAAACATTCAACTAGCACCAGTCAACCATTTCTCCTTAAAAAACCTAATTTGCTCAAACATCAAAGATGCCATTCCATCTAACAAAAAATCTGGTATATATCAAATTGAATGCAATGACTGTAGTCAAATTTATATTGGAAAAACAAAAGAAATTTAGAAACAAGAGCAAAGGAACACTTTAGAAACATAAAATATAAACAATTAGAAAAATCAGCAGTTGCCACACATTTTTGGGAAAAAAAAACCACAACATAAATCCAGAACCAAAATTACTAAAACATACATCAGGAAAACAAGAACTATCCACATGGGAACAAATCTGCATTTCAAAAAATAGGAACAAAGTATTCAATTTCCACATCCCCCAGAAAGATTTGTTCAGCAAGTTCCTTGAACCGCCACCAGAGGAGACCTGTGACAAAATATCAGCTACACCAACGAGAACCAGTCGAGAGCCGGCCGATGATAGAGGCAAAGCCTCAGAAACATGTTCCGGAAAAATTTAAAAGTAGGTGTTGTCTAGTGTCTTTAATCGACTCTCTTTAAAGTAAATTTAATTTTACTTTTATTCATTTATTTTTACACATTATGGTACAGACCTTTTACATTTTTTTGAGAATATTTGTATGCAAATTTTTCTATTTGATTATAAATACAAATATGTAGCAAAAATAATTTATTGCGGCCAATAGACTCTTACAAGAGCATCTGACACTGTCAATTATCTCTATACAGTCAAAATACAAAATGATCAAAATACATAAGTTATTTACAAAATATAGAGTTGTTTACAAAAGTATAAGTTATTTAAAAAGTTCAAAATGCCTAAATTACGTACAAACCTTATTGTATACATAGGTATACAACTCATTTATACTACATACATACATATATATTACAGTTCATTTATACTATACAAACATTTTTGAATTAGGTATGATTTTAAGACTCGTTTAAATTTTGAGTCAGAAGTATTCTTAATTACAGATGGCTAATAGGAAGGACTATCAGAAGCATTTTATTACTCAACATAGTTATTTGTGGGTTATTACATTAATAATCAAATGCATATGCTTACCGTTATTCTGTCATATGCTGAAGGTTTTCCTCCTCTTTGAACATGTCCAAGTACCGTTATCCTGGTATCTTGTTGGAGTTTGTCTTCTATTACCTTTTTCACCATTTCTCCAGTGATAGGTTCACCATTGCAGTCAAGAGCACCCTCAGAAACTAAGATAATGTTCAGACGCTGACCTGCATAACGCTCCTGTAATGACAGAGCACTTCTTTCTCAAATTCAAAGAGAAATAAAAGGTTTAATAATAATTGCTCTTTTATATGAAAATTAAATTCATTTTATACACTTTACTTGCCTCCTTCAGTTTGTTACAGAGTTCATCCTCCCAATCTTCTGGAACTGGAGATTCAGGAATGAATAAATAGTCTGCTGCACAAGACATTGCAGCAACAATTGCCAAATACCTGTTATTGCATTTAAAAAATAAAATCAGCAGTTGTTCAGATCTTCAGGCATTTGGAGTCTCAGAGTAAAAATCTTATATGTTACATGTACATTACTTTCTCTACCCACAATCATTTATTACCCACTTATTCTGCTGCATGCAGTATGTAATGAAAATATTGCAGTCCATCAAAAAACTGATAACAAGATTTCACCAGAAATACATGTTTTTATTTTAATAAATGCTGTGTGCGTGAGTGTGTGTGTGTGTGTGTGTGTGTGTGTGTGTGTGTGTGTGTGTGTGTGTGTGTGTGTGTGTGTGTGTGTGTGTGTGTGTGTGTGTGTGTGTGTGTGTGTGTGTGTGTGTGTGTGTGTGTGTGTGTGTGTGTGTGTGTGTGTGTGTGTGTGTGTGTGTGTGTGTGTGTGTGTGTGTGTGTGTGTAAACATTATAACTCAAAAGATATTTAAATACTGAACTTAGCATTTAAGTTCCGCCACATCTTTCATAGATTGGATACAAATATTTTCAAGAAAATCACCCTACCCCAGACTATACCTTAAATTGAACAGCTTTCAAAATTTTGATTTTTCCAAAAATGACTATAATGATGATAATTAAAATACCTTATGTTTAAGGTGTTTTCAGGATAAATTAAATGTATATCATGAAATTTCTGGGAATGTCCTCAAAAGTTCTCTTCATTGTGAATGATTTTTCAATAACTGGTAAACTCCTAGGGATAGATAAAAATGTAATGCGCAAAATTAAAGTTGCATACACATTTTGTAAGTGACCCACTTCCATAATATTCCTTGTTATTCTTTTTAATTTTTCAATACTTATACTTTTCTCAAATGGGAAGCTGTTATTATTTTTTTGTGTTCTGGCCATGCAAATAGAACAGAATTTCAAAGCTATCACAGGCATAAGAACCTGGAGAAGGAAATCAGCAACTACCAACATCAAGCAACAAACACTGGATGCAATTCAAAATGACAAAAATACCTATGAAGAGGGAGAAAGAAGTCAGAATAAAATGATATCTGACAGCAAAGCACAGAAGTATGCAGATATAAAAAGGAAATTCACAGACAAAATCTGAGAGAAAATTCAGTCTATGACGGAAAACTTTTTAATCACAGTTAGTACAATGATTAAAGAGGAAATTGAAAACACACCACCACAAACAGAATTGAACTGAACTAAATTAATATATCAAAAAAGCTATTTGTAGTCGGTTTTTTCAACTAATTTGGATGTAACTTTTACTAAATTTCTCCAAACACACATAATAAATTAAATTTATCGATAAAACGCACCATTTAAAATATATTAAACACATTACTACATATTTTACTTAACCTAGTTGTATAAATTTGGCACTGGGCTGATCACTCATCCCAGAATCTCTCTGATCCTCACCCCGTTGCGTACGGGCCTCAAGGTTGCACGGTTCAGAAGGCCCTATGTTCCACTTAAGGAAATACAGAAATTCATTCATTCAGTTGTATAAATTGCCTGGTGCCAACTTTTAAACAAGCCAACTCAGATTGCTTGCACCCAGGTCTTCTAGTATTGCGGAGTAGCATAGCATCCACTCCGTCATCTAATCTAATTTCCTTTCTGTCTCCACTAGTTGTCCCAGCATGTTTTCTTTTCCAACCTTCATTTTCTCATCCAGTTTTCTTTAGCTTTCCAAAACAAGTTCCCCATATTTCTATTTCTACTTTCATTCCCTCCCCCCCTCCCCGTAACCATTCTTATAGCTATCATCTTGCTTCATATCTTTTCCCATTTCTTCTCCCACACTTTCTGTCTCCATACTGCTAGTTCTGTGCACTCTGTTAAATAATGAATTGTACTTCCTTTTTCTCCACATAATTCACATATTCAATTGTGCTTCTTCTTATCCCTCTTAAATACATTGATCCCGTTCTTATCCAAGCCATTCCTTCACTCTCCTGTCTGTTACACTAGTCTACATATCGGTTTCTTCCCCATTCTCTCTCTATTCTGTAAAAATTTAATGGTTTTCTATTTTGTGGCTCTACCCATGTCTCTTGTCTTTCTCTAACCTCCATTTGGATATATTTTCCAAAAGCCATCTACATTCCTATTTTCTAGTCTCCATATGTCCCACATTCCTATTTATTCCGTGGTTTCTTCTGCTTCTGACCACCATCTATTCCCTTCCCTATTGTCACCCAATTGTCGGAAAGACAGACCAACGACAGCTGGGAAGGGACCAGAGGCATACGGGCCACACCCACTCATCTATCTCAGTCACTAACTGAGGGGATGATTAGGGGAGTGTCACTTGTCTCTGGCCGCCTCTTCCTCCCCTCCCCTGCCATCTGGAACCTTCGCGGTGATTCACGGAAACTAGAGGCTTCGAGAAAACGGCGATATTCTTATAAAAGGGCTGTAGTGAGTGAATTGAGTCAGCGAGTGCTTGACGAGCTAGTGAACGGACGAGAGGACTGTGTACGTGCAGTGGAACTGTAACGGACGAACTGGTGAATCATAACTGTGTGCATTACGTAATTCTGTGTAATTGGCAAGTGTTCAACTGTAACTCGGTGGAAATAAAGAACATTTTGAGTTTGTGCAATTGGACTTTTAATTTCGCGAACCCACAAAGTCATACTGGTGTCAGGAAGCGGGACAACAACATCACCGAACATTACAACTATGGACGCGGCATTGGAAAAGATTTTGGAGAAGATGATGGAAATGAAGGCCAAACTGACCTCGGAAATGAAGACGGCAATGAAAACCTCGCTGCAAAAAAAAAAAAAAAAAAAAAAAAAAAAAAAAAAAAGCGGCAAATAAAAGCCTGGCCGCGGAACTGAAACAAATGAAGACGGCCAACGACAACATCACCGAGAAGATGGAAGAAATGAAGGCGGAATTAACAGCGAAGACGGAAACGGCAAACAACTTGGCCACGACAATGACAGCAAAGATGGCCGAACTGACCACGGAAATGAAGGTGGCGAACGAGGCTCTCGCCGCCAAATTTGAAGAACAGTTGGCCGGCGTGAGGGATGACATGACGGAGCTGGGCAAGCGGATGGGCCAAGTGGACGAGCGCGTCGAGGACCTGGCGAGCCGCGTTAACGACCTGGAAGGGAAGGCCGACAGCAGCGTCAAGTCCCTGAACGCCATGGTGGAGGACGTCTTCGGCAGGAGGTTGAAGGATTTTTAGACCGACGCACCGGGACGCGACACAACATCGGCGCGCGTCAAACCTCCGAAATATGACGGCGGGTCAACATTTGAGGTCTTCCGCCGCCAGTTCCACACAGTGGCCAAGCACAACAAATGGTCGCCAGAGGAGGAGGCCACACAGTTAATTGCCAGCCTGCAGGTCCGGGCTGCTTAAGTCCTGAACGCCGTACAGAAAACGGCGGCACCCAAGGACATCTGGGAGGCATGGAGAATCGATTTGGGAACCACCGCTTAGCCGCAGCGTACCGCAGCCAGCTGAAGGCAAGGTCCCAGCAGCCAGGGGAGGCGCTGCAGAAGTTCGCCCTGACAGTTGAACAACTGGATAGCAAGGTCCTAGTCGACCTCCCACCAGAGTTCGTATCCCGGGAAGTTGCCTACACATTCGTGGACGGGGTACGAGACACGGAGATTCGTCAGCGCCGAATGCTCAGCGATTATAAAACCATCCACGAGGCGCTGACGGCAACATTAAAGATGGAGGCGGCCAAGGTAACAGCTATACCGACGTCGAGAACGAGGAGTGTGCGCTACGCCGTAGACAGAAGACCAGCCGAGGTACTCCGGCGCACACCTAGTGGCCTGTGTTGGGGCGTGGACAGCCCGGGCACCTGCAGAGAGACTGTCCACACCAGGAAGAGCAGCCGGAAAACGAGTAAGGGCCGTCGTGGAGAGGGGCAAATTGGCGCCATCACCACCATCCCCTCGAATGACACTGCGCGCCGACAGCCAGCGGATGGATGACAGCCTCATCGCGGACGGCTGGGTAAGAGAAAAGCCGTGCCGCGTGCTGGTGGACACCGGGGTGGCCGTGACCATAATCAGACCTGACGTGGCAAAGGGTTTGCCGACAAGGAAGCCGAGCCGACCATACCAGCTTGTCACGGCATCGGGTGACACCTTGCCTGTGGAAAAGGAGGCCCTGCTGAAGCTGACCTTGGGAAGGAGCACCATACGTCTGTGGGTGTTCGTCGCGAAAGTGGCTGAGGAGGTGATACTGGGATTGGATGCCCTCAGGAGCCATGGGGCAACGGTCGACGTCGGCAAGAAGGTCCTGCGGCTCAACGGAGAAGAGGTTATACTCCGTCAACCAGAAGAGCGCCTTTGAACTTGCAGGGTCGTCTTGAGCGAAGACGTGGTTGTCCCCGCGAAGAACGAGGTGGTGGTGACGGCGCGACTGGAAGGCCAGAGAACCAGGTACATGATGCTGGACCAGAAGACGCCTATACACGGACTGTGTGTAGCCAGGGCATAGCTGCCGTGACGAGAAGAGGTGCCAGGGAGACTGCTAAACCCAACGGACACCGATCACGACGTCCAGGCCGGGACGAAGTTGGGAACGTGCGAGCCCGTGGTGAGCGTAACATCAATCGGCAAGATACAGGAGCCGGCGCCGAAGCAACACCTGGGGCCCCGGCTGGAAGGCTTACTGGAGAGGGCGGCCGACCACCTGACCGCAGAACAACTGGAGAAAGTTCGACAACTACTAAGACGGTATCAGCACGACTTCAGCCAAGGTGATAGTGACTACGGCCGCACGGACAAAGTGCTTCACCGCATCGACACCGGGGACGCCCGGCCTATTCGGCAACCACATAGGAGCGTTCCGCTGGCGAAGCAAGGAGCAGTACGAGCCATATTCTGGAGGACATTGAGATCCAGGGGAGTGATTGAAGAGTCTGACAGTCCTTGGTGTTCCCCTGTAGTCTTGGTGACGAAGAAGAAGGGCGAGCTGCGCTTCTGCGTAGACTACCGAAAGCTGAACGCTGTCACCCGGAAGGACTGTTTTCCCTTACCCCGGATTGACAACACCCTGGACACGCTAGCTGGTGCACAGTGGTTCTCGACCCTGGACCTGAAGTCGGGCTACTGGCAGGTAGCTCTTGACCCACGAGACAAGGAGAAGACCGCATACTCGACAGGCCAAGGGCTCTGGCAGTTCACAGTTATGCCCTTTGGCCTCTGCAATTGCACCAGCTACCTTCCAACGCCTCATGGAGTCAGTGATGAGAGGGCTGACTTACGACGCCTGCCTGCTATACCTGGACGACATCATTATCGTCGGAAAGACTTTTGATGATGACCTCGAGAATCTGAGTAAGGTGCTACAGAGACTGCAGGCGACCAACTTGAAGCTGAACGCGAAGAAGTGCCAGCTCTTCCGCAAGGAAGTGAACTACTTGGGCCACATAGTCTCAGCAACCGGAGTGGCCACAGACCCGCAGAAGACACAGGCTGTGAGAGATTGGCCTCGCCCAAAGGATAAGAAAGAGTTGCGCAGTTTCCTGGGGCTGTGCAGTTATTACCGCCGCTTCATAAAGGGGTTATCCAACATCGCCAAACCCCTCACCCGCTTGACAGAGGAACACCGGCCTTATGTGTGGACGGAGGACGCCGAAGACGCTTTCCAGCACCTGAAGGAGACCCTGTGCAGTGCTCCAATTTTGGATTTTCCAAAACCGGGTGGCGCCGTCATTGTGGCCACCGACGCCAGCGACCATTGCATTGGAAGTGTCCTATCGCAGATCCAGGACGGCCATGAGCGGGTGATCGCCTACTACAGCAAGACGCTATCCAAGGCAGAGAAGAACTACTGCGTCACCCGACGAGAGTTACTGGCGGTAGTAAAGACCTTGGAGTACTTCCAAAGTACCTTTACGGTCAGCCATTTCACCTGAGGACTGACCATTCCGCCCTAACCTGGCTATTGAGCTTTAAGAACCTGGAAGGCCAGACAGCATGTTTGGTCTAGAAGCTGCAGGAGTACGACTTCACCTCGGAACATCGTAGAGGGAAGAGCCACGGTAACGCAGACGCCATATCCCGAAGACCCTGTCCAGAAGAGTGCGGCCAGTGCACAAGAGTGGAAGAGAAGCAGCGTAGTTATGGCAGTGCCTGCGGACGGCTGGGATAGCGCAGGCCTGAGGAGGGAGCAGCTGGCGGACGCAGACTTGGGGTGACTCTTGAGGGAAGTAGAGGCAGGGACGAGACCAACCTGGGAGGACATCGCACCGAGGAGCGCCACCTACAAGTCGTACTGGGCCCAATGGGACTCGTTGAAGACCAGAGAGGGCGTGCTGTTCCGGGTATGGGAGTCACCCGTTGGGTAGACGCAGAGAGAACAGTTGGTACTTCCCCTGAGTAAGATCCCGGAAGTCTTGGAGGAAGTTCACGCCGGTACTTCGGGAGGACACCTGGGAGCGAACCGAACGATTGACAAACTACGGAAGCGCTACTACTGGCTGAGACTCCGAGCAGATGCTGAGAGATGGTGCCGTCAGTGTCACGTGTGCGCGGCGAGTCGTGGCCCCTAGACTAGGAGCTGGGGTCGCATGCAGCAGTACAACGTCGGAGCGCCATTCGAACGGATCGCCGTTGACATTGCCTGACCGTTCCCAGTTTCCGACCGAGGCAACATGTACCTAATAGTGGTCGTGGACTACTTCACCAAGTGGCCGGAGGTGTATGCCATCCCAAACCAAGAGGCAAAGACAATCACAGACTGCCTCGTGGAGCAAGTGTTCTGTCGATTTGGGGTGCCGTTAGAGCTGCACAGTGACCAGGGTACCAACTTTGAGTCCAACCTAATGAAGGAGGCGCTACAAAGGCTAGGAGTTAAAATGACCCGCACGACGCCTCTACATCCCCAGTCGGATGGCATGGTCGAAAGATACATCAAGACCTTAGAGGAACACCTGAGGAAGGTCGTGGCTAGCCATCAGCGAGACTGGGACGTCAAGGTGCCACTGTTCTTGCTGGCCTACCGCTCGTCTACACACGACACAACTGGAATGACGCCAGCCAGCTTAATGTTTGGCCGAGGGTTACGCCTCCCTTGTGACCTGGCTTTTGGAAGCCATCCGGAGGCGAAGCAGCCGGTGACCGAGTATGTGGAGAACCTGGTTGACCATCTCCACGACATGCACGAGATGGCTGGCCAGAACATCCAGAAGGCGAGCGACCGCATGAAGACCAGGTATGACAGGCATGCCAACAGCCAGGGGTTCCAGCAAGGTGACCTGGTCTGGTTGTACCATCCTACGCGGACCAAGGTGCGCTGTCCGAAGCTTCAGCAGCCATGGCAAGGGCCGTACCGGGTGGTGAAGAGGATAAATGACGTGGTCTACCGCGTCCAGAAGGTGCCCCGAGGAAAGATGTTGGTGGTACACCTGGATCGTCTAGCCCGCTACGATGGTGCTGTTCGCGATGACCAGCTTTGAGGAGGAAGCAGTGTCACCCAATTATCGGAAAGCCAGGCCAACGACAGCTGAGAAGGGACCAGAGTCATACGGGCCACACCCACTCATCTAATTCAGTCACTAACTGAGGGGATGATTAGGGGAGTGTCACTTGTCGCTGGCCGCCTCTTCCTCACCTCCCGTGCCGTCTGGAACCTTCGCGCTGATTCATGGAAGCTAGAGGCTTCGAGAAAACGGCGATGTTCCTATAAAAAGGGCTGCAGTGAGTGAATTGAGTCAGTCAGTGCTTGACGAGCTAGTGAACGGACGAGAAGACTGTGTACGTGCAGTTGAACTGTAACGGACGAACTGGTGAATCGTAACTGTGTGCATTACGTAATTCTGTGTAATTGGCAAGTGTTCAACTGTAAGTCGGTGGAAATAAAGAACATTTTGAGTTTGTGCAATTGGACTTTTAATTTCGCGAACCCACAAAGTCACACTATTGTTCATTCATACATACCTTTAGGATTTCAACACCTACTTTTGCCAAGCACTTATACCAACATTTTCAGGATTCTTTCAGTTATTGTACCTTTTCTTCTGGTTTTCCCTAATTCTACTAAGAGTACTTCTTCTGGAGCTTATCTACAACACAAACAAAGGAATTCCACCAAAATCTATAGATAATAAAATAGAACCCAGAACGTCAACTTAGCAAAATGAAACAACAAGCAACACTAATACTCAAATGGAATAAATAGCAACCTTGAAGAGGATGAGAGATACACCATAGTGCAGAATAGACGATGAAAAGTAAAACAGAATATGGTACCAGAACAGCTTTGGACCCAGAAATGATGGCAGGTGGGAGAATAACCTGGACTTTTGCTGGATGTCTCTCACAATAAACAGAGGAAAAGGCATACCTAAACAAGAAAGGCATACCAAGTGAACAAATTAGGTGTGAAGAACTGAGAATGCTTGGAAAAAACAGGAATTCAAAATTTCAACACTGAGCAGATACTGAAAATCCAGAATTTTGGCTGAATGTAGTTAGGAATGTCCTTTTGATTTTCTGCAGGCAAGGAACAAAAGTCAAGCTTCTTACTAAAGATGCACCCATAAAACATATTGTGTATGTGTCTCCTCTTCAGAAAATCAGCATATTTAATGTAAATTAAATGTAAATTGATCCTATAGAATATAGAAGGACAAAGAAATATAATGAACATAGTGACAGGAACAATGCTACAAGAGCATGCCATTATCATATTCATGAAAACCTTTGCAATAAAACCAGTTGGGATTCCAGGAAAATAGACTGCACATACACCAGAAATATAAGGAGTAAGCAGGAAGACCTTCAGAAGGAGAGTCACGCATGGAACAGAACATTTTTGAGAAGATCTGGTGTTCACAAAAGGAAATAAGTTTAATGTGATAAAACAGGAAGTTTTTATGACATCAGAACCAACAGAAGTTAAAAAACATATCCCAATCGTATCTTGTTTCAAAATGGAAAATAAATCACAGAGAATAAGTCACTGTAGCAGAGTAACAAGATATCAAGAAAAATAATTATTCAGAAACTGAGAGAAACTAAACAGGAAATTCAATCCATAAAGACAAATATAAGACAAGTTACAGAAGCCATGGAAACAATTGAGCATCTTATCTAAGAACATAAAGGACCCAGAGAAAAGCAAAATCTTGGTTTGATACAGCATGCTAAAACCAAAGGACCGAAACTCTCAACGTACTGCACCAAGCAAAATCGACGAACTAGAATCAAGATTCAGAACAAATTTGCAGACTGCAAGAGACAGTACAAGGTTTACCTAAGACAAAAGCTGAACAAAATACTAAAAGAGTAGGCTAGAGACAGTGAAGCAGGAGAAAGATGCCCATTTGTGGCTCTCAGAAGAAGGAAAATAATGTATACCATACACCAAAAGTACAATGGAATTCTGGTAAGCACATTTCTAGTTAATTTTAAACCAAGAAAACAAAGGTTAAGCCTGCAACAAAATAAAACCACTGGCAGATGAAATATAACAGCAGTTCACAATACAAGAAGTTTTCAGGATAATAAGAGTGCTCAAGAGTAACAAAAGAGCAGGACCTGATGGGATCTTCAATAAATTCCTTAAAGGATCAAACACAGAGGTAAAAGCAACATGGGCCAATGTTAAACAAATGTGTAGAGTGAGGCGAAAGCCAAAATGCATGCAGACAGGCCACAATAAAGGTACTTTACAAAGGAAAAGGACCCACAAATGATCCTAACCTGCACTGAGTGATTGCTGTAGGAAAAAACACCCTTTTAAGCTGACGAACAATCTGAATGCACAACTAAAATGTGCAATAGACAGGAAAATATCTGAACAACCATTTGGCTTTATGAAACATCAGTCTATTCTACAAGAAGTAGATCACCTACTTAAAGACATACACAAAGAAGGTCGAAGCAGAAGTTCTCTGTTGTGTTTGTAGATTACAGTAAAGCTTTTGACATTGTGAACAGAAAGCTACAGATCTCAAAGCTAAGAAATGTGAATGAGCTGGACAGGAACACTCTAACATTTATTCAATGTATATTAGCTTGATATATCTTAAGGATAGACAATGCATTTCAGAACTCAAAAGAAGTCATTCAAACCAGAAGAATTCTTCAGGGGACTCTTTAAGCCCTCTTCTCTTGAATGTGATGACAGCAAATATAATCCAGATATGCTGTTCATTAGTAAAAATATATATATGAAGGCAATTTGGTACTTGGAGCAACAGATGGGGAAGAACGGCAAGAAAGATGTACAATCTTACATCATGGGCTAACAAAATTGGCTTCAACATAAATTTCTCAAAAACGGTTCAGATGCTATTCAGAAAGGGTGGTAGGAAATGACTGCAGCCAATTCCAGAGCAGCAAACAAATCACAAATGCCTTCAAATATCTGGGAGTAACACTCCAAATCAAGTCAATCCAGTAGAATACACACAAAAGAGAGAGTGGCAGCTACTGCAATTATAATACACAACATACAAGATATCAGACACTGTCACTTCCAATAGCCATAAAACTTTTTGAGCTCAAAGTACTCCCCATATTGACATATGGAATACAGATCATATGGACCAACCTTAGCTATGAAGACCTAAACATCTCAGAAAATGTGAAAGCAAGATTCCTGAAAGCTGCAATGGGAATTTTAAAACTCACTCCTACACTTGTATATGAGTTAGCAAGTGAAACCTTCCTTGTAGGATACCTACACAAAAAGTTCCTGCTACCAGCCAGTAAACAAGGAGCTACATTGAATGAGATAAGACACCAGAAGAGAAAAGAGGTACTGGAAAAGTTCTATGTGACAGATGTGATGACCAATTGAAACTGGACTAGGCCAAACAATAGGATATGCAGTATGGTAAGAAGACTGGCATGGATATCATGACAAATTCTGCAGAAAGTCAAATTATCATGATCCATCAAAGGATTACATTTGCTGAATGAATGAATGAATGAATGAACGAATGAACAAACGAACAAACAAACTAATGAATGAACAAATGAACGAATGAGCAAATGAATGAATGAACAAACGAATGAATACACCTTTATTTTTATTTTACATAATTTACAATATTTTACAATATTTCTATTGCTTACCTTACCCTAAGTACAAATAATAGTCTAGCTGTTCCTTATCCCCTTGGTCCTCTAGTTGCTTGGCTCCCTGACCTTTGAGTTGCCTGGCTCCCTGGCACCTCGGGGTGCCCTCCTCCTACTTTCTCCTTACTCTCTCCCTTGTTTCTCTCCTCCCTTCTCTATTCTCTTCTGCGCCTCTTTTCTTCTCTTACTCATTTCTCTTTCATATTCTTTAAAAACTCTCCCATGCTCTTATTCTTCTTTTCCCCCTTTCCTGTCAGCATTCTCATAGCTACTAATTCTTTGTCCATTTTATCCCATTTTTTTCCCCATACCTTATTTCTCCACTCCGCTATTTCTGTGTACTCTACCACATAATGCGCCTTGCTCTCTTCTCCTACATACTTCACACACCCCTGTATTTCCCTCCTAACCCCTTTCAGAAACAGTGTTCCTGTCCTCATCCATGCCAGCCCTTCTCTTTCCCCCTTAATGCAATGATCCAGGCATATTTTTCTTTCCCACTCCCTTTTTATTATTCTATAGAAACCCAATGACTTTTTTACTTTCTAAGCTTCCCCATATCACCTGTCTTCCTTTGTCCTCTGTCCTATTTCTCCGAAACATCCAAAATCCTTCTCTATTTCCCCTTATCTTCTTCCAAATATTTCGCCCATTCCTATTTCTCTCATTTTACCTTCTACCCCTGTCCACCAACTGCTCTTACTTTTCATACATTTTTGCTAGTCCATGCATAACCTTAAAATCTCTTTCTCTTCTTTTATCAAACATCTATACTAAAATTTCAAGACCTTTTAAGTATGTGATAAATCATGTACAAGAAACCACTTAGTGTTTGATTAAAGAGAACAAAATTGTTGCTGGAATGCACCAGAGACCAAAACTAATGCACTTTTGCACACAATTCCTAGGTAGTATTATTATTAAGGCCATCACATAGTGACCAGTTCTTCAAATATTTGATTGTCACTTAAGACTACTGTATTCCCATATTCCTCATGCACATACAAAATAAATTAGCAATAAGCTAGTTTCTGTAAATATTTATGTCAATTAACATCAAGTAGATAGAAGATTAACTGTTTGTTCAAGAGTAGAGAAAGTCAAACATCAGAAAGTCAGTGGAAAACATTAAACTTTTTGATAAAACTTTTACAAACCATTCGTATGAAAGTCTATTTTTCCATCTATTTCATGTTAACAAATTTAAACCACTGCAGATATATTTTCATTTAATTATTTGTTAAATGTAAAAGGAGAGAGAGCAAACTTAAATGAGATATCAAACGTTTCAAAGCTAGTTATTAAATGCTGCTTCTATAACATAGCAAAAGACAACTAAACAGTGACAGTACTTTAAAAATTAGTTAAATAAAAATATGTGTTAATGTACCAACATTTTAAAATGGACCTATAAGCATAAAAGAATTTCTCCTAGCTTCATACAGATATTTTGTATTAATGTATATGTATATTGAGTTCATTAATGTATCAGGAATATGTATGTTACTACTTAGGTGTATCCTTTATATCTTAATTTGATGATTCTTCTATCATTTTTAATTTTATAACTCCATAAAACTCTTAATGTCATAAATATTATACTGTAAATCTGTGACTGTGAATGTTTAATGGGTATGAAAATACATGCAAAATTTGAAAACATGGAGTGCATGCAATAGATAAATATGCACAAATAGCTCACCTAAGTTACTGCCTTGTAAATGAACTCTTATGTGAGTTTTCTCATCAGCTGCTCCCTACGTCCTTACTATTGGTGTATTTGCAACTGTTTAGTCCCATTAATATTAAGAGCTCCAGATACAGCTTTCCCTCAAATAATATAAATTTCTCACCTCTTGCTCCCTCAAGCTTACTCCTGGAGGTAACCTTTCTTGAAAGCAAGTTAATATTGCATTATCACCCAGTTTTGAGCTATGTTTAAGGTTTCAAGTCTCTAGCCCATCAGGAAGTTAGTTTAAAGTTAAATGCAAAATTTGTACTGAACAGCCAGACAAGAAAGTGAGTTAACAAAAATGTTTTAAAATGATCAAAGTATTGAAAACTATAATAAATAATAACTACCTTGGAAATGGCTGGTGTCATAAAAATCATTATTTGAAATAAATTATGTATTAGAGTTTTTCATTTTTGCATAGTATATTTTTGTCTATCTCTTATGGTTTAACCATTATTCAAAATTATACAAAATTTCTTCTGAATGAAAAGGACTTCATATTGTGACTTTGTGGGTTCGTGAAATGAAAAGTCCAATTACACCACTCAAAAATGTTCTTTATTTCCACCGACTTACAGTTAAACACTTGCCAATTACACAGGATTACGGAATGCACACTACTAAGATTCACCAGTTCGTTTGTTACAATTCCACTTTGCTCTCGCAATTACGTACAATCCTCCGATGCACGTACACAATCTTCTCGTCCGTACACTAGCACTGCACTCTTACGCTGCTTGCCAAGAACTGACTGACTGACCTCCAGCCCGACGTGTTGCTTATATAGGGTCAGCTGGCCAATCTAGAAGGTTCTGGATTAGATGAAATATCCCGTAAGTTCGAGAACTCAGGTGGAACAGAAAGAGACGGCGCAGTGATGTTTTTTTTTTCCAGCCACCCCTCGTTACCGCTATAAGACAAACGAGTGGGCGTGGCGAACACCGTCCGTCTCCTGCTGCTGCTGCCGGTTCTATAGGGAGTTCCGACGTTCGGGTGACAATATGCTACTCCCAGAAAGTTCAATATATACATCTTATTTGTCATGTAAAAATCTTAAATATGTGAGGGACGTTCAGAAATGATTTACATCAGTATCTTTTTGTAACTTATTTATTTCTGAACATGAGTCAATGTATATGGGATCTCTCAATATACCCTCCATTGAGTTGCCTTCCTGGCAATTTCATTGTTTTGTTACAGAACAACTGTTTGGGTGTACTTACCATGTATCCACTCATGGACAGCTGCCTGCAGTTCTTTGTTGTTTCTGAACCTTATCCCTCCCAGCATGTTCTTCATGCTGTCAAATAGAGCATAATCAGATGGAGTGAGATTTAGTGTACATGGTGGCACAACAATGAACCCCAGTGATACCATCTTTGCAGTTATCATATTGTTGGTGTTCACGTATTGTCATGCTGGATGAGTACTCCTTTGGACCACTTTACCTTTCATGTTAAAACTTTTTCAGTTTCCTGAAGAAGGCCAGTGAATCAAGATGGCTGAGAGTTCAAGCGTCATCAATTTAACACAGCTGGTAACTCAAGAAGACTTAACTAGTAACCATGAACATTTCAAGTCTTATACTGTAGCAATAATTATCTCTTATGGTTTACTAGTTAACCAAAACCTTTAGATAAAGAGGATTTTAGAGGCTATTTCCAGAAAATTCAAGATATATGATTTATTTGTTATAAAAATGTCTTAAACATATTGTATTTTAAACATAACTGTTAGCAATCTTTGAAAAAACAAGAAAGAAATTTTGAAAAGTGTTCCATGTAGAGTGTACGTTAGAGTGCAGGATTTTCTTGAAAACATTTTTGTCATAACCTTGGAAGATGCCAGAGATATTATGTACCAAATATGGTATTCAACCTACTTTTTGCATTTGAGTTACACTCTTAGCAAACAGACAGAAAGACATATAGACAGATATTACCAGTCTGAGAATGAGTGCAGTTGTTTGGGGAGGTTGCTGGTATAGCGTGGCTTGGTTTAGTGAGGTCAGAGAAGGCAGGAATACAGTGCAGTACATCTGACCAGCAAAACATTAGCACAGCACAAGTAGCATGACACATATTTTTGAACTTAATCAATCAATATCCCAGGCTTTTAAGTATTCTCCAGAAAAATAAAATGTGTAGTGTTTAATGCCCGCTTTTACTACATATGGCACCGCAGGCAATGACACTTATGATACATGAGATGAAGATGGAGCACCGGTGAAATGAGATGGCGGGGGAAACGGGAGATCCCAGAGAAAACCCGCCGCAGCGCCGAGTTGTCCACCACAAATCTCACTTTGCAGTCGCCTGGGATCGAACCCGGGCTGTCTTGTTGAGAGCCAAGCGGCCTAACCAATGAGCCACAGCACGGCCCGATTCTCCAGAATGTGTCCTTCTACCTTCTACCTTCAAAAGGATCTTTCCTTAACAGCATTCATGAGTTTACTTACTGCAGGAATTTCTCCTCTCTGTAAATCTCAAGAAAAGTACTGCCCACAACAAATTTTTCAAACTCATAGAGCTCACACTTCTTTGGATGTGGGCAATGTTTACTGGGAGTTGAAAGCTTTTTCCCATAAGCTTTGAATTTTGCACCTCTTTCACTATGCTGTACACAGCTCATTCACTTTTCCTCACTGTTATTACTGTCCTTTTTATAGAATTATTTAATGGAATAATTATACCTTTACATTTCTGTTCTTTACAAAACTGTAACACATTGAATATTAATTGTCTACTTTGTGAGTGTTTTACTTCACATGGCAGCATGTATATGTTTTGACTTGATTCGAGCCTGTCAACTGTAAGAGATTAAACTACTGCATTTCAGTATTGCTGAACAGTACAGGGAATGGTGACTTAATATTGATTATCTGTTTGCTTTTATGCAAGGTTCCACTGTTAGCCATCTACATTCATTCTTCCGACAGGTTGTAGATGCGCACATGAAAACCCTCCCCCCCCCCCCACACACACACACACACATAGACCTTTATGTAAAAGTGGTTTTTCTTGGGCTGAAGGGGTCTAAGAACATATACTTCTAGAGAAATCTCAACTCCAAATTTTTCGGTGGAGTGCAATATTTCCGCTATTTATAATATATGTTACAGAAGATAAAAGTTTTCTTGGTTTTGCAATTACATGCAGGTATATTAATCTGCAGCTCATTAAACATTTATATTTTCTTTTTCCAGCAACATATTTGGATTAGTGTCTCAATTGCATGTCAGAAGCAGTTAACATGAGCTTTTTTTTTTTTTTTTTTTTTTTTTGCTGCTGTTCCTCCCCCATCTGACGAACTAGGTAAGTTGTCTGTTCTAGTACAAAAGTGAATCGAGAAGATATTGACACATTGCTTCACTCACACTGCTTATTCACAGGACATGTTTCAAGAGCTCTTGCTCCTATCATCAGCTGATACTCGACCAAGAGAGTCGAGTATCAGCTGATGATAGGAGCGAGAGCTCTTGAAACATGTCCTGTGAATAAGCAGTGTGAGTGAAGCAATGTGTCAATATCTTCTCGATTCACTTTTGTACTATTTGTGCTTCACTGTCCCTACGCTTCTTCCAAGTTTATACTTTGTCTGTTCTACCCTTACATTGTTCCCTGCATCTTCTTATATAGGTCTTCCTATAATCCTATTGGCCTTTAAGGAAACCTGACATAAAAAAAACAAAAAAGCACTCAAAATGAATGTGTGGAAATTGTATTGCTTCACTCTGAGTAGAGTATACACACTTTTTGTAGACATATACTTCTGACCTGAAGCACCTAACTAGCATACATTCTCATAAGCTTCATCTTTTTTCTGAACAATTGTATTAACCTCTTTTCATTAACACTGCTTCTTTGCTTGACAATGGCAATTATTTTGTGCGTGTTGTGCTGTAATCTATGACCAAAAGATACTTTGAAATATTTTGGTATTGGTGGAATGGAATAGTGAATAACAATGTACTATAATTAACACATTTACTACAGAATGAGTATAAGTTATAACCTGAGACCAGAAACAACGTAGAATGCCTTTTTAAATGTCAAATCTATCTTCAATTTGAAAGTGAATCTGTACGAATTATACATTTGTGATTGAAATGCCACAGTTTTATATTGCCTTTTTCTACCTTTATCAATATAAATGCCTATTTTATGAAATAAATTCTTTTTGTTTTCATCATTTCATTATTTATCTCTTATTTATTATTACTTTATTAATTATTATTTTGTTAATTATTAAATATTTCCTTCAGGCATATTTTATTTCAATAAACTTTAGTCCATGACAATGAAAGTTACTTCGTTGGATGTATATTATTGTCTATAAGTTGCAGACAACATAGGCGCCTTTCATTCAGTTCCTTTTTTTCTTTGCAACAATGAGTGCTGCCGTGCAAATAAATGTATAGATAACAGAAAGCGTTTGAATTACTTGTATTTATTTTAAAAGGCAATAATGAGTGCAGTCTAACTTTGCTTTTCTTTCAGTTTTCATTGCAACATTGTTGTAACTAGCAGCAATATGCCAAAATTCAGTGTTCCTTTACACAGTAAATTACAAAGTTAATACATCTGGATCCGACATACTTTGTACCAGCAGTGAAGTACTCACATACAAAATATTTGAACAATCAGTGAACTACAAAAAGAATCATTTTATATCACAACATATTGGCACAATTAAACACAAAAATGCACTTTCCAAGACTACTAGGAAAATTTCTTTGTTTCCAAGAATACTTGCAACATCAAGTCGAAAATTTCAATTTGCAATCAACTTATGTAAAGCTTTCTTTAGCACTGGAATCCCATTGTGGAAATTACAGAATCCTACATTAACACAGTGTTTGGAGAAATATAATAACCAATCTGCACCTAGCGAGTCAAATTTGCAAAAATGCTGCTTAACTGAATGTTACGATGACACAATAAAAATCATTAAAGATAAAATGAAAATTAAGAAGATCTGGATATCTAATGATTTTTTTTGTTTTTTGTTTTTTTTTGTTTGTTTTTGTAATTTACGTCCTCCAATGTTAAGTCATATCGGACGATGAATTGAATGGGTGAAATGATGCTTAAATGAGCCCGGGGTCCAGAGAGCTTAGAGTTATCTGACATTCGTCTTTCAGGATAAGGGAAGACCCCGGAAAAACCTTATCCAGATAACTCACTCTGACCGAGATTCGAACTCGGGACTTCTTGGGCATGAGGCAGACATGCTACCACCATGCTACCGAGGCAGGCACATATATATCTATTGATGAGTCAACTGATACCATGGGTCATTTCATTGCTAATGTGGTTATTGGACCATTAGATCCTACAGAAGATAAATCAATGAAACCACTCCTGCTTACAACAAAGTATCTTGGGAAAGTTAACAATTCAACTATCGTGCATTTACTCACCAGTACATTAAAGTTGCAGTGGCCCAAAGAGGTTCAATACAACGTCTTAGATTTGATCTGGGATGTTGAACCATATATTAAAAGGCTGGAATAGCATTAAAAGTGCAATTTCCAAACATGCTTCACATGACCTGCATAGCACATGGCTTTCACAATGTGTCAGAAAAGATACACTGCTTCTTTCCGCATGTTGGTAAATTGATTTCCAGTATTAAGAAGATCTTTGTGATAGCCCCATCAAGAATCCTGACATTTAAATCCATTGCACCAGATGTACCTCTGCCACCCCCAACCTATCATAATGAGATGGTGGACATGGTCTCAGCAGTACTTCACTATGCTTCAAACGTCCAAAGTTTAACTGAGGTGGTGAACATTCTTAAGGATGAAGCATCTTCAATTGAACCAGCCAAGAAGTTTCTCAACTCTTTGGAAGTGAAAAATGACTTAACTTTCTTTGTGGCCGAGTTTGAGTTCCTGCCACAAGTGATCCACCAGCTTCAAGAAAGAGGACAACCTTTAATGAAGTCAGAAAAAATTGTGGATGATGCAATACAAAGACTGGACAGTTTACCAGGGAGACGGGCTTCATTAGTTAGCGAAAGTATAAAAAAGAGTTATCAAAAATTGTGATCTCAATAAACTTAGACACATTTCAAAAATTCTACAAGGTGACAGTTCTGTTGCAGTTGAAATAGATCCTACAATGATGCTGTTTTAGATTTGCTCCAATAACTTCTGTCGATGTGGAGAGGTCATTTTCTCATATGAAAAATATGTTATATGTCAGGAATGAATATGACCGCAGAGAAATTAAAAAAAACATTTGATTGCCATGTGCTATGGATAAGGTATTGCAATACATAGGCCTTCTTAAAAGATATATCATTTTTTGTCAACTATAACACTAGCATTTTGTTTAAAACTTTAAAGTTCTTTAAAATATGATGATCAAGTTATTGAATGGTGTAAACTATTAAATAATGCGTTTTTATAATTGGCTTTTATTGCCAGTTTTAGTATTTTAATACCTCAGAAACTAATTGTAGTTGGTTTATTAATACTCGTCACTTACTTATTTATATTTATGAGAGACTAGTTTCAAAGACATTCACCTCCATTTTCAATCTCTTTCCAACTGGCATCTGTTGTTGTCTGCTCTCTCTCTGGTGGTGGAACTATGAACTTCTTTGTCAAATTATCTACTGGTGGGATTTCAAAGTTCATTACGCGATCCTTATTTTTCCATATGAATATGTTCTCCCATGTTGTCAATTTATTTTGGTTTATCACTCCTTTTAATAATTTTGGATTTGGATCAATGTCATGGTTTTCATTCCAAAAGTGAAATGCTACTGCTGACTTATCTTCTTGCTTCAATCTTATGTTTCTAAAGTGCTCTTTGACTCTGGTTTTTAGATTTCTTTTAGCTTGACCTATGTAGCATTTTTCACAATTCTTACAACTTATCTGATATATTCCAGATCTGTTAACTGATGGAATTTCATCTTTTGTTTTTGAATTTAACAATTTTAAAATTGAGTGTCTATTGGGGGGTGCCAAGGTGATATTTTGTTCCTTGAAGATCTTTTTAAATTTATTAAATGTTTTTGGGTGATATGTGCATTAAAATTACTCAATCTGCAAGAAAGGACTATAAAATTCACTATAGAAAATGAAACCAATGGACAACTCTCTTTCTTGGATCTAAACATCATCAGGAATGACACAAAAATAAAATTTGGAATATACAGGAAACCAACACATTCAGAAAATTACATACAAAATAATAGCCACAACCCAATTACTCATAAACTTGGAATAATAAACAGCCTTATCCACAGACTAGTCAACATACCCATGGAAAAGAAGAATATCTGAAAGAACAAAAAACAATACTACACATAGCAGAACAAAATGGATACAACAAAAGTTTGGTGTTGAAGAAAATTTGAAAAGCTAAACTAAGGAAAACCATTAAGGAAGCAACCACATTTACAAAATAAAATGAAAGAAACAGCATATTCAGTTCATTCACATATCACCCAAAAACATTTAATAAATTTAAAAAGATCTTCAAGGAACAAAATATCACCTTGGCACCTACCAATAGACACTCAGTTTTAAAATTGTTAAATTCAAAAACAAAAGATGAAATCCCATCAGTTAACAGATCCGGAATATGTCAGATAAGTTGTAAGAATTGTGAAAAATGCTATATATGTCAAACTAAAAGAAATCTAAAAGCCAGAGTCAAAGAGCACTTTAGAAACATAAAATTGAAACAAGAAGATAAGTCAGCAGTAGCATTTCACTTTTGGAATGAAAACCAAGACATTGATCCAAATCCAAAATTATTAAAAGGAGTGATAAACCAAAGTAAATTGACAACATGGGAGAACATATTCATATGGAAAATTAAGGATCGCGTAATGAACTTTGAAATCCCACCAGTAGATAATTTGACAAAGAAGTTCATAGTTCCACCACCAGAGAGAGAGAGCAGACAACAACAGATGCCAGTTGGAAAGAGATTGAAAATGGAGGCAAATGTCTTTGAAACTAGTCTCTCATAAATATAAACAAGTGACGAGTATTAATAAACCAACTACAAATAGTTTCTGAGATTAATTTTGACGTCACTGTTACTAAATTCCTCCAAACACGTATAGTTTAATACCTGTTTTCCTGCCTATTTTGCTATTTATAACACCATATTGCCTGCCTATTTTAATGATTTATAATGCCTAAACTTCCAGTCTCTGGGATTTAAGATTCAAAAGAAAATTATAAGAATAATGGAAAAGGTACTCCTGCGAACTCCAAGCAAAGCCATCTTTTCTGAATTTAAGATATTGCCTGTTATGTCTGTATACATTTTAGAGACAGCATGCTTTGTCCATCAAAATATAAGTTCCTTTAAAAAGAATTCAGATTTTCATATGTATAACACAAGAGCAGCACTTACATTTAATAGGCCGCGCCGTGGCTTAGTGGTTAGACCGCTTGGCTCTCACCAAGGCGGCCCGGGTTTGATCCCAGGCGACCGTAAAGTGAGACTTGTGGTGGACAACATGGCGCTGGGGCGGGTTTTCTCCGGGACCTCCGGTTTCCCCCGCCATCTCATTCCACCGGTGCTCCATCTTCATCTCATGTACCATCAGTGTCACCGCCTGCAGTGCCGTATGTAGTAAAAGCGGGCGTTAAACACTACACATTTTATCAAATTTCAGATGAGTCGCATTTCTTACACATCTGCTTCACTTTCGTACCTATTTTGAGGACATGTTTCGCAAATCTTCGTTTGCATCTACGGCTCTTGTGCGACTGACGCTAGATCCAGCATTTTACTTACATTTAACCTCACAAAGGATCAATAAAAGTCTTAACAGCATCGCCCATAGAGGAATTAATTTGTATCACAAATTACCATATTGTCACCCAATTAGCGGAAAGCACAACCAACGACAGCTGAGTAAGGGGCCAGAGGCAGCCAAGCCACACCCGCCCATTAGTCTCTGTCACTAACTGAGGAGATGATTAGGGAAATGTCACTTGTCGCTGGCCGCCTCTTCCCCCCTTCCACTGCCATCTGGAACCTTTGTGGTGATTCACGGAAACTAGAGGCTTCGAGAAGATGGCGATATCCCTATAAAAAGGGCTGCAGTGAGTGAATTGAGTCAGACAGTTCTTGGCGAGCTGTGAGCAGCGCCCAGTGAGGGGGCAGACTGCGTACGTGCGTCGGAGGAGTTTACGTAATTACGAGTGCAAGTGGAACTGTAACGGACGAACTGGTGAATCGTAATTGTGTGCATTACGTAATTCTGTGTAATTGGCAAGTGTTCAACTGTAAGTCGACGGAAATAAAGAACATTTTTTGAGTGGTGCAATTGGACTTTTCATTTCACGAACCCACAAAGTCACACTGGTGTCAGGAAGCGGGACGACATCACCGAGCATTACAACCATGGACGCGGCATTGGAGAAGATTTTGGAGAAGATGATGGAAACGAAGGCTGAACTGACATTGGAAATGAAGACGGCAAAAGACAACATCACCGAGAAAATGCAAAAGAAGCTGGAGACGGCAAATAACAACTTGGCCGCGAAGATGAACGAGTTAACAACAAAAACAGAAGCGGCGAATAACAACCTCACCGCCGAGTTGAAACAAATGAAGAAGGCCAACGACAACATCACCGAGAAGATGGAAGAAATAAAGACCGAATTGACCACAGAAATGAGGGCAGCGAACGACAGTCTGGCCACGGAAATGAAGGAGGCGAACGAGGTCGTCGCCGCCAAATTTGAGAAACAGTTGGCCGGCGTGAGGGATGACGTTGCGAAGCTGGGCAAGCGGATGGGTCAAGTAGACGACCGCCTTAATGATTTAGAGGAAAAGGCCGACAATAACGGCAAGACCCTGAACGCCGTGGTGCAAGACATGAAAGACCTTACGAACCGCGTAAACAACCTGGAGGGAAAGGCCCACAGCAGCGTCAAGACCCTGAACGCCATGGTAGAGGACGTCGTCGGTAGGAAGCTGAAGGATTTGAAGGCCGACGCGCCGGGACGCGACACAACATCTGCGCGCGTCAAACCTCCCAAGTATGACGGCGCGTCAACGTTTGAAGTCTTCCGCCGCCAGTTCCACGCAGTGGCCAAGCAGAACAAATGCTCACCAGAAGAGGAGGCCACACAGTTAATAGCCAGCCTCCAGGGTCGGGCCGCGGAAGTCCTGAACGCGGTTCAGTCAACGGCGGCACCCAAGGACATCTGCGAGGCCCTGGAGAATCGTTTCGGAAACCACCGCTTAGCCGCAGTGTACCGCAGCCAGCTAAAGGCAAGGTCACAGCAGCCAGGGGAGACGCTGCAGGAGTTCGCCCTTGCAGTTGAACAACTGGATAGCAAGGCCCTGGTCGACCTCCCACCAGAGTTCGTGTCCCGGGAAGCTGCCTACACCTTCGTTGACGGGGTACGGGACACGGAGATTCGTCAGCGCCAAATGCTCGGCGATTATAAAACAATCCACGAGGCGCTAACGGCAGCATTAAGGATGGAGGCGGCCAAGGTAACAGCTATCCCGACGTCGGGAACGAGGAGTGTCCGCTACACCGGAGACAGAATACCAGCCGAGGGACGCCGGCGAACAACTAGTGGCCTGTGTTGGGGGTGTGGACAGCCCGGACACCTGCAGAGAGACTGCCTACACCAAGAAGAGCAGCCGGCAAACGAGTAAGGGCCGTCGTGGAGAGGGGCACGGCGGCGCCATCACAACCATCCCCTCGAGTGACATTGCGCGCCGTCAGCCGGCGTATGGATGACAGCCTCATCGCGGACGGCTGGGTATTAGGAAAGCCGTGCCACGTGCTGGTGGACACTGGGGCGGCCGTGACCCTCATCAGACCTGACGTGGCGAAGGGTTTGCCGACAAGGAAGCCGAGCCGACCATACCACCTTGTCACGGCATCGGGCGACACCTTGCCTTTGGAGCAGGAGGCCCTGCTGGAGCTGACCTTGGGACGGAGTGCCGTGCGTCTTTGGTTGTTCGTCGTGAAGGTGGCTGAGGAGGTGATTCTGGGACTGGATGCCTTCAGGAGCCACGATGCGTTGGCCAGGGCATTGCTGCCATGCCGAGAGGTGCCAGTGAGATTGTTAAATCCAACGGACACCGATCACGACGTCCAGGCCGGGACGGAGTTGGGAACGTGCGAGTCCGTGGTAAGCGTAACTAAAATCGACAAGACGCAGGAGCCGGTGCCGATGCAAAACCTGGGGCCCCGGCTAGAAGGCTTACTGGAGAGGGCGGCCGACCACCTGACCGCAAAACAACTGGGGAAAGTTCGACAACTGCTGAGGCGATACCAGCGCGTCTTCAGCCAAGGCGACAGTGATTACGGCCACACGCAGAAAGTGCTTCACCGCATCGACACCGGGGACGCCCGGTCTATTCGGCAACCAAATAGGCGCGTTCCGCCGGCGAAGCAAGGGGTGGTACGAGACATGCTGGAGGACATGAAATCCAGGGGAGTGATTGAAGAGTCCGACAGCCCTTGGTGTTCCCCTGTAATCTTGGTGACGAAAAAGAACGGCGAGCTGCGCTTCTGCGTAGACTACAGAAAGTTGAACGCTGTCACCCGGAAGTACTGTTTCCCCTTACCCCGGATTGACGACACCCTGGACACGCTAACTGGTGCACAGTGGTTCTCGACCCTGGACCTGAAGTCGAGCTACTGGCAGGTAGCTCTAGACCCAAGAGACAAGCAGAAGACAGCATTCTCGACAGGCCAAGGGCTCTGGCAGTTCACGGTTATGCCCTTTGGCCTCTGCAACGCACCAGAAACCTTCCAACGCCTCATGGAGTCAGTGATGAGGGGGCTGACTTAAGACGCCTGCCTGCTATACTTGGACGACATCATTATCGTCGGAAAGACTTTTGATGATCACCTCAAGAACCTGAATAAGGTGCTACAGAGACTGCAGGCGACCAACTTGAAGCTGAACGCGAAGAAGTGCCAGCTCCTACGCAAGGAAGTGAACTACTTGGGCCACATAGTCTCAGCAACCGGAGTGGCCACAGACCCGGAGAAGACACAGGCTGTGAGAGATTGGCCTCGCCCAAAGGATAAGAAAGAGTTGCGCAGTTTCCTGGGGCTGTGCAGTTATTACCGCTGCTTGATAAAGGGATTATCCAACATCGCCAAACCCCTCACCCTCCTGACAGAGGAACACCGGCCTTATGTGACGGAGGACGCCGAAAAGGCTTTCCAACACCTAAAGGAGACCCTGTGCAGTGCCCCAATTTTGGGCTTCCCACAACCGGGTGGCGCCTTCATTGTGCACACCGACGCTAGCGACCATTGCATTGTAGGTGTCCTATCGCAGATCCAGGACGGCCATGAGCGGGTGATAGCCTACTACAGCAAGACGTTATCCAAGGCAGAGAAGAACTACTGCGTCACCCGACGAGAGCTACTGGCGGTAGTAAAGACCTTGGTGCACTTCCACAAGTACCTGGACGGTCATCCATTTCACCTGAGGACTGATCATTACACCCTAACCTGGCTATTGAGCTTTAAGAACCTGGAAGGCCAGACAGCACGTTGGGTCTAGCGGCTGCAGGAGTACGACTTCACCTCGGAACATCGTGGAGGGAAGAGCCATGGTAACGCAGACGCCATGTCCCGAAGACCCTGTCCAGAAGAGTGCGGCCAGTGCACAAGAGTGGAAGAGAAGGAGCGTGCCGCAGCAGTCCGAGTAGTTGTGGCAGTGCCTGCGGACGGCTGGGATAGCGCAGGCCTGAGGAGGGAGCAGCTGGCGGACGCAGACTTGGGGCCACTTTTGAGGGAAGTGGAGGCAGGGACGAGACCAACCTGGGAGGACATCGCACCGAGGAGCGCCACCTACAAGTCGTACTGGCCCAATGGGACTCGTTGTAGACCAGAGAGGGCGTGCTGTTCCGGGTGTGGGAGTCACCCGATGGGAAGACGCAGAGAGAACAGTTGGTACTTCCCCGGAGTAACATCTCGGAAGTCTTGGAGGAAGTGCACGCCGGTACTTAAGGAGGACACCTCGGAGTGAACCGAACGATTGACAAACTACGGCTGCGCTACTACTGGCTGAGACTCCGAGCAGATGCTGAGAGATGGTGCCGTCAGTGTCACGTGTGCGCGGCGAGTCGTGGCCCCCAGACTAGGAGCCGGGTTCGCATGCAGCAGTATAACGTCGGAGCACCATTCGAACGGATCGCCGTTGACATTGCGGGACCGTTTCCAGTTTCCGACCGAGGCAACAAGTACCTAGTGGTGGTCGTGGACTACTTCACCAAGTGGCCGGAGGTGTATGCCATCCCAAACCAAGAGGCAAAGACAATCACAGACTGCCTCGTGGAGCAAGTGTTCTGTCGATTTGGGGTGCCGTTAGAGCTACAAAGTGACCAGGGTACCAACTTTGAGTCCAACCTAATGAAGGAGGCACTACAAAGGCTTGGGGTGAACAAGACCCGCACGACGCCTCTACATCCCCAGTCGGATCGCATGGTCGAAAGATACATCAAGACCTTAGAGGAACACCTGAGGAAGGTCGTGGCCAGCCATCAGCGAGACTGGGACGTCAAGGTGCCACTGTTCTTGCTGGCCTTCCGGTCGTCTACACACGACACAACTGGGATGACGACAGCCAGCTTAATGTTCGGCCGATAGTTACGCCTCCCTTGTGACTTGGCTTTTGGAAGCCCTCCGGAAGCGAAACAGCCAGCGACCGTGTATGTGGAGAACATGGTGGACCATCTCCACGACATGCACGAGATGGCTCGCCAGAATATCCAGAAGGCGAGCGACCGCATGAAGACCAGGTATGACAGGCAAGCCAACAGCCAAGGGTTCCAGCAAGATGACCTGGTCTAGTTGTACCATCCTACCCGGACCAAGGGACGCTGCCCGAAGCTTCAGCAACCATGGCAAGGACCGTACCGGGTGGTGAAGAGGATTAACGACATGGTTTACCGCATCCAGAAGGTTCCCCGAGGGAAGATGTTGGTGGTGCACCTGGATCGTCTAGCCCGCTACGATGGTGCTGTTCGGGACGACCAGCTTTGAGGAGGGAGCAGTGTCACCCTATTAGCGGAAAGCACAACCAACGACAGCTGAGTAAGGGGCCAGAGGCAGCCAAGCGACACCCGCCCATTAGTCTCTGTCACTAACTGAGGGTATGATTAGGGAAATGTCACTTGTCGCTGGCCGCCTCTTCTCCCCTTCCACTGCCATCTGGAACCTTTGCGGTGATTCACGGAAACTAGAGGCTTCGAGAAGATGGCGATATCGCTATAAAAAGTGCTGCAGTGAGTGAATTGAGTCAGTCAGTTCTCGGCGAGCTGTGAGGAGCACCCAGTGAGCGGACAGACTGCGTACGTGCGTCGGAGGAGTTTACGTAATTACGAGTGCAAGTGGAACTGTAACGGACGAACTGGTGAATCGTAATTGTGTGCATTACGTAATTCTGTGTAATTGGCAAGTGTTCAACTGTAAGTCGGTGGAAATAAAGAACATTGTTTGAGTGGTGCAATTGTACTTTTCATTTCATGAACCCACAAAGTCACAATATACTTCAAGATCACTTGATAAAAAACATTTTAAAACTAAATTAAATGAGCTACTCTTAGTCCATATACCATATTCAATACAGGAAGTTTTAAATCTTGAATTTACATAAAATGGTGGTCTTCTGATCTTGAAATGCTTCTGTATGTTTATGTATATTTTGTTGTAATTCTTGCGGCTAATAAAGATTTTATCCTATCTTATCTTAGTAGTCTTCAAAATTTATAATTGAAATTTTTTATTCTGTACAAGAGTTTTTTAGTTAGTTTTCTCTTCTGCTGTATGATATATTATGTTCTTATACATTTTTGCTTTTTTAAATTATTACATTATCTATTTCTTGTAATCACATATTCTTTTGTATATTTTTTACCTGTTACTATGTTAATGTTATTCTTTATATTGTGCTTGACGTGTCCATTATCTTGTACAAGATATCAAGGATGAATAAAGATGAATATGAATATAAAACATTTAAAACATTGAAATAGTAATCTTAAACAGTATTACATGATAGAATCAATAGTTGGGGTTCATTTTCCAAGTGAAACTAATGCATTTTAGGATGCACAGCAGTTCTTACAAAGTCATCACATTCTGTGCCAACCATAGTTTTTCAAATTTTCTTTCCTTTGAAAGTAATGACAGCTTTCCAGCTTTGAACTTTTCCACACGAATGGCGTTGATACCTTTTACAGAAACTAGTAAACTTGTACATTAAATTAATAATGTTTTTAATGGCTAAATTTTGATAATTCTCACAAAACTTTATGAACTCATTCAATAAAACAGTTTTTTCACCTCTTTTCAGAATTGTTGCTTTGAGATATCTCACATATACATTTTGATTACTTCTAACAATCATTAACTCAAATCACTATTAACCACATTGTAATAATCCATTTGGAAACAAATGATCACCCATAAATGTACAAAAATTGATCAACTATATTTTTGTATTTTAATAATAGAAAATGTTACATATGCACATCATTCATTAAGTTTTTATTTACATATACATGTTTTTAAATATAGTAGACATTACAATGTAATATTCTGACAATGATTTTTGACAAAATAAACTCTTAAGATAAAACTACATTGCTGCAATGTAGCAGCAACAGCTTGCTGCTTGCTTTTTTACATCTGGTTTCCTCTTAAGGCTGGCAAGGTGATAAACTCTTTTAATCCTTTGGTTTATAATCTTATATATTTTATGTACACCATACATTGCATACAATAAGTGTAAATACACTTTATATGTATATCAGAAATTGTGAAATAGAGATTTGTAATCAAATGTTTTTATACATGTATATATTGCAGCATATTCTATGTATTTTAAACACAAGGATGAAATAAAAATAAAAAGAGCAGTCTGGTTGGTTTCATTCTTTCCAGATGTTGCTTCTATTTTTCCTGATATTCCCTGATTTTGTCACTTTTTGAATGTATATTTTATTTTAGTCTTGTATTTTTATTGTATATTTTATCTAATTTGGTACAGCCTTTGATTCTTAATCTCTGCTTCCTGTACTCTATTTTCCTACTTCTTTGTCATTATCAAGATTTCACACCCATAGCTATAGCTGTAGTTTTATACAACTTTAATGTTGTATCTTTCATTGTTTTATTTTTTAAAGTTTCATGCATCATTCTACCCATCATTTGAAATTTAGGTACCTACTTTTATAGATAGTCAACCTGAAAAATTCAATGCCATGGCCTGGATTTGAAGCATGGATTTCCTGATTTCTGTCTGGTCACTCTAAACCTTTAAGTTACCATGTCCAATATGCCGTCATGACATTAAATTCTCCAATTTACTTGTATGTTTTCCCAGTAAACTGCTAGAGGTCCTCATATTCGAGATCACACTGTTTGCGTCGACTTGCAATTGTAAGTACTTGATTCCCACACTTCATCATTAAATCATTATTATTAAGTTAACTGATGGAAATTAATGGTTTTAATTGAGATTTAATGGAGATCTGTTGTTCAAATCCTGCTCATGGCATTGAATTTTTCAGGTTGACTCTATCTATCCAAAACCTTAGCCTGTACATGGCTAATATGGAGGAACAATTAATTTCCATCAATTAACCTATTTTCATATTTGCCATTGTTTTTGTTTTTCCGCTTGTGTATTAAAACTGTATCCTGAATAACCTATGCTGGAAACTTGATGTAAAATGTAGTTATCAATCACAATTTTTTATTTTACATGTTCAGCTCCCCAAAATGTTATTATTTTAGTTTTTTCTTTCTTTAGATAATTTAAAATAATGTTTCTCACAAACTTAATTTAGCCTTTATAACACATTCTGTAAACTATATTCATTTGCTTGAATTAAAACAACATATTCAGCATATTAACTATGTTTGGAAGAATTAAGCAACAGCTATGTCCAAATTAATAATAACCTCCAGAAGTTTAAAATATAAGTGATGTAATGATAGAACAACTAGCTCCCAAATTTAATTACTGTCAACATATGCTAAAATACTTAAGCTAAAAGTATTTAGTTTTATTCCTGTATTTAAAAAGATATTCCATTTTGATGTCATCAAAATTCAATCCATCTGGCTGTGAAGTGTGAGGTAAATCATTATGGTATGTTTTTACATGGCTTATTAGCCCAGATGCATAACTACTTATCCATGTAGATGGGGTTAATATATTTCTCGCACAAAACTTTTTCCAGCTTCTTCCTGCCGTTTATATATTTAAAAAACATATTACATTTATTTTATTGAGGAGAATATTTGACAAACTGAAGTAGTCAGGCCCATAAAAGCTAGAAAACATTATTATAAAAATTTAATTGATCTTGGAATAGGCCTTAACCTTTCGTCACCTCTCTAGATACTTTCTCTTTTTCTTCCACTAGTACTTCAAACTATTTTCTGCTTCTTATTCTGTTCTTTAATCATTTCTGCTTCTTTTATCATTCTTAAAAGATGCAAATTGTTGTAGAAAACCTGCATATCTTCAGATTTAAGTGCTACAATAGGATTTCTGCACTGGATTTATGGTCACAGAACAAAAAGTAATGCTACTGCATGAAAGAAAGAGAAAAGAAAATGTGGCTCATATTGCAGGCACAAAAATAAAGAATCCAAAGATCTTGATCAAAATTTCATAATTTCAACCCTAAATCCTCTTAAGGAACTAGGTACCTACTTTATAAATCACACGCGTAGTACACACTCAGTCTACATAATAAAAGCCTGATGTGTTATACTGGCACAACTTTTTCTACCCTGTATCTGTATTAATGGATGGATAAGCTATTTTTAAAAATTGTATTTTTCTGCCTATTTCACATTAATTAAAGTAAATCTTTTCAGAAATAATTGTATTACATGCTTATATGCTTTATTCAGTTACCAAGGAAACAGCAATAGCCCAATGATTACGAACTTAATGCTATAAGCTGTCTTTAAGCAGAAAATTGAAATTCAGGTTTTATATATGGCGCTCCTTAACTACTGTGATTCTCAGTGTCCCATTACAAATTCAACATAAAAGACAAGTTAATTTTGCTTAGAGATCTCTGTATCAGGCTTGAGGTTCTTTTAAATACCATAAATCTACTACACAGGACCACTGTCTTTACTTATCTTCTGAAAAAAGTTATGTTAAGGATTATTCACACCCAAACAAAATCCATCGCACCCTGCCGAGTTTGAATTTGCAACCTCAGGAACCAGAAGCTAGCATGCTATCCTTAGACCATGGAGGATGACAAATAATAGAGTGATTCATCCTTAAGTTTGTAATTACAGGATTCCCATGTATTTGGTTCCCAAAGCAGATGACGATTTTCATGCAGTCATTGTCTATCAGCGATGAAATAAACAGGTTAAGTCACCCAGCAGGGTGACCTCCACACTGCTGAGCATTATTTGTCAAAATCAAGTGGTTTTATTATAATTGAACTCAACAGCACCTATTTTCAAACACCATTAGCTCAGACTAACCACATATCTAATTTCAACACACCATAAAGGCTGTATAAAACTGAGCATATCTCTTTTGCCTCTCTAATAGAGGACAAGCTGTGTAGGAGCTGCTTGATGACAGTTTTGCTAATGTAAAAATTAAGTTTCTGCATCATTATCGCAATGATTTGGTTATTTATTTCTCAGACTTTTAATTTCATGTACAACGTCTCCTTGAAATATTTAACCATCTTTTATCTGCAAGCTTAACTGTTAAACCAACCAAGGTTAGGTTCACAACTTCTCAGATTTCAGTTTAGGGGCATTTGTTATCACCTATGGGTATTATGACAGATTCAGAGAGAACTCGAGCTCTTAGAAAATGTTTTACTTTAAGAAATATTCATGGTCTTGCTTGTTTTGTTGGCATCACCAACTTTTTGACAAGTTTATTCCCAATTTTGTTTTCAGAGCAGTACCCTTTAAACAGATTGTGACATAAGCAAATTCAAAGGGTTGTCAACCACCAAGTGAGTTTTGAAGATCTCAAGGGGGATATTACCAATCTTTGTGTACTCAGCTTTCTCAGTTTCAGCAAAGATTTGTTCTGCAAAGGATGCCAATAAAGATTCTCTGGCTGCTGTACTTTTGAAGGATTTTCCAAAAGTCGTTCGGCCAATTTCTTATTGTTCCAGAACACTATTTTCTGCTGCATTCAAATTCTCTTTGAATGAATTGCAGATTGTAGCAGTCTTGTTTGGTCTCGAAAAATATAAGCAATATCTTTAGGATGTTGAGTTTACTTTGAAATACAATAATCAGGCATTGACCTAGGCTTTAGGGATTCCAAGATCTAGCTATAGGAGGAATGATTATTAATGACAATTAGTTGTCTCATTCAAAATAAAAATTATAACAGTAAATTATTATGCTTTTTTCAAATTTTCGATTGGTACATAACAAAGTTTGAATGTATTTATTTATATTAGGAGTAAATAGGATAGTATTAGCCAGGTATACTGTAACAAGTGATATTGAAAATTATAGCTTGTGGAAAAACTCAATCAAAGATAAATAGCTTAATGCATGCCTGGTCCATATTAAGGTAGATCCAGTTCTCAGAAGCTACTCATGCTAGGAAGATGTAATTTTTAACAACTGTAATATAATATGTAACTAATTAATATTGCGACTTTGTGGGTTCGTGAAATTAAAAGTCCAATTGCACAAACTCAAAATGTTTTTTATTTCCACTGAATTACAGTTGAACACTTGTCAATTACACAGAATTACGTAGCGCACACAATTAGAATTCACCAGTTCGTCCGTCACAGGTCCACTCTGCACTCGCAATTACGCACAACTCCGATGCACATACACAGTCTTCCGGTCCGTTTCCTCACAGCTGCTCGCCAAGAACTGAACTGACGCACCAACTACAGGCCTTATATAGGGAAGATCGCCGTCTCTGGAAACTTCGCGGGGCACACAATTATCTCGCAGCTTCAAGACGTCTGGTGGGAGGGGAAAGAGACGGTACAGGGCTCCCGCCGTTTTCCTCATCATCCCTTCAGTTAGTGACACGAGACAAATGGGTAGGCGTGGTCTCAATGCTTCCCCTCTGGCCCTACTGCCGGCCGGTTCTATAAGGAGTTCCGACGTTCGGTGACACTGCTCCCTCCTCAAAGCTGGTCGTCCCGAACAGCACCATCGTAGCGTGCCAGGCGATCCAGGCGTACCACCAACATCTTACCTCGGGAAACCTTCTGGATGCGGTAGACCACGTCGTAATCCTCTTCACCACCCGGTACGGTCTTTGCCATGGCTGCTGGAGCTTCGCGCAGCGTTCTTTGGTCCGGGTAGGACGGTACAACCAGACCAGGTCACCTTGTTGGAACCCTTGGCTGTTGGCTTGCCTGTCATACCTGGTCTTCATGCGGTCGCTCGCCTTCTGGATGTTCTGGCGAGCCATCTCGTGCATATCGTGGAGATGGTCCATCAAGTTCTCCACGTACTCGGTCGCTGGCTGCTTCGCTTCCCAAGGGCTTCCAAAAGCCAGGTCACAAGGGAGGCGTAACTCTCGGCCGAACATTAAGCTGGCTGGCGTCATCCCAGTTGTGTCGTTTGTAGACGAGCGGTAGGCCAGCAAGAACAGTGGCACCTTGACGTCCCAGTCTTGCTGATGGCTGGCCACGACCTTCCTCAGGTGTTCCTCTAAGGTCTTGATGTATCTTTCGACCATGTCATCCGACTGGGGATGTAGAGGCGTCGTGCGGGTCTTGTTCACCCCAAGCCTTTGAAGCGCCTCCTTCATTAGGTTGGACTCAAAGTCGGTACCCTGGTCACTGTGTAGCTCTAACGGCACCCCAAATCGACAGAACACTTGCTCCAAGAGGCAGTCTGTGATTGTCTTTGCCTCTTAGTTTGGGATGGCTTACACCTCCGGCCACTTGGTGAAGTAGTACACGACCACCATTAGGTACTTGTTGCCTCGCTCGGAAACTGGGAAGGGTCCAGCAATGTCAATGGAGATCCGTTCGAATGACGCTCCGACGTTGTACTGCTGCATGCGACCCCGGCCCCTACTCTGGAGGCCGCAACTCGCCACGCACACGTGACACTGACAGCACCATCTCTCAGCATCTGCTTGGAGACTCAGCCAGTAATAGTGCTTCCGTAGTTTGTCAATCGTTCGGTTCGCTCCCAGGTGTCCTCCTGAAGTACAGGCGTTCACTTCCTCCAAGACTTCCGAAACCTTACTCCGGGGAAGAACCAACAGTTCTCTCTGCGTCGTCCCATCGGGTGACTCCCATTACCGGAACAGACCGAACAGCCGAGCCCCTCCTTCGGGAGTTTTTCGGATTGGGGTGGACTCGGGGGGCAGTGTGTTCCCGATACCCGTGGGAATCGGGTACGTCTTCGGACGGGGTTGAGGGAAGCCATTAATTCTCCCGGGTACTAGCCTGCAAAGCTAGTAGAAGGTGTGCTAGATCACCAGGTGGCCCCACCGAGGTTTTTCGGTAGTCTTCACCTTGAGTGTTGACGCGCGTAAGTGGCGTATCCACTTCCATCCCGTCTTGAGTCCATAGACCAGATGGGGGGCTTGTTAGTCTCTAGGTCTTGCCCTATGGAAAGCCCCACGGAGGACTCCGAGCGCCCTTTGGGACAGCTCGGATACTCCCTGGTTGAAGGAGGCCCGGGTCCAGTTCCTACGGGTTCAGGACTAATGGGAGTAGAACCTCTGGGCTAAACTAAACCCGGAACAGCACGCCCTCTCTGGTCTTCAACGAGTCCCATTGGGCCCAGTACGACTTGTAGGTGGCGCTGCTCGGTGCGATGTCCTCACAGGTTGGTCTCACTCCTGCCTCCACTTCCCTCAAGAATGGCCCCAAGTCCTCGTCCAGCAGCTGCTCCCTCCTCAGGCCTGCGCTATCCCAGCCATCCGCAGGCACTGCCGTGACTACTCGGACTGCTGTGGCACGCTCCTTCTTTTCCACTCTGGTGCACTGGCCGCACTCTTCTGGACAGGGTCTTCGAGACATGGTGTCAGCGCTACAGTGGCTCTTCCCTCTACGATGTTCCGAGGTGAAGTCGTACTCCTGCAGCCTCTACACCCAACGTGCTGTCTGGCCCTCCAGGTTCTTAAAGCTCAATAGCCAGGTTAGGGGGGAAAGGTCAGTCCTCAGGTGGAATGGTTGACCGTACAGGTACCTGTGGAAGTGCTCCAAGGTCTTTACTACCGCCAGTAACTCTCGCCGGGTGACGCAGTAGTTCTTCTCTGCCGTGGATAGCGTCTTGCTGTAGTAGGCGATTACCCGCCCATTGCCACCCTCGATCTGCGATAGGACACCTCCAATGCATGGTTGCTGGTGTCGGTGTCCAACTTGAAGGCGCCACCCGGTTGTGGGAAAACCAAAATTGGAGCACTGCACAGGGTCTTCTTCAGGTGCTGGAAAGCGTCTTCTCCGTCCTCCTTCCATACATAAAGCCGGTGTTCCTCTCTCAGGCGGGTGATGGGTTTGGCGATGTTAGAGAAACCCTTTATGAAGCGTCGGTAATAACTGCACAGCCCCAGGAAACTGCGCAACTCTTTCTTATCCTTTGGGTGAGGCCAATCTCTCACAGCCTGTGTCTTCCCCGGGTCTGTGGCCACTCCGGTTGCTGAGACTATGTGGCCTAAGTAGTTCACTTCCTTGCGGAAGAGCTGGCACTTCTTCGCGTTCAGCTTCAAGTTGGTCACCTGCTATCTCTGTAACACCTTACTCAGATCCTCAAGATGGTCTTACCGGCGATAACGAATTCGTCCAGGTAAAGCAGGCAGGCGTCGTAAGTCAGTCCTCTCATCACTGACACCATGAGGCGCTGGAAGGTAGCTGGTGCGTTGCAGAGGCCAAAGGGCATAACTGTGAACTGCCAGAGCCCTTGGCCTGTCGAGAATGCGGTCTTCTGCTTGTCTCTCGGTTCTAGAGCTACCTGCCAGTAGCCCGACTTCAGATCCAGGGTCGAGAATCACTGTGCACTAGCTAAAGTGTCCAGGGTGTTGTCAATCCAGGGTAAGGGGAAACAGTCCTTGCGGGTGACAGCGTTCAACTTTCTGTAGTCCACGCAGAAGCGCAGCTCGGCCATTCTTCTTTGTCACCAAGACTACAGGGGAACACCAAGGGCTGTCAGACTCTTCAATCACCATCCTGCATCTCATGTCCTCCAGCATGTCTCGTACCACCCCTTGCTTCGCCAGCGGAACGCGTCTAGGTGGTTGCCGAATAGGCCGGGCGTCCGCGGTGTCGATGCGGTGAAGCACTTTGTCCGTGCGGCCGTAGTCACTCTCGCCTTGGCTGAATGAATGTGTAGTGTTTAACGCCCGCTTTTACTACATACGGCACCGCAGGCGGTGACACTGATGATACATGAGATGAAGATGGAGCACCGGTGGAATGAGATGGCGGGGGAAACCGGAGTCCCGGAGAAAAGCCGCCCCAGCGCCGTGTTGTCCACCACAAATATCACTTTGCGGTCGCCTGGGATCGAACCCGGGCCTCCTTGGTGAGAGCCAAGCAGTCTAACCACTGAGCCACAGCGCGGCCTTACCTTGGCTGAAGACGTTCTGGGATCGCCTCAGCAGTTGTTGAACTTTCCCCAGTTGGTCTGTGGTCAGGTGGTCGGCCGCCCTCTGCAGTAACCCTTCTAGCCGGCGCCCCAGGTGTTGCGTCGCCACCGGCTCCTGCGTCTTGTCGATTGCTGTTACGCTCCCAACGGGCTCACACGTTCCCAACTCCGTCCTGGCCTGGACGTCGTGATCGGTGTCCGTTGGATTTAGCAGTCTCACTGGCACCTCCTCTCGGTACGGCAGCAATGCCCTTGCTACCCATAGTCCGTGTACAGGCGTCTTCTGGTCCAGCATCATGTTCCTGGTTCTCTGGCCTTCCAGTCACGCCGTCACCACCATCTCGCTCCTCGCGGGGACAACCACGTCTTCGTTCAAGATGACCCTGCAGATTCCAAGGCGCTCTTCGGGTTGACGGAGTATAACCTGTTCTACGTTGAGCCGCAGGACCTTCCTGCCGACGTCGACCGTCACCTCGTGGCTCCTGAGGGCATCCAGTACCAGAATCACCTCCTCAGTCACCTTCGCGGCGAATACCCAAAGACGTACGACACTCCGTCCCAAGGTTAACTTCAACAGGGCCTCCCTCTCCACAGGCAAGCTGTCGCCCGATGCCGTGACAAGTCGGTATGGTCGGCTCGACTTCCTTGTTGGCAAACCCTTCGCCACGTCAGGTCTGATGATGGTCACGGCTACCCCAGTGTCCACCAGCACGCGGCACGGCTTCCCTCTCACCCAACCCTCCGCGATGAGGCTGTCATCCATACGCCGGCTGACGAAACGCAGTGTCACTCGAGGGGATGGTGGTGATGGCGCCGACGTGCCCGTCTCCACGATGGCCCTTACTCGTTTTCTGGCTGCTCTTCCTGGTGTGGGCGGTCTCTCTGCAGGTGTCCGGGCTGTCCACACCCCCAACACATGCCACTAGGGGTTTGCCGGCGTCCCTCGGCTGGTATTCTGTCTTCGGTGTAGCGGACACTCCTCGTTCTCGACGTTGGGATAGCTGTTACCTTGGCCACCTCCATCCTTAATGCTGCCGTTAGCGCCTCGTGGATTGTTTTATAATCGCCGAGCATTAGGCGCTGACGAATCTCCTTATACCGTACCCCGTCAACGAATGTGTAGGCAGCTTCCCGGGATACGATCTCTGGTGGGAGGTCGACTAGGGCCTTGCTATCCAGTTGTTCAACTGCCTGTGCGAACTCCTGCAGCGTCTCTCCTGGCTGCTGTGACCTTGCCTTTAGCTGGCTGCGGTACGCTCCGGCTAAGCGGTGGTTTCCAAAACGATTCTCCAGGGCCTCCCAGATTTCTTTGGGCGCCGCCGTTGTCTGTACCACGTTCAGGACTTCCACGGCCCGTCCCGGGAGGCTGGCAATGAACTGTGTGGCTTCCTTCTCCTCTGGTGACCATTTGTTGTGCTTGGCCACTGCGTCGAATTGGCGGCGGAAGACCTCGAAAGTGTTCGCGCCGTCGTATTTAGGAGGTTTGACGCACGCAGATGTTGTGTCACGTCCCGGCGCGTCGACCTTTAAATCCTTCAACCTCCTGCCGACAACGTCCTCTACCATGGCGCTCAGGCACTTGACGCTGCTGTCGGCCTTTCCTTCCAGGCCGTTAACGCGGCTCGACAGGTCTTCGACGCGCTCACCGAGCTCCTTGACGTCCTCCTTTACGTCGGCCAACTGCTCCTCAAATTTTGCGGTGAGGACCTCGTTTGCCGCTTTAATTTCCGTGGTCAATTCGATTTTTATTTCCTTCAGTTCCGCTGCCAAGTTGTTATTTGTAGTCTCCAGCTTCGCGGCCAGGCTGTTATTTGCGGCTTCTCTTTTTGCAGGGAGGTTTTAATTTGCCGTCTTCATTTCCTTCAACTGGGCGATAAAGTTGTCGTTGGCCGCCTTCATTTCTTTCAACTCGGCGGTGAGGTTGTCGTTGGCCGCCTTCATTACTTCCATTTTGTGTAAAATCTTTTCCAGTGCCGATTCCATGGCCGTTATCCCACTTCCTGACGCCAGTTGTGATTTTGTGGGTTCGTGAAATTAAAAGTCCAATTGCACAAACTCAAAATGTTTTTTTTATTTCCACCGAATTACAGCTGAACACTTGCCAATTACACAGAATAACGTAGCGCACCCAATTACAATTCATCAGTTCGTCCGTCACAGGTCCACTCTGCACTCGCAATTACGCACAACTCCTCCGATGTACGTACACAGTCTTCCGGTCCGTTTGCTCACTGGGTGCTCCTCACGGCTGCTCGCCAAGAACTGAACTGACTCGGCAACTACAGGCCTTATATAGGGAAGATAGCCGTTTCTGGAAACTTCGCGGCGCGCACAATTATCTCGAGGTTTCGAGACGTCTGGTGGGAGTGGAAAGAGACGGTACAGGGCTCCCGCCGTTTCCCTCATCATCCCTTTAGTTAGTGACAGGAGACAAATGGGTAGGCGTGGGCTCAATGCTTCCCCTCTGGCCCTACTGCCGGTCGGTTGTATAGGGATTTCCGACGTTCGGGTGACAATATTTTCCTATTTGTTTTAAATCTAACTCAAATGCTTTCAATATTCAGGTACAGATCCTATTGAAAGTTTGAAAAATATATTATTTTTTTACTGTGTGGGAGATAACTAATCTCTCTGAAGAAAATGAGATAAAGTAAAGAAAGCATCAGCTTATCTGTAAACTAATAATTATCACAGTATCACTACTTTTATACAAAAAGAACATGAACTTCACATATTTTAACATTACTAAGATAGGATGTAATATTTTCCCTTAAAATTCCATACTCTTTTCCTTGCAATTGTGAAAAACAATTGAATATTGACAGGTGGTTAAAAGAATGACAAAATGTTGATAAATTTTAACAGTTGTAATGGATATATTGGAAATACTTTATGCCACAAAAAGATTTATTTGAAATACTTTAAATGTTTTAAAGAGATATAAATTTTAGTGTAGATTTTTTTGATTAGGTTAATGTTTGCTAGTTGTATAAGGTTATATAAAATTCCTTCTGAATGAAGACATTGTTTTAATAAGAGTATGACACATTTACTTACCCACAGTGTCTCCCCATAACTTCCAAAATGAATGCACGTTTATGGGAATATGCTGTTGAGATAGTGGCATCAATGGCTTCTGTAATGCGATGAAGGGCAGAATCAGCACCAATTGTCATGTCAGTACCACAGAAATCATTGTCAATTGAGCCAACAATGCCAGCAATGCGTAGGTGTCCATATTTTGATTGCTGATCTGCAGTAATTTCACCTACAAGTAAAATTACATCTTAAGCTTTAAAAATTTTTACTTGCTCAGATGAAGAGAAAGTCAAGGTCATCCATAATTTATGTAATGCCATCTAAGATTTCTGCATTAAAACAGCTGCACTTTACAAGGTAAATGTCTGTGCAAGCTTTGTCCTAAACAGTAATCCAAAAGCTACTAAGTTACTGGAGTTTAAAGATAAATGCTGGCATTAAATGCCTCTATGATGCTGAAGATAGCACTGATTGAAATACTAAAAAATGATTGTCCACAAAATAAAAAATGCTAACAATTATTTGTTTAAATTCTGCTTGCTCCTCTAAAGCACCTAATTTCACCTACACAGTGACACTGATTAATGCCTTGTGCTTTAACCATGTTTATCTGCTCAGAATTACAAGCACAAATTAACAAGCAAACAATCTGGTGTTTTCTGAGACTTCTATGAGGTAATTAGAGTAACACTATGATTTTCAGAATAAAAGGCTGTGTAAGGTTTTTCTACGACAGGATTATTTTAGCACTATCCAAAAAATGAGAGCTGATACTGTGCCCTCAATGTCCTACAAGACACTTTTGTTGTGGTGTTGTTAATTTTTCCTACTTCTTTTTTGGCCCTTAACATGACTGAATTCAGGAGATAGCTTTTTCTTCCTTTCTAATAATACTTTTATAATGTAACATCCAGGTATATGTATTAAACAAACAAAACGATTCTGCTGTGTTACATTCACATGTCTTTCTCCATACACTTTTCAGTTCTTAAGAACCCTATTCTTCTATACGCTTCATGTTAATGAAGATCAACATATACAGAAATAGATTTATTACACATTTTATTATGCGCTCAAGGGGAATAGAGTAGGCTTAAGCAAGCTAAGTGTTTTAAAGAAAGGTCACTATGTGATGACTTTGAAGTTCCATTCTCTTTGCATGACTAAGAGAGCAAAATAAATTACTCAATATACACATGAATTTGTGTTTATTGAATTTTTGAGTGGATGTATACTATCTCTATAGGGAAGCAGTAGAAAAAATAGTAAGCTGTTAACAGGGAATAAATTTTTCTTAGACTCAAATGCAGTTTAGTAGAGTTCTGTTGCTTCCCATGGCCCCCAAAAATTAAATAAAAATTAAACAGCTTCTAGAAATTAAATTTAATTAATTTAGCTTCTAGTAATCTTATTTAACTTCTGATCATTTAATTAATGTGTGGGAAGGAGGTAGTTTTCTGGCAGTTTCTTTTCTCTGTATTTTTATAAAGCCTTATTCAAGAGTACAATGTTTAACCAACACCTTTTAGTGTTATCTGAGACACACAGATTCCAGTAGTCAGTCCAATATTTCCCAGAAATAATAGTTTGACTTTGAATAAGTGTTATGTTTGGTAACATCTTAAAATTATTATTGCTGATGTTATTTCACTAAACTTTTTGATAGGTTTTTTTCATAGGGTTTTGAGCACTGAGCAAATGAAAGCCACAATACTTCAGAAATGAAATGAAATAAAATAGAGTTAGAAGGGATAGAGCTTAAAACCCCTATTGAATGACTTCCTTACAAAGCACAAGTACTTAGTGCTTCACTTAGAGAATCCAAGACTGTATTAATTTGCTGTCTTTTTCTTTATAAACAAGAAAAGGTGTAAAAAAAAAAAAAAAACTGAAGCTGCTGACAGTGAAGTAAACTAGGTTATTAATAATAACTAAACACTAGTAACACAACTTCACTTATCTTATTTAAACCCTGGGGACCGGTTTCAAACAGTTGAAAACAGTTAGTGGGTGGATGTTAAGCTGAGTGGCTGAAGATAAAGCAGATGGTTGCTTTGAAACCGGTCCCCAGGGTTTAAATAAGATAAGTGAAGTTGTGTTACTAGTGTTTAGTTATTATTAATAAGAAAAGGTGTGTTTCTACAGGATTAAGTATGCATTATAGTAATACTTGCTAAACTCCAGTAAATTCTTAACAATATTATGCTGTAATTTATACTTTTATGAGAAATTTGGTATTTATAGAGCATTGAAAAATAATAATTTACTGTCACAATTTACAATTTTACTTTCTCTACCAGTTTAAAGAATAAATTATATTCCATCCAACAATCTGATTCTAATATTTAACCAGAAGTACAAGTTTTGGAGGTCCCCTGTGCATTTTTAATTAAGAGTGGCTCATAGTTAGTTATTTATTTGGATAAAGGACCCAAAGGAGAGCTTGGACTCATAATAGGGACCATTCATATATTATACAAGTCGCAATGATACATTCTGGGATAGAACTACTTATGATAATAGAAATAAATATTAGAGGACAAAATGCACAACAAGAACTATCATTACAGCCTTACAATTCCAGTGATTGATACATGAAAATTTTACATTACACAGAACAAAAAATCATATATATACTAGGTAAGCAACGCTTAATGTAGCTATAGGACTGGTTGGTATGTCAGCAGAGGTGGTAAGCATATTTCCCCTTCACTGCATGAAGCTGCAATGTGAGTTGAAATATTGCACAAGCAGTAAATGTTTGTTAGGCAACACGAAAGGTATCAAGTGAAATGGGAAATACAGGTACTCTATTGACCAAAGCATATTCATGTATGATTGATACATGCATTAAAATTCAACACATGCTGTAATAAGAATATTTCAAGAGAAATTTTCTGAAGTTCACATTCTGAATAGGAATTAAATTAATCACTTAGTAAATACATTTTGTGGGCGCACGGTAGCCTAGTGGTTATGGCACTAGACTACAAGCCAGGAGGTTGCAGGTTTGATTCCCGATGGTACCACTGGAATTTATTCCCTGGTAGAATCCTTCTGGTCCTACTGTAGTGCTGGGGTTCACTCAACCTCTAACAGAAATGAGTACAAGGATAATTCCTGGGGGTGAAGGCAGCTGTCTCGTGGGGCTGACCACCTCACAGGCCGTATATGCCGAAGGTCTATATAGAAGAGTGCTGTAACCACCTGTTGCCCCGATAGAGGCCGTATGGTCTTACAAGGTACATGGGGATACCTTTACCTTTAAATACATTTTGTAAATGAGAAATGCTCTTGCCAAGAGACAGACAGCCATGTCTAGTACTCACACAAGAAACTCTGGACAATATTGAATATTGAAAGGCCTTCTGTAAAATCAGTTCAACTTCTTTCTTAGTAAATAAGAATTTCCTATGGCTTTATTTGAATGGCTATAAGTTACTAAAGTTAAAGCCCTACACAATTACAGAAGACAAGAACTTAAACCAGGTGAACCTGAAAAAAAGAATGTGGTTTTATGAATGAATTTTGAATAGGGCACAAAGAGAAATTGACCCTAAATAAATTTAATTTCCGAAAAAAGTATACTTCCACCTAAGCGGGTATGGACATTCACAAAAGATCATCAGTCCTGAGTTCTGAAAAACATGATATAATGCACAAGGAACACCTGCATGATCGAAACATAGAAATGTGGTGTGCTATCCGCAGTGAGAGAATACTAGGCCCTCATTTTTTTCAGGAAATGCTAACATTTTGCAGTTTTTTCATGACTAATTAACTGAGAACTTCTTTCAAAAATTTCAGCAAGACCTGTGAAGGCACACACAGCAAACTTCTCGTTACAGTAAACTCATGACATGTTTCAAAACAGAGTTACCACTAACAACAAATGGGCCCCTCACTCTCCCAGTTTAATCCCCTGCAATTTTTATCTCTTGGGAGCAATTAAAAGAAAAATTATATAAAACCAACCCACACATTTCAGATGAACTTAAAAATAATATTTGCCACAAAACCAGTTGCATGAGGGATTGTTCATCCTATATAAATAAAACAATATAAACAAACAGTACATTGGAACTATATTGATCTCAGATTACAGGGAAACAAATCTGGAGAAACAAATAAAGAATCTTAAAATTAAAAACAACCTGAAAGAATTATAGCAACTCTGTTACCTTTGCCAACAAGTTCTTTCAGTAAGTCTGGGTACTCTGACTTGAAACAGTCTGCTCCTGTTAGTGAACCATCCCCTCCTATTACCACAAGATGAGTTATCCCATTCTCCACCAGATTCTTTGCTGCTTTCAAGCGTCCCTCACGCTCCTTAAAATCCATGCATCTTGCAGACCCAATTACTGTGCCACCCTGTCATGAAGTGAGAACAAACTGCATAATTATTTCAGAAACTATGAATACTGTTAAAGTAGCACCTGAATTCTAGTAACCCTGCAATAACCCAAATCAGATTTTCTTAATGTGTAAACAATATTCCTTATCTTCAGGTAGATTTGGAAAATCAGTTATACGTAAGTAATGATTAACTTAGCTACTGAAGTCCATTACATAATTATTAAATTATAATTTTTGCTTGATTTTAGAATTAATTATTATGAAAAATTATTTGCCATTTTTCATGACATTGTGTGCAATTTATTTTTTTCAGGAAGTGAGTCTACAAATATGAAACTTCATGCAGAGATAGCTCCTGAGTCGAATACGTAAAGTAAGCTTCCCACTTGTCCCACAAACCACATATTGCGTGAAGCGACTGCATATACAAGGTATGTCTAAAAAGAATTCAACCTATGACCCGGAAAAATAGATCATTTACCTGATGGGATTGGGACCCTAATCCCCTTCAAAGTAGTCTCTTACATGTTCACACACTTAGTCCACCACTCCTTCTACTACCAAAAATAATTCTGGAAAGCTTCTTTTGGGTTGGCATTCAATTCCACTATTGCATTCCTCATTCTCTCTTCTCTTCTCTCAAAACGGTGTCCTTTCAATGTCATCTTCAACCAGAAGTTGCAAGGAGTCATGTCTGAAGAGTAGGGAAGTTAGCGAACAACCGGAAGTTCATGTTCTGCTAAAACAATTTGAATCAGTTGCGATGAATGTGTTGGAGTATTGTCATGATGCAACTGCCAGGTTTCTGCCCTCCAGAGGTATGCTCTTTCCCGCCAAACTGCATCACGGAGACGGTGGAGAAAATTTTCATAGTACTTCTTTGTCACTGTCCTTCTGGTGCGTATTCATGATGCACAACTCTGCTGATTCAATACCTAACTGTAATATATTTTCAGAATTTTGTTTATTTATGCACTCCAACATTAGATCATATCGGACGATGAATGAAATGGGTGAAGAAATGCTTAATTGAGCCAGGAGAGCAGAGAGCTTAGAATAACCCGGGATTTATTTCTAAATATAACGGGAAAAACCCGGAAGAGAACCTATTCCAGATAACTGACTGAGGTCCAAACTCGGGACCTCTTGAAGTTGAGGAGCAACAAGCTACCTCCCTTCACCACAGCCACTTAATCTACACCCATCATTCTGCAACACCCACATCCCGCCACTACGTGGTAAAGCTATTCCCAGAGCAGCTACACGATTTGACTACCCTTCGGGCTGTTGCAAACAGCCCGCCAGCATGGAGTTGAGTTGAGTTGAGATTTGGTTACTTCATCTTGCATACTTCTTACAGCACATCAGTTGCGATGTTGATTTTGCTTCTCACCTGTTGTACTGTTTTTGGCCTTGGAGACACGGGTTACACCCGATCATTATCTCCAAACGCCTTGACGTGGTATTTTTGCTCAATTTGAGTCATCTTATGACAAAACTAAATCCGACGAACACTTATATGAGCAGCTCACTTGACGACCTGCATCCAGCGACTCAAACACGTGCACACACTGAGAAATATTAAGGTTCCTCCTACCACCGTGTACAGTGGTGCCACCATAGTATCACTACTTTGCACGGAAAAAATTAAGGTTGGATGGTTGGATACTTTTTAGACAGGTCACATATATTAGGGTAATGATATGGCATGGCATATGTGCTAGAGGAGCTTCCCAAGGTATCACATTATCTTTGTTGTACCAGCTGAAAATGGAAGCTCATATATGAGCTCCTGCCACTTGTGAGGTGTGGTTAGTGATAAAGTTTTCGGATGCACAACCCCCCAATTGAAGTTCATTGACAATGTCAGGTAATATGGGCCTAACATCATAAGTAAGTAGGTAGTGCATTGCTGGAGAAGACTTTGCAACAAATGAAAATATTTAGAATTGGGAGTGCAGCAGGAGCTATCCATCATTATGGGTACCTTTGTGGACCTTGTGCGGAAAGGCATTATGGAGAATTGTTGCTTCACAGTCACAGAACTAAGCGGTCAATTCCCATTGATGTACCACTTTCTGTTAAATGAAATTGCCCCAGTGTCTGCTCCAGAAATCATGCACTAGGTGGATCTGGTTGGAGGATCTGAAACTAGAACACAAAGCAAAGTGCATGGGTGTAACTTGGACACTTCTGCAGCAATACCATGGTGACAGAGATAAGCTTCTGTACTGGGTCATCACATGTGGTGAAATGTGGGTAGCACAAAATATCCCAAAAAACCAAGAAGCAGTCAATGTATTGGAAACACGTTGGTTTTCCCTGCAATATGAACTTCAAGCAGACTGTGTCACCACCTAAACTACTGGCTTCAGTGTTCTGGGACAGACAGGAAGTTCTCACGGAAATCCCGAACAAAGATGAGTTGGTGGATACTGAGTGTTACAGCCAAACAATGTAAAAATAGTGATGGAGTATTCAGAACAAGCGCACCGGAAGCTTAGTATCAGTAGTATCTTGCTGCGTGATAACACTCAAGCACACATGTCTCGATGGAGAACAGAGTTCATCAGTGGCAGCTTGTGGAATAAAAATGTGGATCTTCACAAAACATACACTTAAAATGCACACTAGTGGGTAGTGACCCACCACCACCACCACCACCACCACCCCCACCATGACCACCACCACCACCACCACCACTACGCCTATGACAACGACTACTATGACTACCACTAACACGACTACGACTACAACGACTACAACTACTACTACTACTATGACTACTACTACGACTATGACTACTACTACGACTACGACTACGACTACTACTACAACTACTACGACTACTACGACTACGACTACTACGACTACGACGACTACTACGACTACTATGGCTACGACTACTACGACTACGACCACTACGACTACTACTACGACTACTACTACGACTACTACTACGACTACTACTACGACTACTACGACGACTACGACGATTACGACGACTACGACGACTACCACGACTACCATGACTACCACAACTACTACTACGACTACTACTACGTCTACTACTACGACTACTACTACGACTACTACTACGATTTCGACTACTACTACGACTACTACGACGACTACTACGACTACTACAACTACTACTACTACGACTACGACTACTACGACTACGACTACTACGACTACGATGACGTAATTTCCCATGCTTCTTTATCTTTTCATTTAGGTGTAAGTACCAAGTCGGTACATCCCACTCTTGTCTACTCACTTCACAGTTAAACATATGCGCACGAATAGCAAAAAAGCGCATTTCTAGTACTGCAGTCACATAGCTATTTACAGGTTGTGTATACATTGTTGTTGAATTTGCGCTTGTAGTCCCCTTCTGAGTTTTTGTAACATCCTCAATTTATTGTCAAATTGGGCTGCGGATGTCCTAGTCGCTTTATTAGAACTTTTCCTTCGTAAATAAGTTTATCAGTTTTACTTAGTAAAATGGAATCCACCGAGTTCATAGCTTCCTGTTGAGAGAAGTTCAACAGTCACAATGATTCGAGAATCTCGTTGTCGGTTGCTGTACACAAGAAAGAATAATTGTTTTGCTGTAAAGCACTAAATTTCTAAATTGTACTTGATGTACTAGGAAACAAACAATTATCTCACCTGCTGTTCGCCTACAAATTCCAAGTTTATTACAGTGTTTAAAACAAAATATCCGTTTCGAAACTGGACTGTAATAACACACCGTGTTCAAAGCAACAATAGATAATAGTGCCAGGAGTTGTAAACATTATTTATATTTGGAGATATTTGCAGTTAAACTCTATAGATAGTAGAACTTACCAGAGATGACCAAGAACTGGCATTGCTAATGTGAACTAGCGTGCACATTGTAATCGTGCTATGATCTTGGCGTACCCAAACAATGCAGGTCTGTAGCATTTGTGATCCACGCATGCGTAGAGCTTTAAACGTTACGAGATGAGCTAGCACAGGGGATGTGTGCTAGCAAATAAGTTGCCGTCTACTTATTACACATTCTAAAGGAATGAGAGTGGTAAATACAAATAATGACTGAAAGGAGGAAAATGGCTTCTACAAGACAAATATATTCGAAATATTGTGCTCCAACACAGCCACTGCCCCTGTAGCTCATACAAACATTCAGTTGAGAGGTTTGATCATTCCGCCTAAATCCCCCGAACTTTGCTCCCAATGATTTATATCTGTTATTCTAGCGCTTCAAGAAATTCCTGTGTAGTCAGAGTCAGCATTTTTAGACTGACACGTTATCCTACAATGATTCCAATCCCAGGCAGGGGACTCCTAAGATATAAAGATACAAAGATGGTGTGACATGTCCAAATTCTGGCAGTGAATCTATTGAAAAATAGCTTAACATTTAATGTATTTTCCCAATAAATCTTTATACTAAATTTATTTTATACCTTTTGAGGCCTTCGGGGAAAAGTTACTTTATGAATGTTATTTTGATTTATAGTTATTCACAAAAATAAATATTTTCTGAGGTCAGCGCATGTTACATATATGAGGATTGTGGCGAAAGCTTTCAGGGGAAATTCAGAAAGAAATTTTAATAACAATATAACTATTTCAACTTTTCAAAATACTCTTCATTAGTACTTGTACAGCCCTCCATCATTTGAAACTACTTAGAAAATATTTTAATCCACGTTTCTTCAAGGATGTCACTTAGGACACCGTTGTATTCTGCAATTACCCTCTTCATCAGGTAAAAAATGCTACCCACATATTCTTCCGTCGTCTCTGGTAACAGAAAGAAGTCACAAGGGGTCAGGTCAGGTGTATAAGGTGGGTGCGGTAAGACACACTTGTTCCCTCTGCAAGAAAGCCATTGTTCTGCAGCCGTATCTGCTGAGGCATTGTCATGATGCAGGAGAAGGTTTCAATGTCAAAAAAGTGAGATGAACATCATGTTCAGTCAGTTTCCTCACAGCATTAATGTTTTTTGGGCCACTGCAATTGCTGGAAGATCGAGACAAGATTTATCTTGAAGAAACTACCTACCCCTTGAAATTCACGAAAACCATTTCCAATAGTTGCCCTAGAAGAGGCAAACTCACTAAAAACAGGTACTGGAGAAGAGTGGCATTCTTCTGCATTTAACTTCTTTTTACAATCATAACACAGGTGGTGCGCAAATAACTGGCCCTGAGTACAGACTGCTCGCCCAACAATGACGCACGAAAAGTTGCCCACCACGAGAAAATGTGCATATATGTAATATATGTAATATATGCATATAAATATGTAATCATTTTAATTAAACATAACAAATGAGCCAATGCAAAGTTATGCATTTACTGAATTGATCTTTTCCTTCACATTACATTTGGTGCTGAACACGATCTCTAGTGCTTCATTGAGTTTTTGCACACACCCTAACATGTTGATATACATTTTCCGCAACTCTGGCACATCGATGCCCAAAATTCCATTACAAATATTTTTCTTAAAGTCATTTAACATTTTGGAATTCATAAGCATACTTACTGCATCACAGATAAAATTTCAAAATAATAAGGTCCGAGGCTATTCCTCACATATGGTTTGCATGACCATTGAAGATTAATTTCCAAACAGCTCTCATATTATACATTTTCACTTATCCTTTTACACAGAATTATAAGTGGATAACATTCATACTTTGCTTTCCAGTATAGTATTTATCTTAACTTATTACCTTTGCGAAGCGTGGCTGTGCCGTGGCTGAGTGGTTAAACCTTTCGGCTCTCACCAAGGTGGCCCGGGTTTGATCCCAGGCGGCGGCAAAATGAGATTTGTAGTGGACAACACGGTGCTGGGGCGGGTTTTCTCCGGGATGTCCCGTTTCCTCCGCCAACTCATTCCACCGGAGCTCCATCTCCATCTCATGTATCATCAGTGTCATCGCCTGCGGTACTGTATGTAGTAAATGCGGACGTTAAACTACACACACACACACACACACACACACACACACACACACACACACACACACACACACACACACACACACACACACACACACACACACACACACACACACACACACAAAACACACAAAAACACACAAACACACACACTTTTGTGGAGCGTGATTTTAATTGACTACGGAAATAATAACCACTGAAAACTTACACCATCTTTATTCTTTATATTGTTACATAATTTTGGAGTCTCTCTACGGGAACAAACGACTGCTGGTAGTATTAGTTAAGGGCTAGTATTTGGCGTGAGCATCTTCAATCTCCCACACCCTTATTGGAATGCGAGTATACAGGATCAATTAACAAGTGAAATAGCCAGAGTTAAGAATTTCTAAGCTTGAAGCCAGGATGAAAGGAAATAAAATTGAACTGTTACTTGATATTAGGCTGATATGTTGCAGTTAACAAACCACCCCTCCCGCATATCTGATATTCTTTCGCAGTTTACAGACAGTACTCTTCGAACCATGTTTAACAGGCCCTTAATGACCCTTGAGTGTTGTTCACATTATTTGTATTCACAAATGGTTTGAATGTAAATAATTTGGAGCCACTGCTTAAGAATGCCTACGCCTAATAATAACCTACTAATAAGTGAGATACAATACCTTGTGAATAATTGAAGATACAGAATCCCAGGTTGCTTCCACGATGTTATCACCACCATCAACCATGCCCTGATAGCCTTCTTTGATGAGAAACACTTTACACCCCAAGTATAGACCAACACGCACAATGGCACGCAGGACAGCATTCATACCTCAAAATAAAAAAAGAGAATGTTTATAATTAATCACAAGTGAACTTGGCTACATGTCAGCAGAGACCGATTTTCATATTCTAGCTTGAATAAAGTAAAATTATCATACCTCTTAGTTATTTTTAAGTTTTACTGATAGTTTTAGCTTAAGAAAGAAAATCTATCAACACAACCAGATATCAAATGACTTTGTAATATAGTGCAAGTATGCTTTCATCAAATAGTTTCTATAATGTTTATAGTTTATTTCTGCAAATTTCCCTCAACCTGAAAAGTGAATTTCAAAATGTGTATATTATTTAATAGTGTAAGATGTAATGGATTGCTTGCTAGTACTGATTTACTGTCCTATATTTTATTTATTTATTGTTATCTGAAAAGGTTCCCAGAGCCATAGCTCATGCTAGGGAACAGTACAAAAATATATAAAATGATGGCAAACAGTCCTTAACAATACTTATATTACATTTTCATAGTAGGAATGAATTACCGTACAAGAATAACATATATGAAACATACAAAGAGTGAGTGACATTCACTATAACTCAAGAAATAATAGTAACAAAGAACTTAACAGAAAAAAGAAGCCACATATTCTATGGGGCATTAATCCATATTAATTTTTAAACAGTTCAGCTTTCAAACCAGCTATAAATGTGTAACACTTTATCAGCTATCAATATATGCCTTCAGTAAATTTTCAGCACTTTCCTTTTAAAACCTTTTATGTTCCTGCAGCCTTTCAGTTCCAGTGGCAGCGCATTATATAAGTTGATAACGTGTGAGGTTAAGCTGTACAGGCCATAAGTAGAAGTGTTCACTGTTGGTTTTGTTAAGTTTCCTTTATTTATTGTATTATATATATGTGAGGAGCTTTCAAATGTTAGATTGGACTTTAGAAGATTATTTATTTTGTGGAGATATATTATCAAGGACAACTCTATGTTTACTTATAATGGTAAAATGTTAGTTACATGGTAGAGTGTTTTTGTGTTTGTTCTGAAGGGTAGATTGTAGATTATTTTCAAGGCATGATTTTGAAGTACTTCGAGGTCATGAATTAAATATTTAACATAGTTACCACATAAGATGTTTAAGTAATCCAAATGAGATTGAATTAAAGCATGGTAGATACTTCATAAATGATTTACACTGAATCCTTTGAATTTCAGCCTGTGAATTACAGCTAACACAGGAAGAATCTTATTTTTTACATGCATGATATGGTCCTTCCATGTGAGCGTACTGTCTAGAATCAAACCTAGATATGTGATTTTTGTTACTCTTTCAATCACTGCGTTATCAAAATGTATCTTGTTATTTACTACTGGTACGTATGATCTTTTATGAAATAACATATATTTTGTTTTACAGACATTTAATGTTAACTTATTGCCCTTAAACCAGCTATTCAATGCATTCAATTCTTGCTGTATTTCATATATCAGCTGGTGCTCAGAGTTATCTATATATAACAAACATATATCATCAGCAAACATAGTCAATTTACCTTTTAGTCTTAAACATCCTATGTCATTTATAAAAATTAGGAATAATATAGGACCTAATACAGAACCTTGTGGAACACCATGATGAATTACTGATAGAGAACTGGAAATGTTGTTCATATTTACAAATTGTTTCCTATTACTGAGATAATTCTGAAACCAGTTGAGAGGAAGTCCTCTTACACCAGCATACTCAAGTTTCTTTAGTAATAAAGTATGATCTACAGTGTCAAAAGCCTTTTTTAGGGCCATAAATAAACCAGCAGCTAAACGATTTCTATCCAGAGCTATTTGAATAGGTATGATAATATCTACCGTGGCAGCAAGAGTACTAGATTTGTTAATAAATCCATACTGATGATTGTGAAAAAGTTGTGTTTTTCTATATGCTGTAATAACCTAACTTTTACTACTTTTCCAGAATTTTGGCAAATACAGGAATAATACTTATTGGTCTGTAATTATCCATAATTACTCTATCACCTGTCTTATAAACTGGGACAACTCTTGTGATTTTACAACCATCAGGTACTGAACCTGAACTAAGTGATAAATTAATAAAGGTTACAATGTGTGGAACCAAACTGTACTTGCACATTGTTAACAATTCATTTGATAACATATTATCTGTTTTATTACCTTTGTTTTTTATTGTTGCTCTCATTTTTAGAACCTCATTATTATCTGTTGGATATAGAAAAAGACTATTTGGTACTGAACTATAAGGTGGTGGAGTATATTGTGTAGTTATACATATCTTCACTAACTGATCAGCTATATTTACAAAGTATTGGTTAAAACACTCACATATTTCTAACTGATTTACTATTTTTTGATTACCCACCATTATTGTTTCTATTTGATTGCAATGTACTGGGGTTTTATTACTTAAGATTCCATTTATTGTCATCCATACCTTTTTTGGATAATAGGAGTTATTCAGTTTATTTGAGTAATATGCCTTTTGAAGTTCCCTTTTCATTTTAGTTACTTCATTTGCACACTTTATGTACAGTTCAATTGCTATCGGAGAGGGAAGTCTGCATTTTTGTTTTGCTATACAGTGAGTTTTTCTTTTTAACTAGAGCCAAAAAGTTACTATTAACCCTTGGTTAATGTGTCAGTTTATTTGACACAACCTTTCTGCACCTGTAGGAGCAGACTGAAACCCCTTCCTTTATAAACTGCAATAATGAGTTATAATATTCATTAGGGCCATTTGTGACACAGTTAAATCCAGTGTTTTGTATAAATAAGGAAAGTCTATTATGATTTATAGTGTTAAATTCTTGAATTGACATTCTGGTATTGATATACTTATCATGAAGGGCCTTGCAAAGATGTTCTTTTATGCCGATTATAAGTATGTTATGGTCACTGATATCATGCATTATGTTAGATATAGATATTGGGGTATCATTGTTATTGATAAGTACATGGTCAATTAGTGTAGCTGAGCTACTGCCTATTCTTGTTGGGTATATTTTATTACCATGTACAAAATTGAACTTGTAATTAGTGTATTATAGTTTTCAAAACTTTTACTCTGAGTGAGGTAATTAGTATTTACATTGCCTATGATCATGGCTGATTTTGCAAGCTTCTTACACAGTACAGTTTCCATATCAGTGAGAAAGTTGCCAGTATTTTGATCATTAGGATTATAAACTGCAATGATATCAAGTGTTATTAGATCCCTTTTCAGGTTTATGTGCAGGATACTGTGGATACTGTTTACTATGTTTTGTACCAATGTTTTCCATACATCTCTAATATACACTGAAATTCCACCTCCTGTCATTTTCCTTATAATATGAAGTGCACAAAAATTTTTTATATTGAAAAAGTTAATTATGTTTTCCCTAAGACAGTTTTCTGCTATAACAATCACATCTACTTTAGTTATTGTTGCCACAAGAAGCTCAATATCATCTATTTTGTTTACAATAGACCTAGCATTCAGGTACACAATTCTTACCTTTGGGATCAGTTGAGATCTTGTAATGTTTAAATAATCATCTACAGAATCATATTTGAACTCATCTATAATGTTATCACAATCACATATTAAAGGTACAAATATTGCACTTCATCACAAAATAGAAACCTAAGACACTGCACTTCACTGAGCTTCTCTTGTTTCGTTTGGCACTGCTGCTGTAGTGTTTGTATAGTGACTTTGTGGGTTCGCGAAATTTAAAGTCCAATTGCACAAACTCAAAATGTTCTTTATTTTCACCGACTTACTGTTGAACACTTGCCAATTACACAGAATTACGTAATGCACACAATTACGATTCACCATTTCGTCCGTTAGAGTTCCACTGCACGCTCACAGTTACGTACACTCTTCCGATGCACGTACGCAGTCTTCTCGTCCATTCACTAGCACGGCGCGCCTACGATGCTCGTCAAGCACTGACTGACCTCCAGCCCGACGCGTTACTTATATAGGACCAACTGGCCAATCTAGAAGGTTCCGGATTAGATGAAATATACTGTAAGTTCGAGAACTCAGGGGGAGCGGAAAGAGACGGTACAGTGATGTTTTTCCAGCCACCCCTCGTTACCGCTGTAAGACAAATGAGTGGGCGTGGTAGAACGCCTACCGTCTTCTGCTGCTGCTGCCGGCCGGTTCTATAGACAGTTCCGACGTTCGGGTGACACTGCTCCCTCCTCAAAGCTGATCGTCCCGAACAGCAACAATCGTAGCGTGCCAGGCGATCCAGGTGTACCACCAACATCTTCCCTCGGGGAACCTTCTGGATCCGGTAGACCACGTCGTTAATCCTCTTCACCACCCGGTACGGTCCTTGCCATGGCTGCTGGAGATTCGGGCAGCGTCCCTTGGTCCAGGTAGGACGGTACAACCAGACCAGGTCACCTTGCTGGAACTCTTGGCTGTTTGCTTGCCTGTCATATCTGGTCTTAACGCGGTCGCTCGCCTCCTAGATGTTCAGGCGAGCCATCTCGTGCATGTCGTGGAGATGGTCCACCAAGTTCTCCGCATACTCACTCGCTGGCTGTTTCGATTCCGGGGGGCTTCCAAAAGCCAGGTCACAAGGGAGGCCTAACTCTCGGCCGAACATTAAGCTGGCTGGCGTCATCCCAGTTGTGTCGTGTGTAGACGAGCGGTAGGCCAGCAAGAACAGAGGCACCTTGACGTCCCAGTCTCGCTGATGGCTGGCCACGACCTTCCTCAGGTGTTCCTCCAAGGTCTTCATGTATCTTTCGACCATGCCATCTGACTGGGAATGTAGAGGCGTCGTGCGGTTCTTGTTCACCCCAAGCCTTTGTAGCGCCTCCTTCATTAGTTTGGACTCAAAATTGGTGCCCTGGTCACTGTGCAGCTCTAATGGTACCCCAAATCGACAGAACACTTGCTCCACGAGGCAGTCTGTGATTGTCCTTGCCTCTTGGTTCGGGATGGCGTACACCTCCGGCCACTTGGTGAAGTAGTACACAACCACCATCAGGTACTTGTTGCCTCGGTCGGACATCGGAAATGGTCCAGCTATGTCGACGGCGATCCGTTCGAATGGCGCTCCGACGTTGTACTGCTGCATGCGACTCCGGCTCCTAGTCAGGGGGCCGCGACTCGCTGCTCACACGTGACATTGACGGCACCATCTCACAGGGTCTGCTCGGAGCCTCAGCCAGTAGTAGCGCTGCCGTAGTTTGTCAATCGTTCCGTTCGCTCCCAGCTGTCCTCCTGAAGAACCGGCGTGCACTTCCTCCAAGACTTCCGGGATGTTACTCCGGGGAAGTACCAACTGTTCTCTCTGCGTCTTCCCATCGGGTGATTCCCATACCCGGAACAGCATGCCATCTCTGGTCTTCATCGAGTCCCATTGGGCCCAGTACGACTTGTAGGTGGCGCTCCTAGGTGCGATATCCTCCCAGGTTGGTCTCGTCCCCGCCTCCACTTCCCTCAAAAGTGGCCCCAAGTCTGCGTCCGCCAGCTGCTCCCTCCTCAGGCCTGCGCTATCCCAGCCATCCGCATGCACTGCTGTGACTACTCGGACTGCTGCGGGACGCTCCTTCTCTTCCACTCTTGTGCACTGACCGCGCTCTTCTGGACAGGGTCTTCGGAACATGGCGTCAGCGTTACCGTGGTTCTTCCGTCTACGATGTTCCGAGGTGAAGTCGTAATCCTGTAGCCTCTGGACCCAACGTGCTGTCTGACCTTCCAGGTTCCTAAAGCTCAATGGCCAGGTTAGGGCGGAATGGTCAGTCTTCAGGCGGAATGCCTGACCGTACAGATACTTGTGGAAGTGCTCCAATGTCTTTACTACCACCAGTAACTCTCGTCCGGTGACGCAGTAGTTCTTCTCTGCCTTGGATAGCGTCTTGCTGTAGTAGGCTAACACCCGCTCATGGCCGTCCTGGATCTGCGATAGGACACCTCCAATGCATTGGTCGCTGGCGTCGGTGTCCACGAAGATGGCGCCACCCGGTTAGGGGAAACCCAAAATTGGAGCACTGCACAGAGTGTCCTTCAGGTGCTGGAAAGCGTATTCGGCGTCCCTCGTCAACACATAAGGCCGGTGTTCCTCTGTCTGGCGTTTGAGGGGTTTGGCGATGTTGGAGAACCCCTTTATGAAGCGGCGGTAATAACTGCACAGCCCCAGGAAACTGCGCAACTCTTTCTTATCCTTTGGGCGAGGCCAATCTCTCACAGCCGGTGTCTTCTCCGGGTCTGTGGCCACTCCGGTTGCTGAGACTATGTGGCCCAAGTAGTTCACTTCCTTGCGGAAGAGCTGGCACTTCTTCGCGTTCAGCTTAAAGTTGGTCGCCTGCAGTCTCTGTAGCACCTTACTCAGATGGTCTTCAAAATTCTTACCGACAATGATGATGTCGTCCAGGTACATCAGGCAGGCGTCGTAAGTCAGTCCTCTCATCACTGACACCATGAGGCGTTGGAAGATAGCTGGTCCGTTGCAGAGGCCAAAGGGCATAACCGTGAACTGCTAGAGCCCTTGGCCTGTCGAGAATGCGGTCTTCTCCTTGTCTCTCGGATCTAGAGCTACCTGCCAGTAGCCCGACTTCACGTCCAGGGTCGACAACCACTGTGCACCAGCTAGCGTGTCCAGGGTGTTGTCAATCCGGGGTAAGGGAAAACAGTCCTTCCGGGTGACAGCGTTCAACTTTCTGTAGTCTACGCAGAAGCGCAGCTCGCCGTTCTTCTTCGTCACCCAGGCTACAGGGGAATACCAAGGGCTGTCCGACTCTTCAATCACTCCACTGGATCTCAAGTCCCCCAGCATGTCTCGTACCGCCCCTGGCTTCCCCAGTGGAACGCGTCTAGGTGATTGCCGAATAGGCCGGTTGTCCCCAGTTTCGATGCGGTGAAGCACTTTGTCCGTGCGGCCATAGTCACTATCGCTTTGGCTGAAGACGCGCTGGTATCGCCTCAGCAGTTGTCGAAATGTATCCAGTTGTTCTGCGGTCAGGTGGTCGGCCGCCCTCTCCAGTAAGCCTTCTAGCCGGGGCCCCAGGTGTTGCGTTGGCACCGGCTCCTATGTCTTGTCGATTGCTGTTACACTCACAACGGGTTCGTACGTTCCCAAATCCGACCCGGCCTGGACGTCGTGATCGGTGTCCGTTGGAGTTAGCAGTCACATTGGCACCTCCTCTCGGCACGGCAACAATGTTCTGGCTACACAGAGTCCGTGCACAGGCGCCTTTTGGTCCAGCATCATGTTCTTTGTCCGCTGGCCTTCCAGTCGCGCCATCACCACCAGCTCGCTCCCCGCGGGGACAACCGCGTCTTCGTTCAAGATGACCCTGCAGATTCCAAGGCGCTCTTCGGGTTGACGTAGTATAACCTCTTCTCCGTTGAGCCGCAGGACCTTCCTACCGACGTCGACCGTCGCCTCGTGGCTCCTGAGGGCATCCAGTCCCAGAATCACCTCCTCAGCCACCTTCGCGACGAACACCCAAAGACGTACGACACTCCGTCCCTAGTTCAACTTCAACAGGGCCTCTTTCTCCACAGGCAAGGTGTCGCCCAATGCCGTGACAAGCTGGTATGGTCGGCTCGGCTTCCTTGTCGGCAAACCCTTCGCCACGTCAAGTCTGATGATGGTCACGGCTGCCCCAGTGTCCACCAGCACGCGGTACGGCTTCCCTCTCACCCAACCGTCCGCGATGAGGCTGTCATCCATCCGCCGGCTGACGGCGCGCAGTGTCATTCAAGGGGATGGTGGTGATGGTGCCGACGTGCCCCTCTCCACGACGGCCCTTACTCGTTTTCCGGCTGCTCTTCCTGGTGTGGGCAGTCTCTCTGCAGCTGACCGGGCTGTCCACACCCCCAACACAGGCCACTAGGTGTTCGCCGGCGTCCCTCGGCTGGTATTCTGTCTCCGGTTTAGCGGACACTCCTCGTTCTCGTCGTCGGCATAGCTGTTACCTTGGCCGTCTCCATCCTTAATGCTGCCGTTAGCGCCTCGTGGATTGTTTTATTATCGCCGAGCATTAGACGCTCACGAATCTCCGTGTCCCGTACCCGTCATCGAATGTGTAGGCAGCTTCCCGGGATACGACCTCTGGTGGGAGGTGGACTAGGGCCTTGCTAGCCAGTTGCTCAACTGACAGGGCGAACTCCTGCAGCGACTCCCCTGGCTGCTGTGACCTTGCCTTTAGCTGGCTGCGGTACGCTGCGGCTAAGCGGTGGTTTCTGAAACAATTCTCCAGGGCGTCCCAGATGTCCTTGGGCGCCGCCGTTGTCTGCACTGCGTTTAGGACTTCCGCGGCCCGTCCCTGGAGGCTGGCTATTAACTGTGTGGCCTCCTCCTCTGGTGACCATTTGTTGTGCTTGACCACTGTGTCGAACTGGCGGCGGAAGTCCTCAAATGTTGACGCGCCGTCATATTTCGGAGGTTTGACGCGCGCCGATGTTGTGTCGCATCCCGCTGCGTCGGCCATCAAATCCTTCAACCTCCTGCCGACGACGTCCTCCACCATGGCGTTCAGGGACTTGACGCTGTTATCGGCCTTCCCTTCCAGGTCGTTAACGCGGCTCGCCAGGTCCTTGACGCGCTCGTTCACTTGCCCCATCCGCTTGCCCAGCTCCGTCACGTCATCCCTCAAGCCGGCCAAATGTTCTTCAAATTTGGCGGCGAGAGCCTCGTTCGCCAGCTTCATTTCCGTGGTCAGTTCGGCCATCTTTGCGGTCATTGTCGTGGCCAAGTTGATGTTTGCCGTCTTCATTTGTTTCAACTCTGCGGCCAGGTTGTTATTTGCCACTTCTGCTTTTTTAGCGAAGTTTTCATTTGCCGTCTTCATTTCCTTCAACTCGGCGGTAAGGTTTTCGTTGGCCGCCTTCATTTCTGTCAATTCCGCGGCCAGGCTATTATTTGCCGCTTTCATTTCCGAGGTCAGTTCGGCCTTCATTTCCATCATCTTCTCCAAAATCTTTTCCAATGCCGCGTCCATGGCTGTAATGTTCGGTGATGTTGTGGTCCCGCTTCCTGACACCAGTGTGACTTTAAAGGTTCACGAAATTAAAAGTCCAATTGCACAAACTCAAAATGTTCTTTATTTCCACCGACTTACAGCTGAACACTTGCCAATTACACAGAATTACGTAATGCACACAATTACGATTCACTAGTTCGTCCGTTAGAGTTCCACTGCACGCTCACAGTTACGTACACTCTTCCGATGCACGTACACAGTCTTCTCGTCCATCCACTAGCACGGCGCGCCTACGATGCTCGTCAAGCACTGACTGACCTCCAGCCCGACGCGTTGCTTATATAGGACCAACTGGCCAATCTAGAAGGTTCCGGATTAGATGAAATATCCTGTAATTTCGAGAACTCAGGGGGAGCGGAAAGAGACGGTACAGTGATGTTTTTCCAGCCACCCCTCGTTATCGCTGTAAGACAAATGAGTCGGCGTGGCCGAACGCCTACCGTCTCCTACTGGTGCTGCCGGCCAGTTCTATAGGTGAACTCTATTTTAGTTGTTAGCTCCGCTATTGATGACTGCAGTATTTGTAGGTTAGGTTGCGGCAAGCAGTCCTCTCTCACACACATCCAGTTTGCGTCAGCATTCCCTGATATTTCTTTATATTTTTCTTTTGAAACTTTTACACATGTAGCATGGAACCATCTCATGCACTCCCCATTACACTCCATTCTCATTTGCGTCCTTTTTACTTGTTTTCCACATGGAGCACAAATTTTAGCACATGTTGCTGCTGCCATCTTAAATTCTTGTTGAATAGTTGTATAGGACTCTAGTTGCCTTGGTATTGGACTGCAGTACATGTCACTGGAGATGTATGGACAGTACTCTGCAGTAAGTAAACAATGCCACTAACCCCTTCAGAATACAGACATGTTAATGACTTGTTTTATATTTTGTAAATGCAAAGCAGTCCAAAATATGAGCAAATAAGTCTATTTACACCACTAATGAATAGTTATCAACTGGCTCATGAATGACCCCACACAGAAAGTTCAATGGGGAATATTCAGGTGAGTTCATTGTATATTCATAAATCTTTCCCAAAAGAATTAACAGTTGTTTGTTGGAAGAAATGATCACTTTCTAAGTAGTACATAAAAGATAAACTTCACTTAGAATGACCATCAATGTGTGAAGTGTGTTGTGGCTGCAGTATCGGCTCAAATATTTGTCAGAAAGCATACTTATAGGTAATTACAGAAATTGGGACATTATAAAACCACAATTTTAAGAAGGATTTGGAGTTAACGGCATTCGTTTGTAAATGAATTGAGCTTTAATGATATGCAACATTTTCATAAGACTTTTGGACGATTTATTGACGTGTCTCAATCTCTCTTTATGGGGAAAAGAGATATCTCGAATGAGTGTGCAATATGCGATGTAAAATTGAGACATCTTTACTTCTGAAGAGAACCTACTATTTTGAACTCCTAGAAAGCAACCTAGCGCATGTCTGGGTTGCAATGTCTTCAATCCGTACCAGTCCATACATATTTGATGGTACTATGCATTAAGTAACATATTTTAACCGTGCTAATTGATCGGTTTATTCCGAAACTACTACTTCTAGTTCTAGTTCGCCCACTCTGAAGTCTTGATGTCATGCGACAGCATATGATTATTAGAGTACATTAAGCAGAAGGCTTTAAACACAGCCTTAAAGAGCCGCGCCCTGACTGAGTGGTTAGGCTGCTCGGCTCTCACCAAGGAGGCCCAGTTTGACCCCAGGCGACCGCAAAGTGAGAATTGTTGTGGACAACACAGCGCTGGGGCGGGTTTTCTCCGGGGTATCTGGTTTCCCCCGCCATCTCATTCTACCGGTGTTCCATCTTTTTTTCATGTATCATTGGTATCACCGCCTGCGGTACCGTATGCAGTAAAAGTGGGCGTTAAACACTACACCACACTAAACAAACACACACACACAGCTGTAGAGCATCAAAGTTTGAGAATGAGTCCATTGTGGCGATGGGTGACCATTCCACACTACTTCAATAATTCCAAAGACCAGCATATTACAAAAGAGTTTCAAATGTCTATCCCCTACTGGATCATAGGGACCATATCAAAAATGTTGAGCGAGGTGCACATGAGCCAATATATACGGCTGTATTGTAAGAGTTTTATTTACCCCGTCCTGTGGTGCAAAAAAGTGTTTCTCTGACATTAAAGGAGCAGTATTCATCACATTCTTCATTGTGCTGAACAGAAAATAGAAGAGGTGTAAGAGAGCTGGTGACCATGATGGCCATGAAATGGCTCCCTTTGCCAATCCAATTTGGATATGTGACGTTCAGGTGATTGTACACATTTACATCAAAGTGTTCTGGAGCTCCATCGTGTTGCTGCATATTACCTGCCAAATCTATTATGCTAGGTATTACATCCAGTAATGTCAGAAACACATCTCCTATAAATGTGAAGTAGGTTGATCCTGTTAGTCTGCTTGATATAGCTATAGGTCAATGATACTCTTACCAATTATTCCAGCCCATATGGAAATACTAAACCTGCGTTGAATAACTTGCACATGCGGATTTTCATCTGCCTATACATGTATGTTATTTAAGTTTAAAGTGTTGTTTATAATGAAACTGCATCATTCAGTCAATAGCACCAAGCTTGAGATTTACTGCTTGAGTATGAATTTCTGTAAATCCCACAGCACACCCAATAATCATCTTGGGTACTCTTCCTCTTGTAATGCTTAAACTTAAATAAATACATGAAATCTGCAATTTTCCATATTTCTTTAATGCCTGGACTTTCTACAGACAGTATGGAATGAGTTGTTGATCATGAACACCATGTCTTACCTTATATTTACAACTGTGCAGCGACCATGTTACTTGCCAAAATGAATCTCAACAGATTGTGACACCCCACAGTTTTCAAATTATGCACTCTAACCGAAATTCAGTTCCCAAACCATGCTTTTCCAGACATGTGTTACTTTATTATTTATTTATTTATTTATTTATTTATTTATTTATTTATTTATTTATTTATTTATTTATTTATTTATTTATTTATTTATTTATTTATTTATTTATTTATTTATTTATTTATTTATTTATTTATTTATTTATTTATTTATTTATTTATTTATTTATTTATTTATTTATTTATTTATTTATTTATTTATTTATTTATTTATTTATTTATTTATTTATTTATTTATTTATTTATTTATTTATTTATTTATTTATTTATTTATTTATTTATTTATTTATTTATTTATTTATTTATTTATTTATTTATTTATTTATTTATTTATTTATTTATTTATTTATTTATTTATTTATTTATTTATTTATTTATTTATTTATTTATTTATTTATTTATTTATTTATTTATTTATTTATTTATTTATTTATTTATTTATTTATTTATTTATTTATTTATTTATTTATTTATTTATTTATTTATTTATTTATTTATTTATTTATTTATTTATTTATTTCTTTATTTATTTATTTATTTATTTATTTATTTATTTATTTATTTATTTATTTATTTATTTATTTATTTATTTATTTATTTATTTATTTATTTATTTATTTATTTATTTATTTATTTATTTATTTATTTATTTATTTATTTATTTATTTATTTATTTATTTATTTATTTATTTATTTATTTATTTATTTATTTATTTATTTATTTATTTATTTATTTATTTATTTATTTATTTATTTATTTATTTATTTATTTATTTATTTATTTATTTATTTATTTATTTATTTATTTATTTATTTATTTATTTATTTATTTATTTATTTATTTATTTATTTATTTATTTATTTATTTATTTATTTATTTATTTATTATTTATTTATTTATTATTTATTTATTTATTTGTTTGTTTATTTATTTATTTATTTATTTATTTATTTATTTATTTATTTATTTATTTATTTATTTATTTATTTATTTATTTATTTATTTATTTATTTATTTATTTATTTATTTATTTATTTATTTATTTATTTATTTATTTATTTATTTATTTATTTATTTATTTATTTATTTATTTATTTATTTATTTATTTATTTATTTATTTATTTATTTATTTATTTATTTATTTATTTATTTATTTATTTAGTTAGTTATTTATTTATTTATTTATTTATTTAGTTATTTATTTATTTATTTATCTAATTTCCTTTACTCTCTTTTCTTTCTCTTTCTTTCTCTCTTTCCCTTTCTTTCTTTCATTCTTTCTTTCTTTCTAGCTATCAATCTTTCTTTATACTCATACATTAAATGTAATAAATAGGTGTTCATAAAAAGTATTCCATTACTTATGCTACGTTACGATTTTTCTTAGAAATTGTTTCAAATTAAACTAGTTCTACTTGTTTACAACACAGAAAAATAGCATTCATATTTATCAAATTCTTATGATGAAAAGGAAATAAAATTGGAGTAACAATAACTGCATACTTTCAACCACGTCAGTTACATGACGCCTAGAATGTTTCAACGTGGAATATTTCAAAAACGGCCAATAAACAAACACACACACACACGCGCGCGTGCGCGCGCGCGCACGAAACGCCGTTTATCTTTTCATTCAAAAATGTTTTTTGGATTCAAGGTCGAAAAGTGTATTCCCTCTTCCCGCCTCATATACACCCATGAAACACTTTTTCCCTATAAACTGCGTTTTGTAATTCAGGAATATCAAAGAGTGTTTTTTCGAACACAAAATCAAATTTTTGAGCGGAATAGAACATATTCTCTTCTTAATGTACGTAGGCCGTAAAGAAAGCAAAACTGTGTTGCCGAAGTCATTAGTAATTCGATTTAAGGCTGCAGCTGGCATGTACAACATTTAAGAAGGAAAATAGAGATATAATTAATGTGTATTACTTAACAATACTTTCAAGGGAAAGTAATGCTGTGTTGTTTACTTAATATGACCTCAATTCTGAGTATTACGCTGAGAATTTAACGCTTAGAACGAATCGTTATGAGGCGGTAATCGGTGGATATACAGGATCCTACACCGAAAGACCGATTTTGCTCCTGGCTAGCGAACCTCGTTTGTCAGTATGGGAGAGCGATTCCGTTTCAGGGTCCAGCGATCAAATGAAAATACACCTTGCTTCTTTGAATTTTCCTACCAGTTTATTGATATGACATTTATATCACAGCTTTGTTCTCCAAACAACTTGCTCGTTATCACGTTACCTTCCTCGAAACGATCCACGATGAAGTGTCCCGCCTTTACTCGATTCTCCGCGTCCTTTCCTACCGCAGACGAACTAGTACGCCTCGTTCCTATTTCCATGATTATTCCGCCCGTATCACGTGACACATAACCATTTTTATTGGAGGTTCGTTTTCCTCCTTTTTACTCTTACTGGATCTCAACCCCGCCTATATCTGTCCCTTCTTTTAGACCTTCGAGGTCATGGGAAGAAATATTCAGACTTCTTCTCATATTCCTTAGGGGAGTGTTTTCTTCCTCGACGCCTTGACACATTCTTTAGTTAATGTAGTTTTGTTCCCCCAACTGCGGTTTCTGTCCCCAGCTGCTGTTTCTGTCTCAAAATGCCCTTCGGAGGAATATTGCAATTTTTTATTTACTTATTTATTTCTTTTTTATTTGGAAAATTGTAAATTCCTTCGAAAGTCCCACTAAACGGTAATCAACAAAAATGACGTGAACTGGATTACTTCCTAAGTTACTTCCTATCGGCCTTTGCTGCATCAACGCGCGAACGAGCAAGGAGTTTTCGAGAGCTGTTTCATATACACTTAACAAGAGACAAAATATATACATACATAGATATACATATATCCTTAAATGCGTTGTTACCTAGCAATACCCTGAAATATATTGTTACATATATGAGCCCTTAAATCTTTCTGTTTATTTGTATTTTACATTTCTTGTGCAAGTCTACACTTTCTTTTGGCATTCAGAACAATGACTTTGCCTTTCACTTTTCTTAATTGACATATTAGGTTGGTGCATGTTTGTCTTTTGAGCTCTATACTTTAATTGCAATATTGTGGATAATTAACACTCCGTACACTATCACACGCATTTCACTTGTGCATATCTTGCACAGATTTCTTTCTTCGTACTCTATCACACTCAGGAAATATAATTTTTTTACAATTGTGTCTTTATTCTTTTTGTGTAGACAAGGGTAGCATTTGGTTTAAGCTCGGGTTCTTACTTCCCAAAAATTTCGCTCTGTATCTATAATTCAATCCTATTTGCGTCAAGCAGTTAGCTTTACAATAATTTTTGCCTTACAGTTAATGAGGTCAGTGACTTCGGGATGCGTGAAGTCATGGCTTGTCGTTGGCAATGGCCAATTCTCTAAAGGGTCTCAATAAAGATAAATTATACCTGCCTAATTGTTTATTTGTCTTAACATCTTCTAACTCCAAAAAACGGTCACCGAATTGAGCAACGATCACAGCTGGTCCTTCCCAGAGTACATGCAGTCTATGTGATGTCTTTGTAATTAGGGAGGACTTGCTATGTGTTCTTATCAGCACCTTTTCTCCTAACTGCGGTGTCCATTTCTTCGTATATCGTTTCTTCTTTTTATTTCTGTTTTCTGCGCGTTTTCTCAAGCGCTCATAGGCTTCTAAGATCTGTTGACTTTCGCTTTGCTCCTCAGTGCGAATGGCGATCGGTAGCCCTGGGATTATGTCTTCAGACGGTTCCTTCAAAAGTAGTGTTACTGGAGCTATTCCCGTGTTTGGATTAATGGTGTTATTCATGACACGTTCTATAAGGGGTAGTTTGGGAACCCACGAGGTATGTTTCTTTTTGTAGGTGAGGATGCGTAGAAAGATGGACAAGTCCCGTATGGTCCTTTCACATGGATTACTTTGAGGATGGTACGCGGTTGAATTGTAAATTTTTATGCCTGCAGTTCTAATGTTATCCATAAATATTTTTTCCTTATGTATGGACGCATTATCTGCCAAAATGGCGTCCATTTTGCCTTATTTGGGTATAAAGTCTTCTATGATCTTTGCTGCACAGGCTACGCTTGTTAATTTCTTCATTTGGTATAATTTCACAAATTTTGTAAATATGTCCACC